>CAMAOD020000185.1:0-150000 GCA_945859595.2 Megachile willughbiella | reverse complement strand
TGTCTCTGTCTCTGTCTCTGTCTCTGTCTCTGTCTCTGTCTCTGTCTCTGTCTCTGTCTCTATCTCTGTCTCTATCTCCGTCTCTGTCTCTGTCTCTGCTTCTGTCTCTGTCTCTGTCTCTGTCTCTGTCTCTGTCTCTGTCTCTGTCTCTGTCCCTGTCTCTGTCTCTGCCTCTGTCTCTGTCTCTGTCTCTGCCTCTGTCTCCGTCTCTGTCTCTGTCTCGGTCTTTGTCTCCGTCTCAGTCTCTGTCTCTGTCTCTGTCTCTGTCTCTGTTTCTGTCTCTGTCTCTGTCTCTGTCTCTGTCTCTGTCTCTGTCGCTGTCTCTCCCTCTGTCCCTGTCTCCGTCTCTGTCCCTGGCTCTGTCTCTGTCCCTGGCTCTGTCTCTGCCTCTGTCTCCGTCTCTGACTCTGTTTCTGTCTCTATCTCCGTCTCTGTCTCTGTCTCTGTCTCTGTCTCTGCCTCTGTCTCTGCCTCTGCCTCTGCCTCTGTCTATGTCTCTGTCTCTGTCTCTGTCGCTGTCTCTCCCTCTGTCCCTGTCTCCGTCTCTGTCCCTGGCTGTGTCTCTGCCTCTGTCTCCGTCTCTGTCTCTGTCTCGGTCTTTGTCTCCGTCTCTGTCTCTGTCTCTGTCTCTGTCTCTGTCTCTGTCTCTGTCTCTGCCTCTGCCTCTGTCTCTGTCTCTGTCTCTGTCCCTGTCTCTGTCTGTGTCGCTGTCTCTCCCTCTGTCTCTGTCTCTGTCTCTGTCCCTGGCTCTGTCTCTGTCTCTGTCTCTGTCTCTGTCTCTGTCTCTGTCTCTGTCTCTGTCTCTGTCTCTGTCTCTGTCTCTGTCTCTGTCTCTGTCTCTGTCTCTGTCTCTGTCTCTGCCTCTGCCTCTGTCTCTGTCTCTGTCTCTGTCTCTGCGCTGTCTCTCCCTCTGTCCCTGTCTCCGTCTCTGTCCCTGGCTCTGTCTCTACCTCTCCCTCTGTCCCTGTCTCCGTCTCTGTCCCTGGCTGTGTCTCTGCCTCTGTCTCCGTCTCTGTCCCTGGCTCTGTCTCTGCCTCTGTCACCGTCTCTGTCTCTGTCTCGGTCTTTGTCTCTGTCTCTGTCTCTGTCTCTGTCTATGACTCTGTCTCTGTCTCTGTCTCTGTCTCTGTCTCTGTCTCTGTCTCTGTCTCTGTCTCTGTCTCTGTCTCTGTCTCTATCTCTGTCTCTATCTCCGTCTCTGTCTCTGTCTCTGCTTCTGTCTCTGTCTCTGTCTCTGTCTCTGTCTCTGTCTCTGTCTCTGTCTCTGTCCCTGTCTCTGTCTCTGCCTCTGTCTCTGTCTCTGTCTCTGCCTCTGTCTCCGTCTCTGTCTCTGTCTCGGTCTTTGTCTCCGTCTCAGTCTCTGTCTCTGTCTCTGTCTCTGTCTCTGTTTCTGTCTCTGTCTCTGTCTCTGTCTCTGTCTCTGTCTCTGTCTCTGTCTCTGTCTCTGTCTCTGCCTCTGTCTCTGTCTCTGTCTCTGTCTCTGTCTCTGTCTCCGTCTCTGTCTCTGTCTCTGTCTCTATCTCTGTCCCTGTCTCTGTCTGAGACTCTGCCTCTGTCTCTGTCTCCGTCTCTGTCTCTGTCTCTGTCTCTGTCTCTGTCTCTGCCTCTGTCGCCGTCTCTGTCTCCGTCTCTGTCTCTGTCCCTGTCTCTGCCTCTGTCTCTGTCTCTGCCTCTGTCTCTGTCTCTGTCTCTGTCGCTGTCTCTCCCTCTGTCTCTGTCACCGTCTCTGTCCCTGGCTCTGTCTCTGCCTCTGTCACCGTCTCTGTCTCTGTCTCGGTCTTTGTCTCCGTCTGTGTCTCTGTCTCTGTCTCTGTCTCTGTCTCTGTCTCTGTCTCTGTCTCTGTCTCTGTCTCTGTCTCTGTCTCTGTCTCTGTCTCTGTCTCTGTCTCTGTCTCTGTCTCTGCCTCTGTCTCCGTCTCTATCTCTGTCCCTGTCTCTGTCTTAGACTCTGCCTCTGTCTCTGTCTCCGTCTCTGTCTCTGTCTCTGTCTCTGTCTCTGTCTCGGTCTTTGTCTCCGTCTTTGTCTCTGTCCCTGTCTCTGTCTGAGACTCTGCCTCTGTCTCTGTCCCTGTCTCCGTCTCTGTCTCTGTCTCTGTCTCTGTCTCTGTCTCTGTTTCTGTCTCTGTCTCTGTCTGTATCTAGGTCACTGTCTCTGCCGCTGTCTCTGTCTCTGTCTCTGTCTCAGTCTCTGTCTCTGTCCCCGTATCTGTCTCTGTCTCTGTTTCTGTCTCTGTCTCTGTGTCGATCTCTGCCTCTGACCCTGTCGCTGTCCGTGTCTATGTCTCTGTCTGTGTCTCTGTCTCCGTCTGCGTCTCTGTCTCTGTCTCTGTCTCTGTCTCTTTCCCTGTCTCTGTCTCTGTCTGAGACTCTGCCTCTGTCTCTGTCTCTGTGTCTATCTCCGTCTCTGTCTCTGTCGCTGCTTCTGTCTCTGTCTCTGTCTCTGTCTCTGTCTCTGTCTCTGTCTCTGTCTCTGTCTCTGTCTCTGTTTCTGTCTCTGTCTCTGTCTCTGTCTCTGTCTCTGTCTCTGTCTCTGTCTCTGTCTCTGTCTCTGTCACCGTCGCTGTCCCTGGCTCTGTCTCTGCCTCTGTCTCCGTCTCTGTCTCTGTCTCTGTCTCTGTATCTGTCTCTGTCTCCGTCTCTGTCCCTGGCTCTGTATCTGCCTCTGTCTCCGTCTCTGTCTCTGTCCCGGTCTTTGTCTCCGCCTCTGTCTCTGTCTCTGTCTCTGTCTCTGTCTCTGCCTCTGTCTCCGTCTCTGTCTCTGTCTCGGTCTTTGTCTCCGTCTCTGTCTCCGTTTCTGTCTGTGACTCTGTCTCTATCTCCGTCTCTGTCTCTGTCTCTGCCTCTGTCTCTGTCTTTGTCTCTGTCTCTGTCTCTGTCTCTGTCTCTGTCTCTGCCTCTGTCTCTGTCTCTGTCTCTGTCTCTGTCTCTGTCACCGTCTCTGTCCCTGGCACTGTCTCTGCCTCTGTCACCGTCTCTGTCTCTGTCTCGGTCTTTGTATCTGTCTCTGTCTCTGTCTCTGTCTCTGTCTCCGTCTCTGTCTCTCTCTCTGTCTCTGTCTCTGTCTCTGCCTCTGTCTCTGTCTCTGTCTCTGTCTCTGTCCCCGTATCTGTCTCTGTCTCTGTTTCTGTCTCTGTCTCTGTCGCTGTCTCTCCCTCAGTCTCTGTCACCGTATCTGTCCCTGGCTCTGTCTCTGCCTCTGTCACCGTCTCTGTCTCTGTCTCGGTCTTTGTCTCTGTCTCTGTCTCTGTCTCTGCCTCTGTCTCTGTCTCTGCCTCTGTCGCTGTCTCTCCCTCTGTCTCTGTCACCGTCTCTGTCCCTGGCTCTGTCTCTGCCTCTGTCACCGTCTCTGTCTCTGTCTCGGTCTTTGTCTCTGTCTCTGTCTCTGCTTCTGTCTCTGTCTCTGTCTCTGTCTCTGTCTCTGTCTCTGTCTCTGTCTCTGTCCCTGTCTCTGTCTCTGCCTCTGTCTCTGTCTCTGTCTCTGCCTCTGTCTCCGTCTCTGTCTCTGTCTCGGTCTTTGTCTCCGTCTCAGTCTCTGTCTCTGTCTCTGTCTCTATCTCTGTCCCTACCTCTGTCTGAGACTCTGCCTCTGTCTCTGTCTCCGTCTCTGTCTCTGTGTCTGTCTCGGTCTTTGTCTCCGTCTCTGTCTCTGTCTCTGTCTCTGTCTCTGTCTCTGTCTCTGTCTGTGTCTCTGTCTCTGTCTCCGTCTCTGTCTCTGCCGCTGTCTCTGTCTCCGTCTCTGTCTCTGTCTCTGTCTTGTCTCTGTCTCTGTCTCTGTCTCTGTCTCGTTTGCTGTCTCTCCCTCTGTCTCTGTCTCCGTTTCTGTCCCAGGCTCTGTCTCTGCCACTGTCTCCGTCTCTGTCCCTGTCTCGGTCTTTGTCTCCGTCTCTGTCTCTGTCTCTGTCTCTGTCTCTGTTTCTGTCTCTGTCTCTGTCTGTATCTAGGTCTCTGTCTCTGCCGCTGTCTCTGTCTCTGTCTCAGTCTCTGTCTCTGTCCCCGTATCTGTCTCTGTCTCTGTCTCCGTCTCTGTCCCTGTATCGGTCTATGTCTCTGTCTCTGTCTCTGTCGCTGTCTCTCCCTCTGTCTCTGTCTCCGTCGCTGTCCCTGGCTCTGTCTCTGCCTCTGTCTCCGTCTCTGTCTCTGTCTCTGTATCTGTCTCTGTCTCCGTCTCTGTCCCTGGCTCTGTATCTGCCTCTGTCTCCGTCTCTGTCTCTGTCCCGGTCTTTGTCTCCGCCTCTGTCTCTGTCTCTGTCTCTGTCTCCGTCTCTGTCCCAGTCTCTGTCTCTGTCTCCGTCTCTGTCCCTGGCTCTGTCTCTGCCTCTAGTCACCGTCTCTGTCTCTGTCTCGGTCTTTGTCTCTGTCTCTGTCTCTGTCTCTGTCTCTGTCTCTGTCTCTGTCTCCGTCTCTGTCTCTGTCTCTGTCTCTGTCTCTGTCTCTGTCTCTGTCTCTGTCTCTGTCTCGGTCTTTGTCTCCGTCTCTGTCCCTGTCTCTGTCTCTGTCTCTGTCTCTGTCTGTGTCTCTGTCTCTGTCTCCGTCTCTGTCTCTGTCCCGGTCTTTGTCTCCGCCTCTGTCTCTGTCTCTGTTTCTGTCTCTGTCTCTGTCTCTGTCTGTATCTAGGTCTCTGTCTCTGCCGCTGTCTCTGTCTCTGTCTCTGTCTCAGTCTCTGTCTCTGTCCCCGTATCTGTCTCTGTCTCTGTTTCTGTCTCTGTCTCAGTCTCTGTCTCTGTCTCTGTGTCGATCTCTGCCTCTGACTCTGTCGCTGTCCGTGTCTATGTCTCTGTCTGTGTCTCTGTCTCCGTCTGCGTCTCGGTCTCTGTCTCTGTCTCCGTCTCTGTCTCTGTCTCTGTCTCTGTCTCTGTCTCTGTCTCTGTCTCTGTCTCAGACTCTGCCTCTGTCTCTGTCTCTGTCTCTGTCTCTGTCTCTGTCTCTGTCTCTGTCTCTGTCTCTGTCTCTGTCTCTGTCTCTGTCTCTATCTCTGTCTCTATCTCCGTCTCTGTCTCTGTCTCTGCTTCTGTCTCTGTCTCTGTCTCTGTCTCTGTCTCTGTCTCTGTCTCTGTCTCTGTCCCTGTCTCTGTCTCTGCCTCTGTCTCTGTCTCTGTCTCTGCCTCTGTCTCCGTCTCTGTCTCTGTCTCGGTCTTTGTCTCCGTCTCAGTCTCTGTCTCTGTCTCTGTCTCTGTCTCTGTTTCTGTCTCTGTCTCTGTCTCTGTCTCTGTCTCTGTCTCTGTCGCTGTCTCTCCCTCTGTCCCTGTCTCCGTCTCTGTCCCTGGCTCTGTCTCTGTCCCTGGCTCTGTCTCTGCCTCTGTCTCCGTCTCTGACTCTGTTTCTGTCTCTATCTCCGTCTCTGTCTCTGTCTCTGTCTCTGTCTCTGCCTCTGTCTCTGCCTCTGCCTCTGCCTCTGTCTCTGTCTCTGTCTCTGTCTCTGTCGCTGTCTCTCCCTCTGTCCCTGTCTCCGTCTCTGTCCCTGGCTGTGTCTCTGCCTCTGTCTCCGTCTCTGTCTCTGTCTCGGTCTTTGTCTCCGTCTCTGTCTCTGTCTCTGTCTCTGTCTCTGTCTCTGTCTCTGTCTCTGTCTCTGCCTCTGCCTCTGTCTCTGTCTCTGTCTCTGTCCCTGTCTCTGTCTGTGTCGCTGTCTCTCCCTCTGTCTCTGTCTCTGTATCTGTCCCTGGCTCTGTCTCTGTCTCTGTCTCTGTCTCTGTCTCTGTCTCTGTCTCTGTCTCTGTCTCTGTCTCTGTCTCTGTCTCTGTCTCTGTCTCTGTCTCTGCCTCTGCCTCTGTCTCTGTCTCTGTCTCTGTCTCTGCGCTGTCTCTCCCTCTGTCCCTGTCTCCGTCTCTGTCCCTGGCTCTGTCTCTACCTCTCCCTCTGTCCCTGTCTCCGTCTCTGTCCCTGGCTGTGTCTCTGCCTCTGTCTCCGTCTCTGTCCCTGGCTCTGTCTCTGCCTCTGTCACCGTCTCTGTCTCTGTCTCGGTCTTTGTCTCTGTCTCTGTCTCTGTCTCTGTCTATGACTCTGTCTCTGTCTCTGTCTCTGTCTCTGTCTCTGTCTCTGTCTCTGTCTCCGCCTCTGTCTCTGTCTCTGTCTCTGTCTCCGTCTCTGTCTCTGTCTCTGTCTCTGTCTCTGTCTCTGTCTCTGTCTCTGTCTCTGTCTCTGTCTCTGTCTCTGTCTCTGTCTCTGTCTCTGTCTCGGTCTTTGTCTCTGTCTCTGTCTCTGTCTCTGTCTCTGTCTCTGTCTCTGTCTCTGTCTCTGTCTCTGTCTCTGTCTCTGTCTCTGCCTCTGTCTCTGTCTCTGTCTCTGTCTCTGTCTCTGTCTCCGTCTCTGTCTCTGTCTCTGTCTCTATCTCTGTCCCTGTCTCTGTCTGAGACTCTGCCTCTGTCTCTGTCTCCGTCTCTGTCTCTGTCTCTGTCTCTGTCTCTGTCTCTGCCTCTGTCGCCGTCTCTGTCTCCGTCTCTGTCTCTGTCCCTGTCTCTGCCTCTGTCTCTGTCTCTGCCTCTGTCTCTGTCTCTGTCTCTGTCGCTGTCTCTCCCTCTGTCTCTGTCACCGTCTCTGTCCCTGGCTCTGTCTCTGCCTCTGTCACCGTCTCCGTCTCTGTCTCGGTCTTTGTCTCCGTCTGTGTCTCTGTCTCTGTCTCTGTCTCTGTCTCTGTCTCTGTCTCTGTCTCTGTCTCTGTCTCTGTCTCTGTCTCTGTCTCTGTCTCTGTCTCTGCCTCTGTCTCCGTCTCTATCTCTGTCCCTGTCTCTGTCTTAGACTCTGCCTCTGTCTCTGTCTCCGTCTCTGTCTCTGTCTCTGTCTCTGTCTCTGTCTCGGTCTTTGTCTCCGTCTTTGTCTCTGTCCCTGTCTCTGTCTGAGACTCTGCCTCTGTCTCTGTCCCTGTCTCCGTCTCTGTCTCTGTCTCTGTCTCTGTCTCTGTCTCTGTCTCTGTTTCTGTCTCTGTCTCTGTCTGTATCTAGGTCACTGTCTCTGCCGCTGTCTCTGTCTCTGTCTCTGTCTCAGTCTCTGTCTCTGTCCCCGTATCTGTCTCTGTCTCTGTTTCTGTCTCTGTCTCTGTGTCGATCTCTGCCTCTGACTCTGTCGCTGTCCGTGTCTATGTCTCTGTCTGTGTCTCTGTCTCCGTCTGCGTCTCTGTCTCTGTCTCTGTCTCTGTCTCTTTCCCTGTCTCTGTCTCTGTCTGAGACTCTGCCTCTGTCTCTGTCTCTGTGTCTATCTCCGTCTCTGTCTCTGTCGCTGCTTCTGTCTCTGTCTCTGTCTCTGTCTCTGTCTCTGTCTCTGTCTCTGTCTCTGTCTCTGTCTCTGTCTCTGTCTCTGTCTCTGTCTCTGTCTCTGTCTCTGTCTCTGTCTCTGTCTCTGTCACTGTCTCTGTCTCCGTCTCTGTCCATGGCTCTGTCTCTGCCTCTGTCTCCGTCTCTGTCTCTGTCTCGGACTTTGCCTCCGTCTCTGCCTCCGTCTCCGTCTCTGCCTCTGTCTCCGTCTCTGTCCCTGTATCGGTCTATGTCTCTGTCTCTGTCTCTGTCGCTGTCTCTCCCTCTGTCTCTGTCTCCGTCGCTGTCCCTGGCTCTGTCTCTGCCTCTGTCTCCGTCTCTGTCTCTGTCTCTGTCTCTGTATCTGTCTCTGTCTCCGTCTCTGTCCCTGGCTCTGTATCTGCCTCTGTCTCCGTCTCTGTCTCTGTCCCGGTCTTTGTCTCCGCCTCTGTCTCTGTCTCTGTCTCTGTCTCTGTCTCTGCCTCTGTCACCGTCTCTGTCTCTGTCTCGGTCTTTGTCTCTGTCTCTGTCTCTGTCTCTGTCTCTGTCTCTGTCTCTGTCTCTGTCTCTGTCTCTGTCTCTGTTTCTGTCTCTGTCTCTGTCTCTGTCTCTGTCTCTGTCACTGTCTCTGTCTCTGCCTCTGTCACTGTCTCTGTCTCTGTCTCTGTCTCGGTCTTTGTCTCTGTCTCTGTCTCTGTCTCTGTCTCTGTCTCTGTCTCTGTCTCTGTCTCTGTCTCTGCCTCTGTCTCTGTCTCTGCCTCTGCCTCTGTCTCTGTCTCTGTCTCTGTCGCTGTCTCTCCCTCTGTCCCTGTCTCCGTCTCTGTCCCTGGCTCTGTCTCTGTCCCTGGCTCTGTCTCTGCCTCTGTCTCCGTCTCTGACTCTGTTTCTGTCTCTATCTCCGTCTCTGTCTCTGTCTCTGTCTCTGTCTCTGCCTCTGTCTCTGCCTCTGCCTCTGCCTCTGCCTCTGTCTCTGTCTCTGTCTCTGTCTCTGTCGCTGTCTCTCCCTCTGTCCCTGTCTCCGTCTCTGTCCCTGGCTGTGTCTCTGCCTCTGTCTCCGTCTCGGTCTTTGTCTCCGTCTCTGTCTCTGTCTCTGTCTCTGTCTCTGTCTCTGTCTCTGTCTCTGCCTCTGCCTCTGTCTCTGTCTCTGTCTCTGTCTCTGTCTCTGTCTGTGTCGCTGTCTCTCCCTCTGTCTCTGTCTCTGTCTCTGTCCCTGGCTCTGTCTCTGTCTCTGTCTCTGTCTCTGTCTCTGTCTCTGTCTCTGTCTCTGTCTCTGTCTCTGTCTCTGTCTCTGTCTCTGCCTCTGCCTCTGTCTCTGTCTCTGTCTCTGTCTCTGCGCTGTCTCTCCCTCTGTCCCTGTCTCCGTCTCTGTCCCTGGCTCTGTCTCTACCTCTCCCTCTGTCCCTGTCTCCGTCTCTGTCCCTGGCTGTGTCTCTGCCTCTGTCTCCGTCTCTGTCCCTGGCTCTGTCTCTGCCTCTGTCACCGTCTCTGTCTCTGTCTCGGTCTTTGTCTCTGTCTCTGTCTCTGTCTCTGTCTATGACTCTGTCTCTGTCTCTGTCTTTGTCTCTGTCTCTGTCTCTGTCTCTGTCTCTGTCTCTGTCTCCGCCTCTGTCTCTGTCTCTGTCTCTGTCTCCGTCTCTGTCTCTGTCTCTGTCTCTGTCTCTGTCTCTGTCTCTGTCTCTGTCTCTGTCTCTGTCTCTGTCTCTGTCTCTGTCTCTGTCTCGGTCTTTGTCTCTGTCTCTGTCTCTGTCTCTGTCTCTGTCTCTGTCTCTGTCTCTGTCTCTGTCTCTGTCTCTGTCTCTGTCTCTGCCTCTGTCTCTGTCTCTGTCTCTGTCTCTGTCTCTGTCTCCGTCTCTGTCTCTGTCTCTGTCTCTATCTCTGTCCCTGTCTCTGTCTGAGACTCTGCCTCTGTCTCTGTCTCCGTCTCTGTCTCTGTCTCTGTCTCTGTCTCTGTCCCTGCCTCTGTCGCCGTCTCTGTCTCCGTCTCTGTCTCTGTCCCTGTCTCTGCCTCTGTCTCTGTCTCTGCCTCTGTCTCTGTCTCTGTCTCTGTCGCTGTCTCTCCCTCTGTCTCTGTCACCGTCTCTGTCCCTGGCTCTGTCTCTGCCTCTGTCACCGTCTCTGTCTCTGTCTCGGTCTTTGTCTCCGTCTGTGTCTCTGTCTCTGTCTCTGTCTCTGTCTCTGTCTCTGTCTCTGTCTCTGTCTCTGTCTCTGTCTCTGTCTCTGTCTCTGTCTCTGTCTCTGTCTCTGTCTCTGTCTCTGTCTCTGCCTCTGTCTCCGTCTCTATCTCTGTCCCTGTCTCTGTCTTAGACTCTGCCTCTGTCTCTGTCTCCGTCTCTGTCTCTGTCTCTGTCTCTGTCTCGGTCTTTGTCTCCGTCTTTGTCTCTGTCCCTGTCTCTGTCTGAGACTCTGCCTCTGTCTCTGTCCCTGTCTCCGTCTCTGTCTCTGTCTCTGTCTCTGTCTCTGTCTCTGTCTCTGTCTCTGTCTCTGTCTCTGTCTCTGTCTCTGTCTCTGTCCGTGTCTCTGTCTGAGTCTCTGCCTCTGCCTCTGCCTCTGTCTCTGTCTCTGTCTCTGTCTCTGTCTCTGTCTCTGTCTCTGTCACTGTCTCTGTCTCCGTCTCTGTCCATGGCTCTGTCTCTGCCTCTGTCTCCGTCTCTGTCTCTGTCTCGGACTTTGCCTCCGTCTCTGCCTCCGTCTCCGTCTCTGCCTCTGTCTCCGTCTCTGTCCCTGTATCGGTCTATGTCTCTGTCTCTGTCTCTGTCGCTGTCTCTCCCTCTGTCTCTGTCTCCGTCGCTGTCCCTGGCTCTGTCTCTGCCTCTGTCTCCGTCTCTGTCTCTGTCTCTGTCTCTGTATCTGTCTCTGTCTCCGTCTCTGTCCCTGGCTCTGTATCTGCCTCTGTCTCCGTCTCTGTCTCTGTCCCGGTCTTTGTCTCCGCCTCTGTCTCTGTCTCTGTCTCTGTCTCTGTCTCTGCCTCTGTCACCGTCTCTGTCTCTGTCTCGGTCTTTGTCTCTGTCTCTGTCTCTGTCTCTGTCTCTGTCTCTGTCTCTGTCTCTGTCTCTGTTTCTGTCTCTGTCTCTGTCTCTGTCACTGTCTCTGTCTCTGCCTCTGTCACTGTCTCTGTCTCTGTCTCTGTCTCGGTCTTTGTCTCTGTCTCTGTCTCTGTCTCTGTCTCTGTCTCTGTCTCTGTCTCTGTCTCTGTCTCTGTCTCTGCCTCTGTCTCTGTCTCTGTCTCTGTCTCTGTCTCTGTCTCTGTCTCTGTCTCTGTCTCTGTCTCTGTCTCTGTCTCTGCCTCTGTCTCTGTCACTGTCTCTGTCTCTGTCTCTGTCTCTGTCTCTGTCTCTGTCTCTGTCTCTATCTCTGTCCCTGTCTCTGTCTGAGACTCTGCCTCTGTCTCTGTCTCTGTCTTAGACTCTGCCTCTGTCTCTGTCTCCGTCTCTGTCTCTGTCTCTGTCTCTGTCTCTGTCTCGGTCTTTGTCTCCGTCTCTGTCTCTGTCCCTGTCTCTGTCTGAGACTCTGCCTCTGTCTCTGTCCCTGTCTCCGTCTCTGTCTCTGTCTCTGTCTCTGTCTCTGTTTCTGTCTCTGTCTCTGTCTGTATCTAGGTCTCTGTCTCTGCCGCTGTCTCTGTCTCTGTCTCTGTCTCAGTCTCTGTCTCTGTCCCCGTATCTGTCTCTGTCTCTGTCTCTGTCTCTGTCTCTGTCTCTGTCTCTGTCTCTGCCTCTGTCACCGTCACTGTCTCTGTCTCGGTCTTTGTCTCTGTCTCTGTCTCTGTCTCTGTCTCTGTCTCTGTCTCTGTCTCTGTCTCTGTTTCTGTCTCTGTCTCTGTCTCTGTCACTGTCTCTGTCTCTGCCTCTGTCACTGTCTCTGTCTCTGTCTCTGTCTCGGTCTTTGTCTCTGTCTCTGTCTCTGTCTCTGTCTCTGTCTCTGTCTCTGTCTCTGTCTCTGCCTCTGTCTCTGTCTCTGCCTCTGCCTCTGTCTCTGTCTCTGTCTCTGTCGCTGTCTCTCCCTCTGTCCCTGTCTCCGTCTCTGTCCCTGGCTGTGTATCTGTCCCTGGCTCTGTCTCTGCCTCTGTCTCCGTCTCTGACTCTGTTTCTGTCTCTATCTCCGTCTCTGTCTCTGTCTCTGTCTCTGTCTCTGCCTCTGTCTCTGCCTCTGCCTCTGCCTCTGTCTCTGTCTCTGTCTCTGTCTCTGTCTCTGTCGCTGTCTCTCCCTCTGTCCCTGTCTCCGTCTCTGTCCCTGGCTGTGTCTCTGCCTCTGTCTCCGTCTCTGTCTCTGTCTCGGTCTTTGTCTCCGTCTCTGTCTCTGTCTCTGTCTCTGTCTCTGTCTATGTCTCCGTCTCTGTCCCTGGCTCTGTCTCTGCCTCTGTCTCTGTCTCTGTCTCTGTCTCTGTCTCTGTCTCTGTCTCTGTCTCTGTCTCTGTCTCTGTCTCTGCCTCTGTCTCTGTCTCTGTCTCTGTCTCTGTCTCTGTCTCTGTCTCTGTCTCTGTCTCTGTCTCTATCTCTGTCCCTGTCTCTGTCTGAGACTCTGCCTCTGTCTCTGTCTCCGTCTCTGTCTCTGTCTCTGTCTCTGTCTCTGTCTCTGCCTCTGTCGCCGTCTCTGTCTCCGTCTCTGTCTCTGTCCCTGTCTCTGCCTCTGTCTCTGTCTCTGCCTCTGTCTCTGTCTCTGTCTCTGTCGCTGTCTCTCCCTCTGCCTCTGTCACCGTCTCTGTCCCTGGCTCTGTCTCTGCCTCTGTCACCGTCTCTGTCTCTGTCTCGGTCTTTGTCTCCGTCTGTGTCTCTGTCTCTGTCTCTGTCTCTGTCTCTGTCTCTGTCTCTGTCTCTGTCTCTGTCTCTGTCTCTGTCTCTGTCTCTGCCTCTGTCTCCGTCTCTATCTCTGTCCCTGTCTCTGTCTTAGACTCTGCCTCTGTCTCTGTCTCCGTCTCTGTCTCTGTCTCTGTCTCTGTCTCTGTCTCGGTCTATGTCTCCGTCTCTGTCTCTGTCCCTGTCTCTGTCTGAGACTCTGCCTCTGTCTCTGTCCCTGTCTCCGTCTCTGTCTCTGTCTCTGTCTCTGTCTCTGTTTCTGTCTCTGTCTCTGTCTGTATCTAGGTCTCTGTCTCTGCCGCTGTCTCTGTCTCTGTCTCTGTCTCAGTCTCTGTCTCTGTCCCCGTATCTGTCTCTGTCTCTGTTTCTGTCTCTGTCTCTGTGTCGATCTCTGCCTCTGACTCTGTCGCTGTCCGTGTCTATGTCTCTGTCTGTGTCTCTGTCTCCGTCTGCGTCTCTGTCTCTGTCTCTGTCTCCGTCTCTGTCCCAGTCTCTGTCTCTGTCTCCGTCTCTGTCCCTGGCTCTGTCTCTGCCTCTGTCACCGTCTCTGTCTCTGTCTCGGTCTTTGTCTCTGTCTCTGTCTCTGTCTCTGTCTCTGTCTCTGTCACTGTCTCTGTCTCCGTCTCTGTCCATGGCTCTGTCTCTGCCTCTGTCTCCGTCTCTGTCTCTGTCTCGGACTTTGCCTCCGTCTCTGCCTCCGTCTCCGTCTCTGCCTCTGTCTCCGTCTCTGTCCCTGTATCGGTCTATGTCTCTGTCTCTGTCTCTGTCGCTGTCTCTCCCTCTGTCTCTGTCTCCGTCGCTGTCCCTGGCTCTGTCTCTGCCTCTGTCTCCGTCTCTGTCTCTGTCTCTGTATCTGTCTCTGTCTCCGTCTCTGTCCCCGGCTCTGTATCTGCCTCTGTCTCCGTCTCTGTCTCTGTCCCGGTCTTTGTCTCCGCCTCTGTCTCTGTCTCTGTCTCTGTCTCTGTCTCTGCCTCTGTCACCGTCTCTGTCTCTGTCTCGGTCTTTGTCTCCGTCTCAGTCTCTGTCTCTGTCTCTGTCTCTGTCTCTGTTTCTGTCTCTGTCTCTGTCTCTGTCTCTGTCTCTGTCTCTGTCGCTGTCTCTCCCTCTGTCCCTGTCTCCGTCTCTGTCCCTGGCTCTGTCTCTGTCCCTGGCTCTGTCTCTGCCTCTGTCTCTGTTTCTGTCTCTGTCTCTGTCTCTGTCTCTGTCTCTGTCTCTGTCTCCGTCTCTGTCTCTGTCTCTGTCTCTGTCTCTGTCTCTGTCTCTGTCTCTGTCTCAGACTCTGCCTCTGTCTCTGTCTCTGTCTCTGTCTCTGTCTCTGTCTCTGTCTCTCTCTCTGTCTCTGCCTCTGTCACCGTCTCTGTCTCTGTCTCGGTCTTTGTCTCCGTCTGTGTCTCTGTCTCTGTCTCTGTCTCTGTCTCTGTCTCTGTCTCTGTCTCTGTCTCTGTCTCTGTCTCTGTCTCTGTCTCTGTCTCTGTCTCTGTCTCTGTCTCTGTCTCTGTCTCTGCCTCTGTCTCCGTCTCTATCTCTGTCCCTGTCTCTGTCTTAGACTCTGCCTCTGTCTCTGTCTCCGTCTCTGTCTCTGTCTCTGTCTCTGTCTCTGTCTCGGTCTTTGTCTCCGTCTCTGTCTCTGTCCCTGTCTCTGTCTGAGACTCTGCCTCTGTCTCTGTCCCTGTCTCCGTCTCTGTCTCTGTCTCTGTCTCTGTCTCTGTTTCTGTCTCCGTCTCTGTCTGTATCTAGGTCTCTGTCTCTGCCGCTGTCTCTGTCTCTGTCTCTGTCTCAGTCTCTGTCTCTGTCCCCGTATCTGTCTCTGTCTCTGTTTCTGTCTCTGTCTCTGTGTCGATCTCTGCCTCTGACTCTGTCGCTGTCCGTGTCTATGTCTCTGTCTGTGTCTCTGTCTCCGTCTGCGTCTCTGTCTCTGTCTCTGTCTCCGTCTCTGTCCCAGTCTCTGTCTCTGTCTCCGTCTCTGTCCCTGGCTCTGTCTCTGCCTCTGTCACCGTCTCTGTCTCTGTCTCGGTCTTTGTCTCTGTCTCTGTCTCTGTCTCTGTCTCTGTCTCTGTCTCTGTCTCTGTCTCTGTCTCTGTCTCTGTCTCTGTCTCTGTCTCTGTCTCAGACTCTGCCTCTGTCTCTGTCTCTCTCTCTGTCTCTATCTCTGTCTCTGTCTCTGTCTCTGTCTCTGTCTCTGTCTCTGTCTCTGTCTCTGTCTCTGTCTCTGTCTCTGTCTCTGTCTCTGTCTCTTTCCCTGTCTCTGTCTCTGTCTGAGACTCTGCCTCTGTCTCTGTCTCTGTCTCTATCTCCGTCTCTGTCTCTGTCGCTGCTTCTGTCTCTGTCTCTGTCTCTGTCTCTGTCTCTGTCTCTGTCTCTGTCTCTGTCTCTGTCTCTGTTTCTGTCTCTGTCTCTGTCTCTGTCTCTGTCTCTGTCTCTGTCTCTGTCTCTGTCTCTGTCTCTGTCTCTGTCTCTGTCTCTGTCTCTGTCTCTGTCTCTGTCCGTGTCTCTGTCTGAGTCTCTGCCTCTGCCTCTGCCTCTGTCTCTGTCTCTGTCTCTGTCTCTGTCTCTGTCTCTGTCTCTGTCTCTGTCTCTGTCACTGTCTCTGTCTCCGTCTCTGTCCATGGCTCTGTCTCTGCCTCTGTCTCCGTCTCTGTCCCTGTATCGGTCTATGTCTCTGTCTCTGTCTCTGTCGCTGTCTCTCCCTCTGTCTCTGTCTCCGTCGCTGTCCCTGGCTCTGTCTCTGCCTCTGTCTCTGTCCCTGTCTCCGTCTCTGTCTCTGTCTCTGTCTCTGTCTCTGTTTCTGTCTCTGTCTCTGTCTGTATCTAGGTCTCTGTCTCTGCCGCTGTCTCTGTCTCTGTCTCTGTCTCAGTCTCTGTCTCTGTCCCCGTATCTGTCTCTGTCTCTGTTTCTGTCTCTGTCTCTGTGTCGATCTCTGCCTCTGACTCTGTCGCTGTCCGTGTCTATGTCTCTGTCTGTGTCTCTGTCTCCGTCTGCGTCTCTGTCTCTGTCTCTGTCTCCGTCTCTGTCCCAGTCTCTGTCTCTGTCTCCGTCTCTGTCCGTGGCTCTGTCTCTGCCTCTGTCACCGTCTCTGTCTCTGTCTCGGTCTTTGTCTCTGTCTCTGTCTCTGTCTCTGTCTCTGTCTCTGTCTCTGTCTCTGTCTCTCTCTCTGTCTCTGTCTCTGTCTCTGTCTCTGTCTCTGTCTCTGTCTCTGTCTCTGTCTCTGTCTCAGACTCTGCCTCTGTCTCTGTCTCTCTCTCTGTCTCTATCTCTGTCTCTGTCTCTGTCTCTGTCTCTGTCTCTGTCTCTGTCTCTCTCTCTGTCTCTGTCTCTGTCTCTGTCTCTGTCTCTGTCTCTGTCTCTGTCTCTTTCCCTGTCTCTGTCTCTGTCTGAGACTCTGCCTCTGTCTCTGTCTCTGTCTCTATCTCCGTCTCTGTCTCTGTCGCTGCTTCTGTCTCTGTCTCTGTCTCTGTCTCTGTCTCTGTCTCTGTCTCTGTCTCTGTCTCTGTCTCTGTTTCTGTCTCTGTCTCTGTCTCTGTCTCTGTCTCTGTCTCTGTCTCTGTCTCTGTCTCTGTCTCTGTCTCTGTCTCTGTCTCTGTCTGTGTCTCTGTCCGTGTCTCTGTCTGAGTCTCTGCCTCTGCCTCTGCCTCTGTCTCTGTCTCTGTCTCTGTCTCTGTCTCTGTCTCTGTCTCTGTCTCTGTCACTGTCTCTGTCTCCGTCTCTGTCCATGGCTCTGTCTCTGCCTCTGTCTCCGTCTCTGTCTCTGTCTCGGACTTTGCCTCCGTCTCTGCCTCCGTCTCCGTCTCTGCCTCTGTCTCCGTCTCTGTCCCTGTATCGGTCTATGTCTCTGTCTCTGTCTCTGTCGCTGTCTCTCCCTCTGTCTCTGTCTCCGTCGCTGTCCCTGGCTCTGTCTCTGCCTCTGTCTCCGTCTCTGTCTCTGTCTCTGTATCTGTCTCTGTCTCCGTCTCTGTCCCCGGCTCTGTATCTGCCTCTGTCTCCGTCTCTGTCTCTGTCCCGGTCTTTGTCTCCGCCT
Organism: Megachile willughbiella; assembly: GCA_945859595.2. Classification (NCBI taxonomy): domain Eukaryota; kingdom Metazoa; phylum Arthropoda; class Insecta; order Hymenoptera; family Megachilidae; genus Megachile; species Megachile willughbiella. Next base: position 133,972 of record CAMAOD020000185.1, on the reverse strand, counting down.
CTGTCTCTGTCTCTGTCTCTGTCTCTGTCTCTGTCTCTGCCTCTGTCACCGTCTCTGTCTCTGTCTCGGTCTTTGTCTCTGTCTCTGTCTCTGTCTCTGTCTCTGTCTCTGTCTCTGTCTCTGTTTCTGTCTCTGTCTCTGTCTCTGTCACTGTCTCTGTCTCTGCCTCTGTCACTGTCTCTGTCTCTGTCTCTGTCTCGGTCTTTGTCTCTGTCTCTGTCTCTGTCTCTGTCTCTGTCTCTGTCTCTGTCTCTGTCTCTGCCTCTGTCTCTGTCTCTGCCTCTGCCTCTGTCTCTGTCTCTGTCTCTGTCGCTGTCTCTCCCTCTGTCCCTGTCTCCGTCTCTGTCCCTGGCTCTGTCTCTGTCCCTGGCTCTAGCTCTGCCTCTGTCTCCGTCTCTGACTCTGTTTCTGTCTCTATCTCCGTCTCTGTCTCTGTCTCTGTCTCTGTCTCTGCCTCTGTCTTTGCCTCTGCCTCTGCCTCTGTCTCTGTCTCTGTCTCTGTCTCTGTCGCTGTCTCTCCCTCTGTCCCTGTCTCCGTCTCTGTCCCTGGCTGTGTCTCTGCCTCTGTCTCCGTCTCTGTCTCTGTCTCGGTCTTTGTCTCCGTCTCTGTCTCTGTCTCTGTCTCTGTCTCTGTCTCTGTCTCTGCCTCTGCCTCTGTCTCTGTCTCTGTCTCTGTCTCTGTCTCTGTCAGTGTCGCTGTCTCTCCCTCTGTCTCTGTCTCTGTCTCTGTCCCTGGCTCTGTCTCTGTCTCTGTCTCTGTCTCTGTCTCTGTCTCTGTCTCTGTCTCTGTCTCTGTCTCTGTCTCTGTCTCTGTCTCTGTCTCTGTCTCTGTCTCTGTCTCTGTCTCTGTCTCTGCCTCTGCCTCTGTCTCTGTCTCTGTCTCTGTCTCTGCGCTGTCTCTCCCTCTGTCCCTGTCTCCGTCTCTGTCCCTGGCTCTGTCTCTACCTCTCCCTCTGTCCCTGTCTCCGTCTCTGTCCCTGGCTGTGTCTCTGCCTCTGTCTCCGTCTCTGTCCCTGGCTCTGTCTCTGCCTCTGTCACCGTCTCTGTCTCCGTCTCGGTCTTTGTCTCTGTCTCTGTCTCTGTCTCTGTCTCTGTCTCTGTCTCTGTCTCTGTCTCTGTCTCTGTCTCTGTCTCTGTCTCCGTCTCTGTCTCTGTCTCTGTCTCTGTCTCCGTCTCTGTCTCTGTCTCTGTCTCTGTCTCTGTCTCTGTCTCTGTCTCTGTCTCTGTCTCTGTCTCTGTCTCTGTCTCTGTCTCTGTCTCGGTCTTTGTCTCTGTCTCTGTCTCTGTCTCTGTCTCTGTCTCTGTCTCTGTCTCTGTCTCTGTCTCTGTCTCTGCCTCTGTCTCTGTCTCTGTCTCTGTCTCTGTCTCTGTCTCTGTCTCTGTCTCTGTCTCTGTCTCTATCTCTGTCCCTGTCTCTGTCTGAGACTCTGCCTCTGTCTCTGTCTCCGTCTCTGTCTCTGTCTCTGTCTCTGTCTCTGTCTCTGCCTCTGTCGCCGTCTCTGTCTCCGTCTCTGTCTCTGTCCCTGTCTCTGCCTCTGTCTCTGTCTCTGCCTCTGTCTCTGTCTCTGTCTCTGTCGCTGTCTCTCCCTCTGCCTCTGTCACCGTCTCTGTCCCTGGCTCTGTCTCTGCCTCTGTCACCGTCTCTGTCTCTGTCTCGGTCTTTGTCTCTGTCTCTGTCTCTGTCTCTGTCTCTGTCTCTGTCTCTGTCTCTGTCTCTGTCTCTGTCTCTGTCTCTGTCTCCGTCTCTGTCTCTGTCTCTGTCTCTGTCTCCGTCTCTGCCTCTGTCGCCGTCTCTGTCTCCGTCTCTGTCTCTGTCCCTGTCTCTGCCTCTGTCTCTGTCTCTGCCTCTGTCTCTGTCTCTGTCTCTGTCGCTGTCTCTCCCTCTGCCTCTGTCACCGTCTCTGTCCCTGGCTCTGTCTCTGCCTCTGTCACCGTCTCTGTCTCTGTCTCGGTCTTTGTCTCCGTCTGTGTCTCTGTCTCTGTCTCTGTCTCTGTCTCTGTCTCTGTCTCTGTCTCTGTCTCTGTCTCTGTCTCTGTCTCTGTCTCTGTCTCTGTCTCTGTCTCTGTCTCTGTCTCTGTCTCTGCCTCTGTCTCCGTCTCTATCTCTGTCCCTGTCTCTGTCTTAGACTCTGCCTCTGTCTCTGTCTCCGTCTCTGTCTCTGTCTCTGTCTCTGTCTCTGTCTCGGTCTTTGTCTCCGTCTCTGTCTCTGTCCCTGTCTCTGTCTGAGACTCTGCCTCTGTCTCTGTCCATGTCTCCGTCTCTGTCTCTGTCTCTGTCTCTGTCTCTGTCTCTGTCTCTGTTTCTGTCTCTGTCTCTGTCTGTATCTAGGTCTCTGTCTCTGCCGCTGTCACTGTCTCTGTCTCTGTCTCAGTCTCTGTCTCTGTCCCCGTATCTGTCTCTGTCTCTGTTTCTGTCTCTGTCTCTGTGTCGATCTCTGCCTCTGACTCTGTCGCTGTCCGTGTCTATGTCTCTGTCTGTGTCTCTGTCTCCGTCTGCGTCTCTGTCTCTGTCTCTGTCTCCGTCTCTGTCCCAGTCTCTGTCTCTGTCTCCGTCTCTGTCCCTGGCTCTGTCTCTGCCTCTGTCACCGTCTCTGTCTCTGTCTCGGTCTTTGTCTCTGTCTCTGTCTCTGTCTCTGTCTCTGTCTCTGTCTCTGTCTCTTTCCCTGTCTCTGTCTCTGTCTGAGACTCTGCCTCTGTCTCTGTCTCTGTCTCTATCTCCGTCTCTGTCTCTGTCGCTGCTTCTGTCTCTGTCTCTGTCTCTGTCTCTGTCTCTGTCTCTGTCTCTGTCTCTGTCTCTGTCTCTGTTTCTGTCTCTGTCTCTGTCTCTGTCTCTGTCTCTGTCTCTGTCTCTGTCTCTGTCTCTGTCTCTGTCTCTGTCCGTGTCTCTGTCTGAGTCTCTGCCTCTGCCTCTGCCTCTGTCTCTGTCTCTGTCTCTGTCTCTGTCTCTGTCTCTGTCTCTGTCTCTGTCACTGTCTCTGTCTCCGTCTCTGTCCATGGCTCTGTCTCTGCCTCTGTCTCCGTCTCTGTCTCTGTCTCGGACTTTGCCTCCGTCTCTGCCTCCGTCTCCGTCTCTGCCTCTGTCTCCGTCTCTGTCCCTGTATCGGTCTATGTCTCTGTCTCTGTCTCTGTCGCTGTCTCTCCCTCTGTCTCTGTCTCCGTCGCTGTCCCTGGCTCTGTCTCTGCCTCTGTCTGCGTCTCTGTCTCTGTCTCTGTATCTGTCTCTGTCTCCGTCTCTGTCCCTGGCTCTGCATCTGCCTCTGTCTCCGTCTCTGTCTCTGTCCCGGTCTTTGTCTCCGCCTCTGTCTCTGTCTCTGTCTCTGTCTCTGTCTCTGTCTCTGCCTCTGTCACCGTCTCTGTCTCTGTCTCGGTCTTTGTCTCTGTCTCTGTCTCTGTCTCTGTCTCTGTCTCTGTCTCTGTCTCTGTTTCTGTCTCTGTCTCTGTCTCTGTCACTGTCTCTGTCTCTGCCTCTGTCACTGTCTCTGTCTCTGTCTCTGTCTCGGTCTTTGTCTCTGTCTCTGTCTCTGTCTCTGTCTCTGTCTCTGTCTCTGTCTCTGTCTCTGTCTCTGTCTCTGCCTCTGTCTCTGTCTCAGCCTCTGCCTCTGTCTCTGTCTCTGTCTCTGTCGCTGTCTCTCCCTCTGTCCCTGTCTCCGTCTCTGTCCCTGGCTCTGTCTCTGTCCCTGGCTCTGTCTCTGCCTCTGTCTCCGTCTCTGACTCTGTTTCTATCTCTATCTCCGTCTCTGTCTCTGTCTCTGTCTCTGTCTCTGCCTCTGTCTCTGCCTCTGCCTCTGCCTCTGTCTCTGTCTCTGTCTCTGTCTCTGTCTCTGTCTCTGTCTCTGTCTCTGTCTCTGTCTCTGTCTCTGCCTCTGCCTCTGTCTCTGTCTCTGTCTCTGTCTCTGCGCTGTCTCTCCCTCTGTCCCTGTCTCCGTCTCTGTCCCTGGCTCTGTCTCTACCTCTCCCTCTGTCCCTGTCTCCGTCTCTGTCCCTGGCTGTGTCTCTGCCTCTGTCTCTGTCTCTGTCCGTGTCTCTGTCTGAGACTCTGCCTCTGCCTCTGCCTCTGTCTCTGTCTCTGTCTCTGTCTCTGTCTCTGTCTCTGTCTCTGTCTCTGTCTCTGTCTCTGTCACTGTCTCTGTCTCCGTCTCTGTCCATGGCTCTGTCTCTGTCCCTGTCTCGGTCTTTGTCTCGGTCTCTGTCTCTGTCTCTGGCTCTGTCTCTGTCTCTGTCTCTGTCTCTGTCTCTGTCTCTGTCTCTGTCTCTGTCTCTGTCTCTGTCTCTGTCTCTGTCTCTGTCTCTGCCTCTGCCTCTGCCTCTGTCTCTGTCTCTGTCTCTGTCGCTGTCTCTCCCTCTGTCCCTGTCTTCGTCTCTGTCCCTGGCTCTGTCTCTGTCCCTGGCTCTGTCTCTGCCTCTGTCTCCGTCTCTGACTCTGTTTCTGTCTCTATCTCCGTCTCTGTCTCTGTCTCTGTCTCTGTCTCTGCCTCTGTCTCTGCCTCTGCCTCTGCCTCTGTCTCTGTCTCTGTCTCTGTCTCTGTCGCTGTCTCTCCCTCTGTCTCTGTCTCCGTCGCTGTCCCTGGCTCTGACTCTGCCTCTGTCTCCGTCTCTGTCTCTGTCTCTGTATCTGTCTCTGTCTCCGTCTCTGTCCCTGGCTCTGTATCTGCCTCTGTCTCCGTCTCTGTCTCTGTCCCGGTCTTTGTCTCCGCCTCTGTCTCTGTCTCTGTCTCTGTCTCTGTCTCTGCCTCTGTCACCGTCTCTGTCTCTGTCTCGGTCTTTGTCTCTGTCTCTGTCTCTGTCTCTGTCTCTGTCTCTGTCTCTGTTTCTGTCTCTGTCTCTGTCTCTGTCACTGTCCCTGTCTCTGCCTCTGTCACTGTCTCTGTCTCTGTCTCTGTCTCGGTCTTTGTCTCTGTCTCTGTCTCTGTCTCTGTCTCTGTCTCTGTCTCTGTCTCTGTCTCTGTCTCTGTCTCTGTCTCTGTCTCTGTCCCTGTCTCGGTCTTTGTCTCGGTCTCTGTCTCTGTCTCTGTCTCTGTCTCTGTCTCTGGCTCTGTCTCTGTCTCTGTCTCTGTCTCTGTCTCTGTCTCTGTCTCTGTCTCTGTCTCTGTCTCTGTCTCTGTTTCTGTCTCTGTCTCTGTCTCTGTCACTGTCTCTGTCTCTGCCTCTGTCACTGTCTCTGTCTCTGTCTCTGTCTCGGTCTTTGTCTCTGTCTCTGTCTCTGTCTCTGTCTCTGTCTCTGTCTCTGTCTCTGTCTCTGTCTCTGTCTCTGCCTCTGTCTCTGTCTCAGCCTCTGCCTCTGTCTCTGTCTCTGTCTCTGTCGCTGTCTCTCCCTCTGTCCCTGTCTCCGTCTCTGTCCCTGGCTCTGTCTCTGTCCCTGGCTCTGTCTCTGCCTCTGTCTCCGTCTCTGACTCTGTTTCTATCTCTATCTCCGTCTCTGTCTCTGTCTCTGTCTCTGTCTCTGCCTCTGTCTCTGCCTCTGCCTCTGCCTCTGTCTCTGTCTCTGTCTCTGTCTCTGTCTCTGTCTCTGTCTCTGTCTCTGTCTCTGTCTCTGTCTCTGCCTCTGCCTCTGTCTCTGTCTCTGTCTCTGTCTCTGCGCTGTCTCTCCCTCTGTCCCTGTCTCCGTCTCTGTCCCTGGCTCTGTCTCTACCTCTCCCTCTGTCCCTGTCTCCGTCTCTGTCCCTGGCTGTGTCTCTGCCTCTGTCTCTGTCTCTGTCCGTGTCTCTGTCTGAGACTCTGCCTCTGCCTCTGCCTCTGTCTCTGTCTCTGTCTCTGTCTCTGTCTCTGTCTCTGTCTCTGTCTCTGTCTCTGTCTCTGTCACTGTCTCTGTCTCCGTCTCTGTCCATGGCTCTGTCTCTGTCCCTGTCTCGGTCTTTGTCTCGGTCTCTGTCTCTGTCTCTGGCTCTGTCTCTGTCTCTGTCTCTGTCTCTGTCTCTGTCTCTGTCTCTGTCTCTGTCTCTGTCTCTGTCTCTGTCTCTGTCTCTGTCTCTGCCTCTGCCTCTGCCTCTGTCTCTGTCTCTGTCTCTGTCGCTGTCTCTCCCTCTGTCCCTGTCTTCGTCTCTGTCCCTGGCTCTGTCTCTGTCCCTGGCTCTGTCTCTGCCTCTGTCTCCGTCTCTGACTCTGTTTCTGTCTCTATCTCCGTCTCTGTCTCTGTCTCTGTCTCTGTCTCTGCCTCTGTCTCTGCCTCTGCCTCTGCCTCTGTCTCTGTCTCTGTCTCTGTCTCTGTCGCTGTCTCTCCCTCTGTCTCTGTCTCCGTCGCTGTCCCTGGCTTTGACTCTGCCTCTGTCTCCGTCTCTGTCTCTGTCTCTGTATCTGTCTCTGTCTCCGTCTCTGTCCCTGGCTCTGTATCTGCCTCTGTCTCCGTCTCTGTCTCTGTCCCGGTCTTTGTCTCCGCCTCTGTCTCTGTCTCTGTCTCTGTCTCTGTCTCTGCCTCTGTCACCGTCTCTGTCTCTGTCTCGGTCTTTGTCTCTGTCTCTGTCTCTGTCTCTGTCTCTGTCTCTGTCTCTGTTTCTGTCTCTGTCTCTGTCTCTGTCACTGTCCCTGTCTCTGCCTCTGTCACTGTCTCTGTCTCTGTCTCTGTCTCGGTCTTTGTCTCTGTCTCTGTCTCTGTCTCTGTCTCTGTCTCTGTCTCTGTCTCTGTCTCTGTCTCTGTCTCTGTCTCTGTCTCTGTCCCTGTCTCGGTCTTTGTCTCGGTCTCTGTCTCTGTCTCTGTCTCTGTCTCTGTCTCTGGCTCTGTCTCTGTCTCTGTCTCTGTCTCTGTCTCTGTCTCTGTCTCTGTCTCTGTCTCTGTCTCTGTCTCTGTCTCTGTCTCTGTCTCTGCCTCTGCCTCTGCCTCTGTCTCTGTCTCTGTCTCTGTCGCTGTCTCTCCCTCTGTCCCTGTCTTCGTCTCTGTCCCTGGCTCTGTCTCTGTCCCTGGCTCTGTCTCTGCCTCTGTCTCCGTCTCTGACTCTGTTTCTGTCTCTATCTCCGTCTCTGTCTCTGTCTCTGTCTCTGTCTCTGCCTCTGTCTCTGCCTCTGCCTCTGCCTCTGTCTCTGTCTCTGTCTCTGTCTCTGTCGCTGTCTCTCCCTCTGTCCCTGTCTCCGTCTCTGTCCCTGGCTGTGTCTCTGCCTCTGTCTCCGTCTCTGTCTCTGTCTCGGTCTTTGTCTCCGTCTCTGTCTCTGTCTCTGTCTGTGTCGCTGTCTCTCCCTCTGTCTCTGTCTCTGTCTCTGTCCCTGGCTCTGTCTCTGTCTCTGTCTCTGTCTCTGTCTCTGTCTCTGTCTCTGTCTCTGTCTCTGTCTCTGTCTCTGTCTCTGTCTCTGCCTCTGCCTCTGTCTCTGTCTCTGTCTCTGTCTCTGCGCTGTCTCTCCCTCTGTCCCTGTCTCCGTCTCTGTCCCTGGCTCTGTCTCTACCTCTCCCTCTGCCTCTGTCGCCGTCTCTGTCTCTGTCTCTGTCTCTGTCCCTGTCTCTGCCTCTGTCTCTGTCTCTGTCTCTGTCTCTGCCTCTGTCCCTGTCTCTGCCTCTGTCGCCGTCTCTGTCTCTGTCTCTGTCTCTGTCTCTGTCTCTGTCCCTGTCTCTGCCTCTGTCTCTGTCTCTGCCTCTGTCTCTGTCTCTGTCTCTGTCGCTGTCTCTCCCTCTGTCTCTGTCACCGTCTCTGTCCCTGGCTCTGTCTCTGCCTCTGTCACCGTCTCTGTCTCTGTCTCGGTCTTTGTCTCCGTCTGTGTCTCTGTCTCTGTCTCTGTCTCTGTCTCTGTGTCTGTCTCTGTCTCTGTCTCTGTCTCTGTCTCTGTCTCTGTCTCTGTCTCTGTCTCGGTCTTTGTCTCTGTCTCTGTCTCTGTCTCTGTCTCTGTCTCTGTCTCTGTCTCTGTCTCTGTCTCTGCCTCTGTCTCTGTCTCTGTCTCTGTCTCTGTCTCTGTCTCTGTCTCTGTCTCTGTCTCTGTCTCTATCTCTGTCCCTGAATCTGTCTGAGACTCTGCCTCTGTCTCTGTCTCCGTCTCTGTCTCTGTCTCTGTCTCTGTCTCTGTCTCTGCCTCTGTCGCCGTCTCTGTCTCTGTCTCTGTCTCTGTCTGAGACTCTGCCTCTGTCTCTGTCCCTGTCTCTGTCTTTGTCTCTGTCTCTGTCTCTGTCTCTGTCTCTGTCTCTGTCTCTGTCTCTGTCTCTGTCTCTGTCTCTGTCTCTGCCTCTGCCTCTGTCTCTGTCTCTGTCTCTGTCGCTGTCTCTCCCTCTGTCTCTGTCACCGTCTCTGTCCCTGGCTCTGTCTCTGCCTCTGTCACCGTCTCTGTCTCTGTCTCGGTCTTTCTCTCTGTCTGTGTCTCTGTCTCTGTCTCTGTCTCTGTCTCTGTCTCTGTCTCTGTCTCGGTCTTTGTCTCTGTCTCTGTCTCTGTCTCTGTCTCTGTCTCTGTATCTGACCCCGTATCTGTCTCTGTCTCTGTTTCTGTCTCTGTCTCTGTCGCTGTCTCCCCCTCTGTCTCTGTCTCCGTCTCTGTCCCTGGCTCTGTCTCTGCCGCTGTCTCCGTCTCTGTCCCTGTCTCGGTCTTTGTCTCCGTCTCTGTCTCTGTCTCTGTCTCTGTCTCTGTTTCTGTCTCTGTCTCTGTCTGTATCTCTGTCGCTGTCTGTGCCTCTGTCTCTGTCTCTGTCTCTGTCTCTGTCCCCGTATCTGTCTCTGTCTCTGTTTCTGTCTCTGTCTCTGTCGCTGTCTCTCCCTCTGTCTCTGTCACCGTCTCTGTCCCTGGCTCTGTCTCTGCCTCTGTCACCGTCTCTGTCTCTGTCTCGGTCTTTGTCTCTGTCTCTGTCTCTGTCTCTGTCTCTGTCTCTGTCTCTGTCTCTGTCTCTGTCTCTGTCTCTGTCTCTGTCTCTGTCTCTGTCTCTGTCTCTGTCTCTGTCTCTGTCTCTGTCTCTGTCTCTGTCTCTGTCTCTGTCTCTGTCTCTGTCTCTGTCTCAGTCTCTGTCTCTGTGTGCGTCTCTGTCTCTGTCTCTGTCTCTGCCTCTGTCTCTGTCGCTGTCTCTCCCTCTGTCTCTGTCGCCGTCTCTGTACCTGGCTCTGTCTCTGCCTCTGTCACCGTCTCTGTCTCTGTCTCGGTCTTTGTCTCTGTCTCTGTCTCTGTCTCTGTCTCTGTCTCTGTCTCAGACTCTGCCTCTGTCTCTGTCTCTCTCTCTCTGTCTCTGTCTCTGTCTCTGTCTATGTCTCTGTCTCTGTCTCTGTCTCTGCCTCTGTCTCCGTCTCTGTCTCTGTCTCGGTCTCTGTCTCCGTCTCTGTCTCCGTTTCTGTCTGTGACTCTGTGTCAATCTCCGTCTCTGTCTCTGTCTCTGCCTCTGTCTCTGTCTCTGTCTCTGTCTCTGTCTCTGTCTCTGTCTCTGTCTCTGTCTCTGTCTCTGTCTCTGTCTCTGCCTCTGTCTCTGTCTCTGTCTCTGTCGCTGTCTCTCCCTCTGACTCTGTCGCCGTCTCTGTCCCTGGCTCTGTCTCTGCCTCTGTCACCGTCTCTGTCTCTGTCTCGGTCTTTGTCTCTGTCTCTGTCTCTGTCTCTGTCTCGGTCTTTGTCTCTGTCTCTGTCCCTGTCTCTGTCTCTGTCTCTGCCTCTGTCTCTGTCTCCGTCTCTGTCTCTGTCTCGGTCTTTGTCTCCGTCTCTGTCTCCGTTTCTGTCTCTGTCTCTGTCTCTATCTCCGTCTCTGTCTCTGTCTCTGCCTCTGTGTCTGTCTCTGTCTCTGTCTCTGTCTCTGTCTCTGTCTCTGTCTCTGTCTCTGCCTCCGTCTCTGTCTCTGTCTCTGTCGCTGTCTCTCCCTCTGTCTCTGTCACCGTCTCTGTCCCTGGCTCTGTCTCTGCCTCTGTCACCGTCTCTGTCTCTGTCTCGGTCTTTGTCTCTGCCTCTGTCTCTCTCTCTGTCTCTGTCTCTGTCTCTGTCCCTGTCTCTGTCACCGTCTCTGTCCCTGGCTCTGCCTCTGCCTCTGTCACCGTCTCTGTCTCTGTCTCGGTCTTTGTATCTGTCTCTGTCTCTGTCTCTGTCTCTGTCTCTATCTCTGTCCCTGTCTCTGTCTCTGCCTCTGTCTCTGTCTCCGTCTCTGTCCCCGTATCTGTCTCTGTCTCTGTTTCTGTCTCTGTCTCTGTCGCTGTCTCTCCCTCAGTCTCTGTCACCGTATCTGTCCCTGGCTCTGTCTCTGCCTCTGTCACCGTCTCTGTCTCTGTCTCGGTCTTTGTCTCTTCTCTGTCTCTGTCTCTGCCTCTGTCTCTGTCTCTGCCTCTGTTGCTGTCTCTCCCTCTGTCTCTGTCACCGTCTCTGTCCCTGGCTCTGTCTCTGCCTCTGTCACCGTCTCTGTCTCTGTCTCGGTTGGTTGTCTCTGTCTCTGTCTCTGTCTCGGTCTTTGTCTCTGTCTCTGTCTCTGCCTCTGTCTCTGTCTGAGACTCTGCCTCTGTCTCTGTCTCTGTCTCTGTCTCTGTCTCTGTCTCTGTCTCTGTCTCTGTCTCTGTCTGTGTCTCTGTCTCTGTCTCCGTCTCTGTCTCTGCCGCTGCCTCTGTCGCCGTCTCTGTCTCTGTCTCGGTCTTTGTATCTGTCTCTGTCTCTGTCTCTGTCTCTGTCTCTATCTCTGTCCCTGTCTCTGTCTCTGCCTCTGTCTCTGTCTCCGTCTCTGTCTCTCTCTCTGTCTCTCTCTCTGTATCTGCCTCTGTCTCTGTCTCTGTCTCTGTCTCTGTCCCCGTATCTGTCTCTGTCTCTGTTTCTGTCTCTGTCTCTGTCGCTGTCTCTCCCTCAGTCTCTGTCACCGTATCTGTCCCTGGCTCTGTCTCTGCCTCTGCCACCGTCTCTGTCTCTGTCTCGGTCTTTGTCTCTGTCTCTGTCTCTGTCTCTGCCTCTGTCTCTGTCTCTGCCTCTGTCGCTGTCTCTCCCTCTGTCTCTGTCACCGTCTCTGTCCCTGGCTCTGTCTCTGCCTCTGTCACCGTCTCTGTCTCTGTCTCGGTCTTTGTCTCTGTCTCTGTCTCTGTCTCGGTCTTTGTCTCTGTCTCTGTCTCTGCCTCTGTCTCTGTCTGAGACTCTGCCTCTGTCTCTGTCTCTCTCTCTGTCTCTGCCTCTGTCTCTGTCTCTGTCTCTGTCTCTGTCTGAGACTCTGCCTCTGTCTCTGTCTCTCTCTCTGTCTCTCTCTCTGTCTCTGCCTCTGTCTCTGACTCTGTCTCTGTCTCTGTCTCTGTCTCTGTCCCCGTATCTGTCTCTGTCTCTGTTTCTGTCTCTGTCTCTGTCGCTGTCTCTCCCTCAGTCTCTGTCACCGTATCTGTCCCTGGCTCTGCCTCTGCCTCTGTCACCGTCTCTGCCTCTGTCTCGGTCTTTGTCTCTGTCTCTGTCTCTGTCTCTGCCTCTGTCTCTGTCTCTGCCTCTGTCGCTGTCTCTCCCTCTGTCTCTGTCACCGTCTCTGTCCCTGGCTCTGTCTCTGCCTCTGTCACCGTCTCTGTCTCTGTCTCGGTCTATGTCTCTGTCTCTGTCTGAGACTCTGCCTCTGTCTCTGTCTCTGTCTCTGTCTCTGTCTCTGTCTCTGTCTCTGTCTCTGTCTCTGTCTCTGTCTCTGTCTCTCCCTCTGTCTCTGTCACCGTCTTTGTCCCTGGCTCTGTCTCTGCCTCTGTCACCGTCTCTGTCTCTGTCTCGGTCTTTGTCTCTGTCTCTGTCTGAGACTCTGCCTCTGTCTCTATCTCCGTCTCTGTCTCTGTCTCTGCCTCTGTCTCTGTTTCTGTCTCTGTCTCTGTCTCTGTCTCTGTCTCTGTCTCTGTCTCTGTCTCTGTCTCTGTCTCTGTCTCTGTCCGCGTCTCTGTCTGAGGCTCTGCCTCTGCCTCTGTCTCTGTCTCTGTCTCTGTCTCTGTCTCTCCCTCTGTCTCTGTCACCGTCTCTGTCCCTGGCTCTGTCTCTGCCTCTGTCACCGTCTCTGTCTCTGTCTCGGTCTTTGTCTCTGTCTCTGTCTGAGACTCTGCCTCTGTCTCTATCTCCGTCTCTGTCTCTGTCTCTGCCTCTGTCTCTGTTTCTGTCTCTGTCTCTGTCTCTGCCTCTGTCTCTGTCTCTGCCTCTGTCTCTGTCTCTGTCTCCGTCTCTGTCTCTGTCTCTGCCTCTGTCTCTGTCTCTGTCTCCGTCTCTGTCTCTGTCTCTGCCTGAGACTCTGCCTCCGTCTCTTTCTCACTCTCCCTCTCGCTGTCTCTGTCTCTGTCTCTGTCTCTGTCTCTGCCTCTGTCTCCGTCTCTGTCTCCGTCTCGGTCTTTGTCTCCGTCTCTGTCTCCGTTTCTGTCTCTGACTCTGTCTCTATCTCCGTCTCTGTCTCGGTCTCTGCCTCCGTCTCTGTCCCTGGCTCTGTCTCTGCCGCTGTCTCCGTCTCTGTCCCTGTCTCGGTCTTTGTCTCCGTCTCTGTCTCTGTCTCTGTCTCTGTCTCTGTTTCTGTCTCTGTCTCTGTCTGTATCTCTGTCTCTGTCTCCGTCTCTGTCTCTGCCGCTGTCTCTGTCTCTGTCTCAGTCTCTGTCTCTGTGTGCGTCTCTGTCTCTGTCTCTGTCTGAGACTCTGCCTCTGTCTCTGTCTCTCGCTCTCTCTGTTTCTGTCTCTGTCTCTGTCTCTGTCTCTGTCTCTGCCTCTGTCTCCGTCTCTGTCTCTGTCTCGGTCTTTGTCTCCGTCTCTGTCTCCGTTACTGTCTCTGACTCTGTCCCTATCTCCGTCTCTGTCTCTGTCTCTGCCTCTGTCTCTGTCTCTGTCTCTGTCTCTGTCTCTGTCTCTGTCTCTGTCTCTGTCTCTGTCTCTGTCTCTCCCTCTGTCTCTGTCACCGTCTCTGTCTCTGTCCGCGTCTCTGTCTGAGGCTCTGCCTCTGCCTCTGTCTCTGTCTCTGTCTCTGTCTCTGTCTCTCCCTCTGTCTCTGTCACCGTCTCTGTCCCTGGCTCTGTCTCTGTTTCTGTCTCTGTCTCTGTCTCTGCCTCTGTCTCTGTCTCACTCTCCCTCTCGCTGTCTCTGTCTCTGTCTCTGTCTCTGTCTCTGCCTCTGCCTCTGCCTCCGTCTCTGTCTCTGTCTCGGTCTTTGTCTCCGTCTCTGTCTCCGTTTCTGTCTCTGACTCTGTCTCTATCTCCGTCTCTGTCTCTGTCTCTGCCTCCGTCTCTGTCCCTGGCTCTGTCTCTGCCGCTGTCTCCGTCTCTGTCCCTGTCTCGGTCTTTGTCTCCGTCTCTGTCTCCGTTACTGTCTCTGACTCTGTCCCTATCTCCGTCTCTGTCTCTGTCTCTGCCTCTGTCTCTGTCTCTGTCTCTGTCTCTGTCTCTGTCTCTGTCTCTGTCTCTGTCTCTGTCTCTGTCTCTGTCTCTGTCTCTGTCTCTGTCTCTGTCTCTGCCGCTGTCTCTGTCTCTGTCTCAGTCTCTGTCTCTGTGTGCGTCTCTGTCTCTGTCTCTGTCTCTGCCTCTGTCTCTGTCGCTGTCTCTCCCTCTGTCTCTGTCGCCATCTCTGTACCTGGCTCTGTCTCTGCCTCTGTCACCGTCTCTGTCTCTGTCTCGGTCTTTGTCTCTGTCTCTGTCTCTGTCTCTGTCTCTGTCTCTGTCTCTGTCTCTGTCTCTGTCTCTGTCTCTGTCTCAGACTCTGCCTCTGTCTCTGTCTCTCTCTCTCTGTCTCTGTCTCTGTCTCTGTCTATGTCTCTGTCTCTGTCTCTGTCTCTGTCTCTATCTCTGTCTCTGTCTCTGTCTCTGTCTCTGTCTCTGTCTCTGTCTCTGTCTCTGTCTCTGTCACTGTCTCTGTCTCTGTCTCTGTCTCTGTCTCTGTCTCTGTCTCTGTCTCTGTCTCTACCTCCGTCCCTGTCTCTGTCTCTGTCTCTGTCTCTGTCTCTGTCACTGTCTCTGTCTCTGTCTCTGTCTCTGTCTCTGTCTCTGTCTCTGTCTCTGTCTCTACCTCTGTCCCTGTCTCTGTCTGAGACTCTGCCTCTGTCTCTGTCTCCGTCTCTGTCTCTGTCTCTGTCTCGGTCTTTGTCTCCGTCTCTGTCTCTGCCTCTGTCTCTGTCTCTCTCTCTGTCTCTGCCTCTGTCTCTGTCTCCGTCTCTGTCTCTGTCTGAGACTCTGCCTCTGTCTCTGTCTCTCTCTCTGTCTCTCTCTCTGTCTCTGCCTCTGTCTCTGACTCTGTCTCTGTCTCTGTCTCTGTCTCGGACTTTGCCTCCGTCTCTGCCTCCGTCTCCGTCTCTGCCTCTGTCTCCGTCTCTGTCCCTGTATCGGTCTATGTCTCTGTCTCTGTCTCTGTCGCTGTCTCTCCCTCTGTCTCTGTCTCCGTCGCTGTCCCTGGCTCTGTCTCTGCCTCTGTCTGCGTCTCTGTCTCTGTCTCTGTATCTGTCTCTGTCTCCGTCTCTGTCCCTGGCTCTGCATCTGCCTCTGTCTCCGTCTCTGTCTCTGTCCCGGTCTTTGTCTCCGCCTCTGTCTCTGTCTCTGTCTCTGTCTCTGTCTCTGTCTCTGCCTCTGTCACCGTCTCTGTCTCTGTCTCGGTCTTTGTCTCTGTCTCTGTCTCTGTCTCTGTCTCTGTCTCTGTCTCTGTCTCTGTTTCTGTCTCTGTCTCTGTCTCTGTCACTGTCTCTGTCTCTGCCTCTGTCACTGTCTCTGTCTCTGTCTCTGTCTCGGTCTTTGTCTCTGTCTCTGTCTCTGTCTCTGTCTCTGTCTCTGTCTCTGTCTCTGTCTCTGTCTCTGTCTCTGCCTCTGTCTCTGTCTCAGCCTCTGCCTCTGTCTCTGTCTCTGTCTCTGTCGTTGTCTCTCCCTCTGTCCCTGTCTCCGTCTCTGTCCCTGGCTCTGTCTCTGTCCCTGGCTCTGTCTCTGCCTCTGTCTCCGTCTCTGACTCTGTTTCTATCTCTATCTCCGTCTCTGTCTCTGTCTCTGTCTCTGTCTCTGCCTCTGTCTCTGCCTCTGCCTCTGCCTCTGTCTCTGTCTCTGTCTCTGTCTCTGTCTCTGTCTCTGTCTCTGTCTCTGTCTCTGTCTCTGTCTCTGCCTCTGCCTCTGTCTCTGTCTCTGTCTCTGTCTCTGCGCTGTCTCTCCCTCTGTCCCTGTCTCCGTCTCTGTCCCTGGCTCTGTCTCTACCTCTCCCTCTGTCCCTGTCTCCGTCTCTGTCCCTGGCTGTGTCTCTGCCTCTGTCTCTGTCTCTGTCCGTGTCTCTGTCTGAGACTCTGCCTCTGCCTCTGCCTCTGTCTCTGTCTCTGTCTCTGTCTCTGTCTCTGTCTCTGTCTCTGTCTCTGTCTCTGTCTCTGTCACTGTCTCTGTCTCCGTCTCTGTCCATGGCTCTGTCTCTGCCTCTGTCTCCGTCTCTGTCTCTGTCTCGGACTTTGCCTCCGTCTCTGCCTCCGTCTCCGTCTCTGCCTCTGTCTCCGTCTCTGTCCCTGTATCGGTCTATGTCTCTGTCTCTGTCTCTGTCGCTGTCTCTCCCTCTGTCTCTGTCTCCGTCGCTGTCCCTGGCTCTGACTCTGCCTCTGTCTCCGTCTCTGTCTCTGTCTCTGTATCTGTCTCTGTCTCCGTCTCTGTCCCTGGCTCTGTATCTGCCTCTGTCTCCGTCTCTGTCTCTGTCCCGGTCTTTGTCTCCGCCTCTGTCTCTGTCTCTGTCTCTGTCTCTGTCTCTGCCTCTGTCACCGTCTCTGTCTCTGTCTCGGTCTTTGTCTCTGTCTCTGTCTCTGTCTCTGTCTCTGTCTCTGTCTCTGTTTCTGTCTCTGTCTCTGTCTCTGTCACTGTCCCTGTCTCTGCCTCTGTCACTGTCTCTGTCTCTGTCTCTGTCTCGGTCTTTGTCTCTGTCTCTGTCTCTGTCTCTGTCTCTGTCTCTGTCTCTGTCTCTGTCTCTGTCTCTGTCTCTGTCTCTGTCCCTGTCTCGGTCTTTGTCTCGGTCTCTGTCTCTGTCTCTGTCTCTGTCTCTGTCTCTGGCTCTGTCTCTGTCTCTGTCTCTGTCTCTGTCTCTGTCTCTGTCTCTGTCTCTGTCTCTGTCTCTGTCTCTGTCTCTGTCTCTGTCTCTGTCTCTGCCTCTGCCTCTGCCTCTGTCTCTGTCTCTGTCTCTGTCGCTGTCTCTCCCTCTGTCCCTGTCTTCGTCTCTGTCCCTGGCTCTGTCTCTGTCCCTGGCTCTGTCTCTGCCTCTGTCTCCGTCTCTGACTCTGTTTCTGTCTCTATCTCCGTCTCTGTCTCTGTCTCTGTCTCTGTCTCTGCCTCTGTCTCTGCCTCTGCCTCTGCCTCTGTCTCTGTCTCTGTCTCTGTCTCTGTCGCTGTCTCTCCCTCTGTCCCTGTCTCCGTCTCTGTCCCTGGCTGTGTCTCTGCCTCTGTCTCCGTCTCTGTCTCTGTCTCGGTCTTTGTCTCCGTCTCTGTCTCTGTCTCTGTCTGTGTCGCTGTCTCTCCCTCTGTCTCTGTCTCTGTCTCTGTCCCTGGCTCTGTCTCTGTCTCTGTCTCTGTCTCTGTCTCTGTCTCTGTCTCTGTCTCTGTCTCTGTCTCTGTCTCTGTCTCTGTCTCTGTCTCTGCCTCTGCCTCTGTCTCTGTCTCTGTCTCTGTCTCTGCGCTGTCTCTCCCTCTGTCCCTGTCTCCGTCTCTGTCCCTGGCTCTGTCTCTACCTCTCCCTCTGCCTCTGTCGCCGTCTCTGTCTCTGTCTCTGTCTCTGTCCCTGTCTCTGCCTCTGTCTCTGTCTCTGTCTCTGTCTCTGCCTCTGTCCCTGTCTCTGCCTCTGTCGCCGTCTCTGTCTCTGTCTCTGTCTCTGTCTCTGTCTCTGTCCCTGTCTCTGCCTCTGTCTCTGTCTCTGCCTCTGTCTCTGTCTCTGTCTCTGTCGCTGTCTCTCCCTCTGTCTCTGTCACCGTCTCTGTCCCTGGCTCTGTCTCTGCCTCTGTCACCGTCTCTGTCTCTGTCTCGGTCTTTGTCTCCGTCTGTGTCTCTGTCTCTGTCTCTGTCTCTGTCTCTGTGTCTGTCTCTGTCTCTGTCTCTGTCTCTGTCTCTGTCTCTGTCTCTGTCTCTGTCTCGGTCTTTGTCTCTGTCTCTGTCTCTGTCTCTGTCTCTGTCTCTGTCTCTGTCTCTGTCTCTGTCTCTGCCTCTGTCTCTGTCTCTGTCTCTGTCTCTGTCTCTGTCTCTGTCTCTGTCTCTATCTCTGTCCCTGTCTCTGTCTGAGACTCTGCCTCTGTCTCTGTCTCCGTCTCTGTCTCTGTCTCTGTCTCTGTCTCTGTCTCTGCCTCTGTCGCCGTCTCTGTCTCTGTCTCTGTCTCTGTCTGAGACTCTGCCTCTGTCTCTGTCCCTGTCTCTGTCTTTGTCTCTGTCTCTGTCTCTGTCTCTGTCTCTGTCTCTGTCTCTGTCTCTGTCTCTGTCTCTGTCTCTGTCTCTGCCTCTGCCTCTGTCTCTGTCTCTGTCTCTGTCGCTGTCTCTCCCTCTGTCTCTGTCACCGTCTCTGTCCCTGGCTCTGTCTCTGCCTCTGTCACCGTCTCTGTCTCTGTCTCGGTCTTTCTCTCTGTCTGTGTCTCTGTCTCTGTCTCTGTCTCTGTCTCTGTCTCTGTCTCTGTCTCGGTCTTTGTCTCTGTCTCTGTCTCTGTCTCTGTCTCTGTCTCTGTATCTGTCCCCGTATCTGTCTCTGTCTCTGTTTCTGTCTCTGTCTCTGTCGCTGTCTCCCCCTCTGTCTCTGTCTCCGTCTCTGTCCCTGGCTCTGTCTCTGCCGCTGTCTCCGTCTCTGTCCCTGTCTCGGTCTTTGTCTCCGTCTCTGTCTCTGTCTCTGTCTCTGTCTCTGTTTCTGTCTCTGTCTCTGTCTGTATCTCTGTCGCTGTCTGTGCCTCTGTCTCTGTCTCTGTCTCTGTCTCTGTCCCCGTATCTGTCTCTGTCTCTGTTTCTGTCTCTGTCTCTGTCGCTGTCTCTCCCTCTGTCTCTGTCACCGTCTCTGTCCCTGGCTCTGTCTCTGCCTCTGTCACCGTCTCTGTCTCTGTCTCGGTCTTTGTCTCTGTCTCTGTCTCTGTCTCTGTCTCTGTCTCTGTCTCTGTCTCTGTCTCTGTCTCTGTCTCTGTCTCTGTCTCTGTCTCTGTCTCTGTCTCTGTCTCTGTCTCTGTCTCTGTCTCTGTCTCTGCCGCTGTCTCTGTCTCTGTCTCAGTCTCTGTCTCTGTGTGCGTCTCTGTCTCTGTCTCTGTCTCTGCCTCTGTCTCTGTCGCTGTCTCTCCCTCTGTCTCTGTCGCCGTCTCTGTACCTGGCTCTGTCTCTGCCTCTGTCACCGTCTCTGTCTCTGTCTCGGTCTTTGTCTCTGTCTCTGTCTCTGTCTCTGTCTCTGTCTCTGTCTCAGACTCTGCCTCTGTCTCTGTCTCTCTCTCTCTGTCTCTGTCTCTGTCTCTGTCTATGTCTCTGTCTCTGTCTCTGTCTCTGCCTCTGTCTCCGTCTCTGTCTCTGTCTCGGTCTCTGTCTCCGTCTCTGTCTCCGTTTCTGTCTGTGACTCTGTGTCAATCTCCGTCTCTGTCTCTGTCTCTGCCTCTGTCTCTGTCTCTGTCTCTGTCTCTGTCTCTGTCTCTGTCTCTGTCTCTGTCTCTGTCTCTGTCTCTGTCTCTGCCTCTGTCTCTGTCTCTGTCTCTGTCGCTGTCTCTCCCTCTGACTCTGTCGCCGTCTCTGTCCCTGGCTCTGTCTCTGCCTCTGTCACCGTCTCTGTCTCTGTCTCGGTCTTTGTCTCTGTCTCTGTCTCTGTCTCTGTCTCGGTCTTTGTCTCTGTCTCTGTCCCTGTCTCTGTCTCTGTCTCTGCCTCTGTCTCTGTCTCCGTCTCTGTCTCTGTCTCGGTCTTTGTCTCCGTCTCTGTCTCCGTTTCTGTCTCTGTCTCTGTCTCTATCTCCGTCTCTGTCTCTGTCTCTGCTTCTGTGTCTGTCTCTGTCTCTGTCTCTGTCTCTGTCTCTGTCTCTGTCTCTGTCTCTGCCTCCGTCTCTGTCTCTGTCTCTGTCGCTGTCTCTCCCTCTGTCTCTGTCACCGTCTCTGTCCCTGGCTCTGTCTCTGCCTCTGTCACCGTCTCTGTCTCTGTCTCGGTCTTTGTCTCTGCCTCTGTCTCTCTCTCTGTCTCTGTCTCTGTCTCTGTCTCTGTCTCTGTCACCGTCTCTGTCCCTGGCTCTGCCTCTGCCTCTGTCACCGTCTCTGTCTCTGTCTCGGTCTTTGTATCTGTCTCTGTCTCTGTCTCTGTCTCTGTCTCTATCTCTGTCCCTGTCTCTGTCTCTGCCTCTGTCTCTGTCTCCGTCTCTGTCCCCGTATCTGTCTCTGTCTCTGTTTCTGTCTCTGTCTCTGTCGCTGTCTCTCCCTCAGTCTCTGTCACCGTATCTGTCCCTGGCTCTGTCTCTGCCTCTGTCACCGTCTCTGTCTCTGTCTCGGTCTTTGTCTCTTCTCTGTCTCTGTCTCTGCCTCTGTCTCTGTCTCTGCCTCTGTTGCTGTCTCTCCCTCTGTCTCTGTCACCGTCTCTGTCCCTGGCTCTGTCTCTGCCTCTGTCACCGTCTCTGTCTCTGTCTCGGTTGGTTGTCTCTGTCTCTGTCTCTGTCTCGGTCTTTGTCTCTGTCTCTGTCTCTGCCTCTGTCTCTGTCTGAGACTCTGCCTCTGTCTCTGTCTCTGTCTCTGTCTCTGTCTCTGTCTCTGTCTCTGTCTCTGTCTGTGTCTCTGTCTCTGTCTCCGTCTCTGTCTCTGCCGCTGCCTCTGTCGCCGTCTCTGTCTCTGTCTCGGTCTTTGTATCTGTCTCTGTCTCTGTCTCTGTCTCTGTCTCTATCTCTGTCCCTGTCTCTGTCTCTGCCTCTGTCTCTGTCTCCGTCTCTGTCTCTCTCTCTGTCTCTCTCTCTGTATCTGCCTCTGTCTCTGTCTCTGTCTCTGTCTCTGTCCCCGTATCTGTCTCTGTCTCTGTTTCTGTCTCTGTCTCTGTCGCTGTCTCTCCCTCAGTCTCTGTCACCGTATCTGTCCCTGGCTCTGTCTCTGCCTCTGCCACCGTCTCTGTCTCTGTCTCGGTCTTTGTCTCTGTCTCTGTCTCTGTCTCTGCCTCTGTCTCTGTCTCTGCCTCTGTCGCTGTCTCTCCCTCTGTCTCTGTCACCGTCTCTGTCCCTGGCTCTGTCTCTGCCTCTGTCACCGTCTCTGTCTCTGTCTCGGTCTTTGTCTCTGTCTCTGTCTCTGTCTCGGTCTTTGTCTCTGTCTCTGTCTCTGCCTCTGTCTCTGTCTGAGACTCTGCCTCTGTCTCTGTCTCTCTCTCTGTCTCTGCCTCTGTCTCTGTCTCTGTCTCTGTCTCTGTCTGAGACTCTGCCTCTGTCTCTGTCTCTCTCTCTGTCTCTCTCTCTGTCTCTGCCTCTGTCTCTGACTCTGTCTCTGTCTCTGTCTCTGTCTCTGTCCCCGTATCTGTCTCTGTCTCTGTTTCTGTCTCTGTCTCTGTCGCTGTCTCTCCCTCAGTCTCTGTCACCGTATCTGTCCCTGGCTCTGCCTCTGCCTCTGTCACCGTCTCTGCCTCTGTCTCGGTCTTTGTCTCTGTCTCTGTCTCTGTCTCTGCCTCTGTCTCTGTCTCTGCCTCTGTCGCTGTCTCTCCCTCTGTCTCTATCACCGTCTCTGTCCCTGGCTCTGTCTCTGCCTCTGTCACCGTCTCTGTCTCTGTCTCGGTCTTTGTCTCTGTCTCTGTCTGAGACTCTGCCTCTGTCTCTGTCTCCGTCTCTGTCTCTGTCTCTGTCTCTGTCTCTGTCTCTGTCTCTGTCTCTGTCTCTGTCTCTGTCTCTGTCTCTGTCTCTGTCTCTCCCTCTGTCTCTGTCACCGTCTTTGTCCCTGGCTCTGTCTCTGCCTCTGTCACCGTCTCTGTCTCTGTCTCGGTCTTTGTCTCTGTCTCTGTCTGAGACTCTGCCTCTGTCTCTATCTCCGTCTCTGTCTCTGTCTCTGCCTCTGTCTCTGTTTCTGTCTCTGTCTCTGTCTCTGTCTCTGTCTCTGTCTCTGTCTCTGTCTCTGTCTCTGTCTCTGTCTCTGTCTCTGTCCGCGTCTCTGTCTGAGGCTCTGCCTCTGCCTCTGTCTCTGTCTCTGTCTCTGTCTCTGTCTCTCCCTCTGTCTCTGTCACCGTCTCTGTCCCTGGCTCTGTCTCTGCCTCTGTCACCGTCTCTGTCTCTGTCTCGGTCTTTGTCTCTGTCTCTGTCTGAGACTCTGCCTCTGTCTCTATCTCCGTCTCTGTCTCTGTCTCTGCCTCTGTCTCTGTTTCTGTCTCTGTCTCTGTCTCTGCCTCTGTCTCTGTCTCTGCCTCTGTCTCTGTCTCTGTCTCCGTCTCTGTCTCTGTCTCTGCCTCTGTCTCTGTCTCTGTCTCCGTCTCTGTCTCTGTCTCTGCCTGAGACTCTGCCTCCGTCTCTTTCTCACTCTCCCTCTCGCTGTCTCTGTCTCTGTCTCTGTCTCTGTCTCTGCCTCTGTCTCCGTCTCTGTCTCTGTCTCGGTCTTTGTCTCCGTCTCTGTCTCCGTTTCTGTCTCTGACTCTGTCTCTATCTCCGTCTCTGTCTCGGTCTCTGCCTCCGTCTCTGTCCCTGGCTCTGTCTCTGCCGCTGTCTCCGTCTCTGTCCCTGTCTCGGTCTTTGTCTCCGTCTCTGTCTCTGTCTCTGTCTCTGTCTCTGTTTCTGTCTCTGTCCCTGTCTGTATCTCTGTCTCTGTCTCCGTCTCTGTCTCTGCCGCTGTCTCTGTCTCTGTCTCAGTCTCTGTCTCTGTGTGCGTCTCTGTCTCTGTCTCTGTCTGAGACTCTGCCTCTGTCTCTGTCTCTCGCTCTCTCTGTTTCTGTCTCTGTCTCTGTCTCTGTCTCTGTCTCTGCCTCTGTCTCCGTCTCTGTCTCTGTCTCGGTCTTTGTCTCCGTCTCTGTCTCCGTTACTGTCTCTGACTCTGTCCCTATCTCCGTCTCTGTCTCTGTCTCTGCCTCTGTCTCTGTCTCTGTCTCTGTCTCTGTCTCTGTCTCTGTCTCTGTCTCTGTCTCTGTCTCTGTCTCTCCCTCTGTCTCTGTCACCGTCTCTGTCTCTGTCCGCGTCTCTGTCTGAGGCTCTGCCTCTGCCTCTGTCTCTGTCTCTGTCTCTGTCTCTGTCTCTCCCTCTGTCTCTGTCACCGTCTCTGTCCCTGGCTCTGTCTCTGTTTCTGTCTCTGTCTCTGTCTCTGCCTCTGTCTCTGTCTCACTCTCCCTCTCGCTGTCTCTGTCTCTGTCTCTGTCTCTGTCTCTGCCTCTGCCTCTGCCTCCGTCTCTGTCTCTGCCTCGGTCTTTGTCTCCGTCTCTGTCTCCGTTTCTGTCTCTGACTCTGTCTCTATCTCCGTCTCTGTCTCTGTCTCTGCCTCCGTCTCTGTCCCTGGCTCTGTCTCTGCCGCTGTCTCCGTCTCTGTCCCTGTCTCGGTCTTTGTCTCCGTCTCTGTCTCCGTTACTGTCTCTGACTCTGTCCCTATCTCCGTCTCTGTCTCTGTCTCTGCCTCTGTCTCTGTCTCTGTCTCTGTCTCTGTCTCTGTCTCTGTCTCTGTCTCTGTCTCTGTCTCTGTCTCTGTCTCTGTCTCTGCCGCTGTCTCTGTCTCTGTCTCAGTCTCTGTCTCTGTGTGCGTCTCTGTCTCTGTCTCTGTCTCTGCCTCTGTCTCTGTCGCTGTCTCTCCCTCTGTCTCTGTCGCCATCTCTGTACCTGGCTCTGTCTCTGCCTCTGTCACCGTCTCTGTCTCTGTCTCGGTCTTTGTCTCTGTCTCTGTCTCTGTCTCTGTCTCTGTCTCTGTCTCTGTCTCTGTCTCTGTCTCTGTCTCAGACTCTGCCTCTGTCTCTGTCTCTCTCTCTCTGTCTCTGTCTCTGTCTCTGTCTATGTCTCTGTCTCTGTCTCTGTCTCTGTCTCTATCTCTGTCTCTGTCTCTGTCTCTGTCTCTGTCTCTGTCTCTGTCTCTGTCCCTGTCTCTGTCACTGTCTCTGTCTCTGTCTCTGTCTCTGTCTCTGTCTCTGTCTCTGTCTCTGTCTCTACCTCCGTCCCTGTCTCTGTCTCTGTCTCTGTCTCTGTCTCTGTCACTGTCTCTGTCTCTGTCTCTGTCTCTGTCTCTGTCTCTGTCTCTGTCTCTGTCTCTACCTCTGTCCCTGTCTCTGTCTGAGACTCTGCCTCTGTCTCTGTCTCCGTCTCTGTCTCTGTCTCTGTCTCGGTCTTTGTCTCCGTCTCTGTCTCTGCCTCTGTCTCTGTCTCTCTCTCTGTCTCTGCCTCTGTCTCTGTCTCCGTCTCTGTCTCTGTCTGAGACTCTGCCTCTGTCTCTGTCTCTCTCTCTGTCTCTCTCTCTGTCTCTGCCTCTGTCTCTGACTCTGTCTCTGTCTCTGTCTCTGTCTCTGTCCCCGTATCTGTCTCTGTCTCTGTTTCTGTCTCTGTCTCTGTCGCTGTCTCTCCCTCAGTCTCTGTCACCGTATCTGTCCCTGGCTCTGCCTCTGCCTCTGTCACCGTCTCTGCCTCTGTCTCGGTCTTTGTCTCTGTCTCTGTCTCTGTCTCTGCCTCTGTCTCTGTCTCTGTCCCTGGCTCTGTCTCTGCCTCTGTCACCGTCTCTGTCTCTGTCTCGGTCTTTGTCTCTGTCTCTGTCTCTGTCTCTGTCTCGGTCTTTGTCTCTGTCTCTGTCCCTGTCTCTGTCTCTGTCTCTGCCTCTGTCTCTGTCTCCGTCTCTGTCTCTGTCTCGGTCTTTGTCTCCGTCTCTGTCTCCGTTTCTGTCTCTGTCTCTGTCTCTATCTCCGTCTCTGTCTCTGTCACCGTATCTGTCCCTGGCTCTGTCTCTGCCTCTGTCACCGTCTCTGTCTCTGTCTCGGTCTTTGTCTCTGTCTCTGTCTCTGTCTCTGCCTCTGTCTCTGTCTCTGCCTCTGTTGCTGTCTCTCCCTCTGTCTCTGTCACCGTCTCTGTCCCTGGCTCTGTCTCTGCCTCTGTCACCGTCTCTGTCTCTGTCTCGGTTGGTTGTCTCTGTCTCTGTCTCTGTCTCGGTCTTTGTCTCTGTCTCTGTCTCTGCCTCTGTCTCTGTCTGAGACTCTGCCTCTGTCTCTGTCTCTGTCTCTGTCTCCGCCTCTGTCTCTGCCTCTGACTCTGTCTCTGCCTCTGTCTCTGTCTCTGTCTCTGTCGCTGTCTCTCCCTCTGTCTCTGTCACCGTCTCTCTCCCTGGCTCTGTCTCTGCCTCTGTCACCGTCTCTGTCTCTGTCTTGGTCTTTGTCTCTGTCTCTGTCTCTGTCTCTGTCTCTGTCTCTGTCTCTATCTCTGTCTCTGTCTCTGTCTCTGTCTCTGTCTCTGTCTCTGTCTCTGTCTCTGTCTCTGTCACTGTCTCTGTCTCTGTCTCTGTCTCTGTCTCTGTCTCTGTCTCTGTCTCTGTCTCTGTCTCTACCTCTGTCCCTGTCTCTGTCTCTGTCTCTGTCTCTGTCTCTGTCACTGTCTCTGTCTCTGTCTCTGTCTCTGTCTCTGTCTCTGTCTCTGTCTCTGTCTCTACCTCTGTCCCTGTCTCTGTCTGAGACTCTGCCTCTGTCTCTGTCTCCGTCTCTGTCTCTGTCTCTGTCTCGGTCTTTGTCTCCGTCTCTGTCTCTACCTCTGTCTCTGTCTCTCTCTCTGTCTCTGCCTCTGTCTCTGTCTCTGTCTCTGTCTCTGTCTGAGACTCTGCCTCTGTCTCTGTCTCTCTCTCTGTCTCTCTCTCTGTCTCTGCCTCTGTCTCTGACTCTGTCTCTGTCTCTGTCTCTGTCTCTGTCCCCGTATCTGTCTCTGTCTCTGTTTCTGTCTCTGTCTCTGTCGCTGTCTCTCCCTCAGTCTCTGTCACCGTATCTGTCCCTGGCTCTGCCTCTGCCTCTGTCACCGTCTCTGCCTCTGTCTCGGTCTTTGTCTCTGTCTCTGTCTCTGTCTCTGCCTCTGTCTCTGTCTCTGCCTCTGTCGCTGTCTCTCCCTCTGTCTCTGTCACCGTCTCTGTCCCTGGCTCTGTCTCTGCCTCTGTCACCGTCTCTGTCTCTGTCTCGGTCTTTGTCTCTGTCTCTGTCTGAGACTCTGCCTCTGTCTCTGTCTCTGTCTCTGTCTCTGTCTCTGTCTCTGTCTCTGTCTCTGTCTCTGTCTCTGTCTCTGTCTCTGTCTCTGTCTCTGTCTCTGTCTCTCCCTCTGTCTCTGTCACCGTCTCTGTCCCTGGATCTGTCTCTGCCTCTGTCACCGTCTCTGTCTCTGTCTCGGTCTTTGTCTCTGTCTCTGTCTGAGACTCTGCCTCTGTCTCTATCTCCGTCTCTGTCTCTGTCTCTGCCTCTGTCTCTGTTTCTGTCTCTGTCTCTGTCTCTGTCTCTGTCTCTGTCTCTGTCTCTGTCTCTGTCTCTGTCTCTGTCTCTGTCTCTGTCTCTGTCCGCGTCTCTGTCTGAGGCTCTGCCTCTGCCTCTGTCTCTGTCTCTGTCTCTGTCGCTGTCTCTCCCTCAGTCTCTGTCACCGTATCTGTCCCTGGCTCTGCCTCTGCCTCTGTCACCGTCTCTGCCTCTGTCTCGGTCTTTGTCTCTGTCTCTGTCTCTGTCTCTGCCTCTGTCTCTGTCTCTGCCTCTGTCGCTGTCTCTCCCTCTGTCTCTGTCACCGTCTCTGTCCCTGGCTCTGTCTCTGCCTCTGTCACCGTCTCTGTCTCTGTCTCGGTCTTTGTCTCTGTCTCTGTCTGAGACTCTGCCTCTGTCTCTGTCTCTGTCTCTGTCTCTGTCTCTGTCTCTGTCTCTGTCTCTGTCTCTGTCTCTGTCTCTGTCTCTGTCTCTGTCTCTGTCTCTGTCTCTGTCTCTCCCTCTGTCTCTGTCACCGTCTCTGTCCCTGGCTCTGTCTCTGCCTCTGTCACCGTCTCTGTCTCTGTCTCGGTCTTTGTCTCTGTCTCTGTCTGAGACTCTGCCTCTGTCTCTGTCTCTCGCTCTCTCTGTTTCTGTCTCTGTCTCTGTCTCTGTCTCTGTCTCTGCCTCTGTCTCCGTCTCTGTCTCTGTCTCGGTCTTTGTCTCCGTCTCTGTCTCCGTTACTGTCTCTGACTCTGTCCCTATCTCCGTCTCTGTCTCTGTCTCTGCCTCTGCCTCTGTCTCTGTCTCTGTTTCTGTCTCTGTCTCTGTCTCTGCCTCTGCTCTGTCTCACTCTCCCTCTCGCTGTCTCTGTCTCTCTCTCTGTCTCTGCCTCCGTCTCTGTCCCTGGCTCTGTCTCTGCCGCTGTCTCCGTCTCTGTCCCTGTCTCGGTCTTTGTCTCCGTCTCTGTCTCTGTCTCTGTCTCTGTCTCTGTCTCTGTTTCTGTCTCTGTCTCTGTCTGTATCTCTGTCTCAGTCTCCGTCTCTGTCTCTGCCGCTGTCTCTGTCTCTGTCTCAGTCTCTGTCTCTGTGTGCGTCTCTGTCTCTGTCTCTGTCTGAGACTCTGCCTCTGTCTCTGTCTCTCGCTCTCTCTGTTTCTGTCTCTGTCTCTGTCTCTGTCTCTGTCTCTGCCTCTGTCTCCGTCTCTGTCTCTGTCTCGGTCTTTGTCTCCGTCTCTGTCTCCGTTACTGTCTCTGACTCTGTCCCTATCTCCGTCTCTGTCTCTGTCTCTGCCTCTGTCTCTGTCTCTGTCTCTGTCTCTGTCTCTGTCTCTGTCTCTGTCTCTGTCTCTGTCTCTGTCTCTGTCTCTGTCTCTGTCTCTGTCTCTGTATCTGCCTCTGTCTCTGTCTCTGTCTCTGTCGCTGTCTCTCCCTCTGTCTCTGTCACCGTCTCTGTCCCTGGTTCTGTCTCTGCCTCTGTCCCTGTCTCGGTCTTTGTCTCCGTCTCTGTCTCTGTCTCTGTCTCTGTCACCGTCTCTGTCCCTGGCTCTGTCTCTGCCTCTGTCACCGTCTCTGTCTCTGTCTCTGTCTCTGTCTCTGTCTCTGTCTCTGTCTCTGTCTCTGTCTCTGTCTCTGTCTCTATCTCTGTCCCTGTCTCTGTCTCTGCCTCTGTCTCTGTCTCCGTATCTGTCTCTCTCTCTGTCTCTGTCGCTGTCTGTGCCTCTGTCTCTGTCTCTGTCTCTGTCTCTGTCCCCGTATCTGTCTCTGTCTCTGTTTCTGTCTCTGTCTCTGTCGCTGTCTCTCCCTCTGTCTCTGTCACCGTCTCTGTCCCTGGCTCTGTCTCTGCCTCTGTCACCGTCTCTGTCTCTGTCTCGGTCTTTGTCTCTGTCTCTGTCTCTGTCTCTGTCTCTGTCTCTGTCTCTGTCTCTGTCTCTGTCTCTGTCTCTGTCTCTGTCTCTGTCTCTGTCTCTGTCTCTGTCTCTGTCTCTGTCTCTGTCTCTGCCGCTGTCTCTGTCTCTGTCTCAGTCTCTGTCTCTGTGTGCGTCTCTGTCTCTGTCTCTGTCTCTGCCTCTGTCTCTGTCGCTGTCTCTCCCTCTGTCTCTGTCGCCGTCTCTGTACCTGGCTCTGTCTCTGCCTCTGTCACCGTCTCTGTCTCTGTCTCGGTCTTTGTCTCTGTCTCTGTCTCTGTCTCTGTCTCTGTCTCTGTCTCTGTCTCTGTCTCTGTCTCTGTCTCTGTCTCAGACTCTGCCTCTGTCTCTGTCTCTCTCTCTCTGTCTCTGTCTCTGTCTCTGTC
Source organism: Megachile willughbiella (assembly GCA_945859595.2). NCBI lineage: Eukaryota > Metazoa > Arthropoda > Insecta > Hymenoptera > Megachilidae > Megachile > Megachile willughbiella. The sequence continues at coordinate 106,601 of CAMAOD020000185.1, read as the reverse complement.
TATGTCTCTGTCTCTGTCTCTGTCTCTGCCTCTGTCTCCGTCTCTGTCTCTGTCTCGGTCTCTGTCTCCGTCTCTGTCTCCGTTTCTGTCTGTGACTCTGTGTCAATCTCCGTCTCTGTCTCTGTCTCTGCCTCTGTCTCTGTCTCTGTCTCTGTCTCTGTCTCTGTCTCTGTCTCTGCCTCTGTCTCTGTCTCTGTCTCTGTCTCTGTCTCTGTCTCTGTCTCTGTCGCTGTCTCTCCCTCTGACTCTGTCGCCGTCTCTGTCCCTGGCTCTGTCTCTGCCTCTGTCACCGTCTCTGTCTCTGTCTCGGTCTTTGTCTCTGTCTCTGTCTCTGTCTCTGTCTCGGTCTTTGTCTCTGTCTCTGTCCCTGTCTCTGTCTCTGTCTCTGCCTCTGTCTCTGTCTCCGTCTCTGTCTCTGTCTCGGTCTTTGTCTCCGTCTCTGTCTCCGTTTCTGTCTCTGTCTCTGTCTCTATCTCCGTCTCTGTCTCTGTCACCGTATCTGTCCCTGGCTCTGTCTCTGCCTCTGTCACCGTCTCTGTCTCTGTCTCGGTCTTTGTCTCTGTCTCTGTCTCTGTCTCTGCCTCTGTCTCTGTCTCTGCCTCTGTTGCTGTCTCTCCCTCTGTCTCTGTCACCGTCTCTGTCCCTGGATCTGTCTCTGCCTCTGTCACCGTCTCTGTCTCTGTCTCGGTTGGTTGTCTCTGTCTCTGTCTCTGTCTCGGTCTTTGTCTCTGTCTCTGTCTCTGCCTCTGTCTCTGTCTGAGACTCTGCCTCTGTCTCTGTCTCTGTCTCTGTCTCCGCCTCTGTCTCTGCCTCTGTCTCTGTCTCTGCCTCTGTCTCTGTCTCTGTCTCTGTCGCTGTCTCTCCCTCTGTCTCTGTCACCGTCTCTCTCCCTGGCTCTGTCTCTGCCTCTGTCACCGTCTCTGTCTCTGTCTTGGTCTTTGTCTCTGTCTCTGTCTCTGTCTCTGTCTCTGTCTCTGTCTCTATCTCTGTCTCTGTCTCTGTCTCTGTCTCTGTCTCTGTCTCTGTCTCTGTCTCTGTCTCTGTCACTGTCTCTGTCTCTGTCTCTGTCTCTGTCTCTGTCTCTGTCTCTGTCTCTGTCTCTACCTCTGTCCCTGTCTCTGTCTGAGACTCTGCCTCTGTCTCTGTCTCCGTCTGAGTCTCTGTCTCTGTCTCGGTCTTTGTCTCCGTCTCTGTCTCTGTCTCTGTCTCTGTCTCTGTCTCTGTCTCTGTCTCTGTCTGTGTCTCTGTCTCTGTCTCCGTCTCTGTCTCTGCCGCTGCCTCTGTCACCGTCTCTGTCTCTGTCTCGGTCTTTGTATCTGTCTCTGTCTCTGTCTCTGTCTCTGTCTCTATCTCTGTCCCTGTCTCTGTCTCTGCCTCTGTCTCTGTCTCCGTCTCTGTCTCTCTCTCTGTCTCTCTCTCTGTATCTGCCTCTGTCTCTGTCTCTGTCTCTGTCTCTGTCTCCGTATCTGTCTCTGTCTCTGTTTCTGTCTCTGTCTCTGTCGCTGTCTCTCCCTCAGTCTCTGTCACCGTATCTGTCCCTGGCTCTGTCTCTGCCTCTGCCAACGTCTCTGTCTCTGTCTCGGTCTTTGTCTCTGTCTCTGTCTCTGTCTCTGCCTCTGTCTCTGTCTCTGCCTCTGTCGCTGTCTCTCCCTCTGTCTCTGTCACCGTCTCTGTCCCTGGCTCTGTCTCTGCCTCTGTCACCGTCTCTGTCTCTGTCTCGGTCTTTGTCTCTGTCTCTGCCTCTGTCTCGGTCTTTGTCTCTGTCTCTGTCTCTGCCTCTGTCTCTGTCTGAGACTCTGCCTCTGTCTCTGTCTCTCTCTCTGTCTCTGCCTCTGTCTCTGTCTCTGTCTCTGTCTCTGTCTGAGACTCTGCCTCTGTCTCTGTCTCTCTCTCTGTCTCTCTCTCTGTCTCTGCCTCTGTCTCTGACTCTGTCTCTGTCTCTGTCTCTGTCTCTGTCCCCGTATCTGTCTCTGTCTCTGTTTCTGTCTCTGTCTCTGTCGCTGTCTCTCCCTCAGTCTCTGTCACCGTATCTGTCCCTGGCTCTGCCTCTGCCTCTGTCACCGTCTCTGCCTCTGTCTCGGTCTCTGTCTCTGTCTCTGTCTCTGTCTCTGCCTCTGTCTCTGTCTCTGCCTCTGTCGCTGTCTCTCCCTCTGTCTCTGTCACCGTCTCTGTCCCTGGCTCTGTCTCTGCCTCTGTCACCGTCTCTGTCTCTGTCTCGGTCTTTGTCTCTGTCTCTGTCTGAGACTCTGCCTCTGTCTCTGTCTCTGTCTCTGTCTCTGTCTCTGCCTCTGTCGCTGTCTCTCCCTCTGTCTCTGTCACCGTCTCTGTCCCTGGCTCTGTCTCTGCCTCTGTCACCGTCTCTGTCTCTGTCTCGGTCTTTGTCTCTGTCTCTGCCTCTGTCTCGGTCTTTGTCTCTGTCTCTGTCTCTGCCTCTGTCTCTGTCTGAGACTCTGCCTCTGTCTCTGTCTCTCTCTCTGTCTCTGCCTCTGTCTCTGTCTCTGTCTCTGTCTCTGTCTGAGACTCTGCCTCTGTCTCTGTCTCTCTCTCTGTCTCTCTCTCTGTCTCTGCCTCTGTCTCTGACTCTGTCTCTGTCTCTGTCTCTGTCTCTGTCCCCGTATCTGTCTCTGCCTCTGTTTCTGTCTCTGTCTCTGTCGCTGTCTCTCCCTCAGTCTCTGTCACCGTATCTGTCCCTGGCTCTGCCTCTGCCTCTGTCACCGTCTCTGCCTCTGTCTCGGTCTCTGTCTCTGTCTCTGTCTCTGTCTCTGCCTCTGTCTCTGTCTCTGCCTCTGTCGCTGTCTCTCCCTCTGTCTCTGTCACCGTCTCTGTCCCTGGCTCTGTCTCTGCCTCTGTCACCGTCTCTGTCTCTGTCTCGGTCTTTGTCTCTGTCTCTGTCTGAGACTCTGTCTCTGTCTCTGTCTCTGTCTCTGTCTCTGTCTCTGTCTCTGTCTCTGTCTCTGTCTCTGTCTCTGTCTCTGTCTCTGTCTCTGTCTCTGTCTCTGTCTCTGTCTCTGTCTCTGTCTCTGTCTCTGTCTCTGTCTCTACCTCTGTCCCTGTCTCTGTCTGAGAGTCTGCCTCTGTCTCTGTCTCCGTCTCTGTCTCTGTCTCTGTCTCGGTCTTTGTCTCCGTCTCTGTCTGTGTCTCTGTCTCTGTCCCTGTCTCGGTCTTTGTCTCCGTCTCTGTCTCTGTCTCTGTCTCTGTTTCTGTCTCTGTCTCTGTCTGTATCTCTGTCTCTGTCTCCGTCTCTGTCTCTGCCGCTGTCTCTGTCTCTGTCTCAGTCTCTGTCTCTGTCCCCGTATCTGTCTCTGTCTCTGTTTCTGTCTCTGTCTCAGTCTCTGTCTCTGTCTCTGTGTCGATCTCTGCCTCTGACTCTGTCGCTGTCCGTGTCTATGTCTCTGTCTCTGTCTCTGTCTCCGTCTGCGTCTCTGTCTCTGTCTCTGTCTCCGTCTCTGTCCCAGTCTCTGTCTCTGTCTCTGTCTCCGTCTCTGTCCCTGGCTCTGTCTCTGCCTCTGTCACCGTCTCTGTCTCTGTCTCGGTCTTTGTCTCCGTCTCTGTCTCTGTCTCTGTCTCTGTCGCTGTCTCTCCCTCTGTCCCTGTCTCCGTCTCTGTCCCTGGCTGGGTCTCTGCCTCTGTCTCCGTCTCTGTCTCTGTTTCTGTCTCTATCTCCGACTCTGTCTCTGTCTCTGTCTCTGTCTCTGCCTCCGTCTCTGCCTCTGCCTCTGCTTCTGTCTCTGTCTCTGCCTCTGTCTCCGTCTCTGTCTCTGTCTCGGTCTTTGTCTCCGTCTCTGTCTCCGTTTCTGTCTCTGACTCTGTCTCTATCTCCGTCTCTGTCTCTGTCTCTGCCTCCGTCTCTGTCCCTGGCTCTGTCTCTGCCGCTGTCTCCGTCTCTGTCCCTGTCTCGGTCTTTGTCTCCGTCTCTGTCTCTGTCTCTGTCTCTGTCTCTGTTTCTGTCTCTGTCTCTGTCTGTATCTCTGTCTCTGTCTCCGTCTCTGTCTCTGCCGCTGTCTCTGTCTCTGTCTCAGTCTCTGTCTCTGTGTGCGTCTCTGTCTCTGTCTCTGTCTGAGACTCTGCCTCTGTCTCTGTCTCTCGCTCTCTCTGTTTCTGTCTCTGTCTCTGTCTCTGTCTCTGTCTCTGTCTCTGCCTCTGTCTCCGTCTCTGTCTCTGTCTCGGTCTTTGTCTCCGTCTCTGTCTCCGTTACTGTCTCTGACACTGTCCCTATCTCCGTCTCTGTCTCTGTCTCTGCCTCTGTCTCTGTCTCTGTCTCTGTCTCTGTCTCTGTCTCTGTCTCTGTCTCTGTCTCTGTCTCTGTCTCTGTATCTGCCTCTGTCTCTGTCTCTGTCTCTGTCGCTGTCTCTCCCTCTGTCTCTGTCACCGTCTCTGTCCCTGGCTCTGTCTCTGCCTCTGTCCCTGTCTCGGTCTTTGTCTCCGTCTCTGTCTCTGTCTCTGCCGCTGTCTCCGTCTCTGTCCCTGTCTCGGTCTTTGTCTCCGTCTCTGTCTCCGTCTCTGTCTCTGTCTCGGTCTTTGTCTCCGTCTCTGTCTCCGTTACTGTCTCTGACTCTGTCCCTATCTCCGTCTCTGTCTCTGTCTCTGCCTCTGTCTCTGTCTCTGTCTCTGTCTCTGTCTCTGTCTCTGTCTCTGTCTCTGTCTCTGTCTCTGTCTCTGTCTCTGTCTCTGTCTCTGCCGCTGTCTCTGTCTCTGTCTCTGTCTCAGTCTCTGTCTCTGTCTCTGCCGCTGTCTCTGTCTCTGTCTCAGTCTCTGTCTCTGTGTGCGTCTCTGTCTCTGTCTCTGTCTCTGCCTCTGTCTCTGTCGCTGTCTCTGCCTCTGTCACCGTCTCTGTCTCTGTCTCGGTCTTTGTCTCTGTCTCTGTCTCTGTCTCTGTCTCTGTCTCTGTCTCTGTCTCTGTCTCTGTCTCTGTCTCTGTCTCAGACTCTGCCTCTGTCTCTGTCTCTCTCTCTCTGTCTCTGTCTCTGTCTCTGTCTATGTCTCTGTCTCTGTCTCTGTCTCTGCCTCTGTCTCCGTCTCTGTCTCTGTCTCGGTCTCTGTCTCCGTCTCTGTCTCCGTTTCTGTCTGTGACTCTGTGTCAATCTCCGTCTCTGTCTCTGTCTCTGCCTCTGTCTCTGTCTCTGTCTCTGTCTCTGTCTCTGTCTCTGTCTCTGCCTCTGTCTCTGTCTCTGTCTCTGTCTCTGTCTCTGTCGCTGTCTCTCCCTCTGACTCTGTCGCCGTCTCTGTCCCTGGCTCTGTCTCTGCCTCTGTCACCGTCTCTGTCTCTGTCTCGGTCTTTGTCTCTGTCTCTGTCTCTGTCTCTGTCTCGGTCTTTGTCTCTGTCTCTGTCCCTGTCTCTGTCTCTGTCTCTGCCTCTGTCTCTGTCTCCGTCTCTGTCTCTGTCTCGGTCTTTGTCTCCGTCTCTGTCTCCGTTTCTGTCTCTGTCTCTGTCTCTATCTCCGTCTCTGTCTCTGTCACCGTATCTGTCCCTGGCTCTGTCTCTGCCTCTGTCACCGTCTCTGTCCCTGTCTCGGTCTTTGTCTCTGTCTCTGTCTCTGTCTCTGCCTCTGTCTCTGTCTCTGCCTCTGTTGCTGTCTCTCCCTCTGTCTCTGTCACCGTCTCTGTCCCTGGCTCTGTCTCTGCCTCTGTCACCGTCTCTGTCTCTGTCTCGGTTGGTTGTCTCTGTCTCTGTCTCTGTCTCGGTCTTTGTCTCTGTCTCTGTCTCTGCCTCTGTCTCTGTCTGAGACTCTGCCTCTGTCTCTGTCTCTGTCTCTGTCTCCGCCTCTGTCTCTGCCTCTGTCTCTGTCTCTGCCTCTGTCTCTGTCTCTGTCTCTGTCGCTGTCTCTCCCTCTGTCTCTGTCACCGTCTCTCTCCCTGGCTCTGTCTCTGCCTCTGTCACCGTCTCTGTCTCTGTCTTGGTCTTTGTCTCTGTCTCTGTCTCTGTCTCTGTCTCTGTCTCTGTCTCTATCTCTGTCTCTGTCTCTGTCTCTGTCTCTGTCTCTGTCTCTGTCTCTGTCTCTGTCTCTGTCTCTGTCTCTGTCACTGTCTCTGTCTCTGTCTCTGTCTCTGTCTCTGTCTCTGTCTCTGTCTCTGTCTCTACCTCTGTCCCTGTCTCTGTCTGAGACTCTGCCTCTGTCTCTGTCTCCGTCTCTGTCTCTGTCTCTGTCTCGGTCTTTGTCTCCGTCTCTGTCTCTGTCTCTGTCTCTGTCTCTGTCTCCGTCTCTGTCTCTGCCGCTGCCTCTGTCACCGTCTCTGTCTCTGTCTCGGTCTTTGTATCTGTCTCTGTCTCTGTCTCTGTCTCTGTCTCTATCTCTGTCCCTGTCTCTGTCTCTGCCTCTGTCTCTGTCTCCGTCTCTGTCTCTCTCTCTGTCTCTCTCTCTGTATCTGCCTCTGTCTCTGTCTCTGTCTCTGTCTCTGTCCCCGTATCTGTCTCTGTCTCTGTTTCTGTCTCTGTCTCTGTCCCTGTCTCTCCCTCAGTCTCTGTCACCGTATCTGTCCCTGGCTCTGTCTCTGCCTCTGCCACCGTCTCTGTCTCTGTCTCGGTCTTTGTCTCTGTCTCTGTCTCTGTCTCTGCCTCTGTCTCTGTCTCTGCCTCTGTCGCTGTCTCTCCCTCTGTCTCTGTCACCGTCTCTGTCCCTGGCTCTGTCTCTGCCTCTGTCACCGTCTCTGTCTCTGACTCGGTCTTTGTCTCTGTCTCTGTCTCTGTCTCGGTCTTTGTCTCTGTCTCTGTCTCTGCCTCTGTCTCTGTCTGAGACTCTGCCTCTGTCTCTGTCTCTCTCTCTGTCTCTGCCTCTGTCTCTGTCTCTGTCTCTGTCTCTGTCTGAGACTCTGCCTCTGTCTCTGTCTCTCTCTCTGTCTCTCTCTCTGTCTCTGCCTCTGTCTCTGACTCTGTCTCTGTCTCTGTCTCTGTCTCTGTCTCCGTCTCTGTGTCTGTCCCCGTCTCTGTCTCTGTCTCTGTCTCTGTCTCTGTCTACGTCTCTGTCTCTGCCGCTGTCTCTGTCTCAGTCTCAGTCACTGGCTCTGTCTGTGCCTCTGTCTCCGTCTCTGCCTCTGTCTCTGTCTCGGTCTTTGTCTCCGTCTCTGTCTCTGTCTCTGTCTCTGTCTCTGTCTCTGTCTCTGTCTCTGTCTCTGTCTCCGTCTCTGTCTCTGTCCCCGTCTCTGTCTCTGTCTCTGTCTCTGTCTACGCCTCTGTCTCTGCCTCTGTCTCTGTCTCTGTCTCTGTCTCTGTTTCTCTCTCAGCCCCGTATCTGTCTCTGTCTCTGTTTCTGTCTCTGTCGCTGTCTCTCACTCTGTCTCTGTCTCCGTCTCTCTCCCTGGCTCTGTCTCTGCCTCTGTCTCCGCGTTTGTATCGGTCTCTGCCTCTGTCTCTATCTCTGTCTCTGTCTCTGTCTCTGTCTCTGTCTCTGTCTCTGTCTCTGTCTCTGTCTCTGTCTCTGTCTCCGTCTCTGTCTCTGTCTCCGTCTCTGTCTCTGTCTCCGTCTCTCTCCCTGGCTCTGTCTCTGCCTCTGTCTCCGCGTCTGTATCGGTCTCTGTCTCTGTCTCTATCTCTGTCTCTGTCTCTGTCTCCGTCTCCGTCTCTGTCTCTGTCTCCCTCTCTGTCTCTGTCTCTGTCTCTGTCTCTGTCTCTGTCTCTGTCTCTGTCTCGGTCTTTGTCTCTGTCTCGGTCTCTGTCTCTGTCTCTGTCTCTGTCTCTGTCTCCGTCTCCGTCTCCGTCTCCGTCTCCGTCTCCGTCTCCGTCTCCGTCTCCGTCTCCGTCTCCGTCTCCGTCTCCGTCTCCGTCTCCGTCTCCGTCTCCGTCTCCGTCTCCGTCTCCGTCTCCGTCTCCGTCTCCGTCTCCGTCTCCGTCTCCGTCTCCGTCTCCGTCTCCGTCTCCGTCTCCGTCTCCGTCTCCGTCTCCGTCTCCGTCTCCGTCTCCGTCTCCGTCTCCGTCTCCGTCTCCGTCTCCGTCTCCGTCTCCGTCTCCGTCTCCGTCTCCGTCTCCGTCTCCGTCTCCGTCTCCGTCTCCGTCTCCGTCTCCGTCTCCGTCTCCGTCTCCGTCTCCGTCTCCGTCTCCGTCTCCGTCTCGGTCTCTGTCTCTGTCTCTGTCTCTGTCTCTGTCTCTGTCTCTGTCTCTGTCTCTGTCTCTTTCTCTGTCTCCGTCTCTGTCTCTGTCTCGGTCTTTGTCTCCGTCTCTGTTTCTGTCTCTGTCTCTGTCTCTGCCCCGTATCTGTCTCAGTCTCAGTCACTGGCTCTGTCTGTGCCTCTGTCTCCGTCTCTGCCTCTGTCTCTGTCTCGGTCTTTGTCTCCGTCCCTGTCTCTGTCCCCGTCTATGTCTCTGTCTCTGTCTCTGTCTCTGTCTATTCCTCTGTCTCTGCCTCTGTCTCTGTCTCTGTCTCTGTCTCTGTCTCTGTCTCAGCCCCGTATCTGTCTCTGTCTCTGTTTCTGTCTCTGTCGCTGTCTCTCCCTCTGTCTCTGTCTCCGTCTCTGTCTCTGTCTCCGTCTCTGTCTCTGTCTCCGTCTCTCTCCCTGGCTCTGTCTCTGCCTCTGTCTCCGCGTCTGTATCGGTCTCTGTCTCTGTCTCTATCTCTGTCTCTGTCTCTGTCTCCGTCTCCGTCTCTGTCTCTGTCTCCCTCTCTGTCTCTGTCTCTGTCTCTGTCTCTGTCTCTGTCTCTGTCTCTGTCTCGGTCTTTGTCTCTGTCTCGGTCTCTGTCTCTGTCTCTGTGTCTGTCTCTGTCTCTGTCTCCGTCCCTGTCTCTGTCCCCGTCTATGTCTCTGTCTCTGTCTCTGTCTATTCCTCTGTCTCTGCCTCTGTCTCTGTCTCTGTCTCTGTCTCTGTCTCTGTCTCAGCCCCGTATCTGTCTCTGTCTCTGTTTCTGTCTCTGTCGCTGTCTCTCCCTCTGTCTCTGTCTCCGTCTCTCTCCCTGGCTCTGTCTCTGCCTCTGTCTCCGCGTCTGTATCGGTCTCTGTCTCTGTCTCTATCTCTGTCTCTGTCTCTGTCTCTCTCTCTGTCTCTGTCTCTGTCTCTGTCTCTGTCTCCGTCTTTGTCTCTGTCTCTGTCTCTGTCTCTGTCTCTGTCTCTGTCTCTGTCTCTGTCTCTGTCTCTGTCTCTGTCTCTGTCTCTGTCTCTGTCTCTGTCTCTGTCTCTGTCTCTGTCTCTGTCTCTGTCTCTGTCTCTGTCTCTGTCTCTGTCTCTGTCTCTGTCTCTGTCTCTGTCTCTGTCTCTGTCTCTGTCTCTGTCTCTGTCTCTGTCTCTGTCTCTGTCTCTGTCTCTGTCTCTGTCTCTGTCTCTGTCTCTGTCTCTGTCTCTGTCTCTGTCTCTGTCTCTGTCTCTGTCTCTGTCTCTGTCTCTGTCTCTGTCTCTGTCTCTGTCTCTGTCTCTGTCTCTGTCTCTGTCTCTGTCTCTGTCTCTGTCTCTGTCTCTGTCTCTGTCTCTGTCTCTGTCTCTGTCTCTGTCTCTGTCTCTGTCTCTGTCTCTGTCTCTGTCTCTGTCTCTGTCTCTGTCTCTGTCTCTGTCTCTGTCTCTGTCTCTGTCTCTGTCTCTGTCTCTGTCTCTGTCTCTGTCTCTGTCTCTGTCTCTGTCTCTGTCTCTGTCTCTGTCTCTGTCTCTTTCTCTGTCTCCGTCTCCGTCTCTGTCTCTGTCTCGGTCTTTGTCTCCGTCTCTGTTTCTGTCTCTGTCTCTGTCTCTGCCCCGTATCTGTCTCAGTCTCAGTCACTGGCTCTGTCTGTGCCTCTGTCTCCGTCTCTGCCTCTGTCTCTGTCTCGGTCTTTGTCTCCGTCTCTGTCTCTGTCTCTGTCTCTGTCTCTGTCTCTGTCTCTGTCTCTGTCTCTGTCTCTGTCTCTGTCTCTGTCTCTGTCTCCGTCCCTGTCTCTGTCCCCGTCTATGTCTCTGTCTCTGTCTCTGTCTATTCCTCTGTCTCTGCCTCTGTCTCTGTCTCTGTCTCTGTCTCTGTCTCTGTCTCAGCCCCGTATCTGTCTCTGTCTCTGTTTCTGTCTCTGTCGCTGTCTCTCCCTCTGTCTCTGTCTCCGTCTCTCTCCCTGGCTCTGTCTCTGCCTCTGTCTCCGCGTCTGTATCGGTCTCTGTCTCTGTCTCTATCTCTGTCTCTGTCTCTGTCTCTGTCTCTGTCTCTGTCTCTGTCTCTGTCTCTGTCTCTGTCTCTGTCTCTGTCTCTGTCTCTGTCTCTGTCTCTGTCTCTGTCTCTGTCTCTGTCTCTGTCTCTGTCTCTGTCTCTGTCTCTGTCTCTGTCTCTGTCTCTGTCTCTGTCTCTGTCTCTGTCTCTGTCTCTGTCTCTGTCTCTGTCTCTGTCTCTGTCTCTGTCTCTGTCTCTGTCTCTGTCTCTGTCTCTGTCTCTGTCTCTGTCTCTGTCTCTGTCTCTGTCTCTGCCTCTGTCTCTGTCTGAGACTCTGCCTCTGTCTCTGTCTCTGTCTCTGTCTCCGCCTCTGTCTCTGCCTCTGTCTCTGTCTCTGCCTCTGTCTCTGTCTCTGTCTCTGTCGCTGTCTCTCCCTCTGTCTCTGTCACCGTCTCTCTCCCTGGCTCTGTCTCTGCCTCTGTCACCGTCTCTGTCTCTGTCTTGGTCTTTGTCTCTGTCTCTGTCTCTGTCTCTGTCTCTGTCTCTGTCTCTATCTCTGTCTCTGTCTCTGTCTCTGTCTCTGTCTCTGTCTCTGTCTCTGTCTCTGTCTCTGTCTCTGTCTCTGTCACTGTCTCTGTCTCTGTCTCTGTCTCTGTCTCTGTCTCTGTCTCTGTCTCTGTCTCTACCTCTGTCCCTGTCTCTGTCTGAGACTCTGCCTCTGTCTCTGTCTCCGTCTCTGTCTCTGTCTCTGTCTCGGTCTTTGTCTCCGTCTCTGTCTCTGTCTCTGTCTCTGTCTCTGTCTCCGTCTCTGTCTCTGCCGCTGCCTCTGTCACCGTCTCTGTCTCTGTCTCGGTCTTTGTATCTGTCTCTGTCTCTGTCTCTGTCTCTGTCTCTATCTCTGTCCCTGTCTCTGTCTCTGCCTCTGTCTCTGTCTCTGTCTCCGTCTCTGTCTCTCTCTCTGTCTCTCTCTCTGTATCTGCCTCTGTCTCTGTCTCTGTCTCTGTCTCTGTCCCCGTATCTGTCTCTGTCTCTGTTTCTGTCTCTGTCTCTGTCCCTGTCTCTCCCTCAGTCTCTGTCACCGTATCTGTCCCTGGCTCTGTCTCTGCCTCTGCCACCGTCTCTGTCTCTGTCTCGGTCTTTGTCTCTGTCTCTGTCTCTGTCTCTGCCTCTGTCTCTGTCTCTGCCTCTGTCGCTGTCTCTCCCTCTGTCTCTGTCACCGTCTCTGTCCCTGGCTCTGTCTCTGCCTCTGTCACCGTCTCTGTCTCTGACTCGGTCTTTGTCTCTGTCTCTGTCTCTGTCTCGGTCTTTGTCTCTGTCTCTGTCTCTGCCTCTGTCTCTGTCTGAGACTCTGCCTCTGTCTCTGTCTCTCTCTCTGTCTCTGCCTCTGTCTCTGTCTCTGTCTCTGTCTCTGTCTGAGACTCTGCCTCTGTCTCTGTCTCTCTCTCTGTCTCTCTCTCTGTCTCTGCCTCTGTCTCTGACTCTGTCTCTGTCTCTGTCTCTGTCTCTGTCCCCGTATCTGTCTCTGTCTCTGTTTCTGTCTCTGTCTCTGTCGCTGTCTCTCCCTCAGTCTCTGTCACCGTATCTGTCCCTGGCTCTGCCTCTGCCTCTGTCACCGTCTCTGCCTCTGTCTCGGTCTCTGTCTCTGTCTCTGTCTCTGCCTCTGTCTCTGTCTCTGCCTCTGTCGCTGTCTCTCCCTCTGTCTCTGTCACCGTCTCTGTCCCTGGCTCTGTCTCTGCCTCTGTCACCGTCTCTGTCTCTGTCTCGGTCTTTGTCTCTGTCTCTGTCTGAGACTCTGCCTCTGTCTCTGTCTCTGTCTCTGTCTCTGTCTCTGTCTCTGTCTCTGTCTCTGTCTCTGTCTCTGTCTCTGTCTCTGTCTCTGTCTCTGTCTCTGTCTCTGTCTCTGTCTCTGTCTCTGTCTACGCCTCTGTCTCTGTCTCAGCCACGTATCTGTCTCTGTCTCTGTTTCTGTCTCTGTCTCTGTCTCTTTCTCTGTCTCCGTCTCTGTCTCTGTCTCGGTCTTTGTCTCCGTCTCTGTTTCTGTCTCTGTCCCTGTCTCTGCCCCGTATCTATCTCTGTCTCTGTTTCTGTCTCTGTCTCTGTCGCTGTCTCTCCCTCTGTCTCTGTCTCCGTCTCTGTCCCTGGCTCTGTCTCTGCCTCTGCCAACGTCTCTGTCTCTGTCTCGGTCTTTGTCTCCGTCTCTGTCTCGGTCTTTGTCTCAGTCTCTGTCTCTGCCTCTGTCTCTTTCTCTGTCTCCGTCTCCGTCTGTGTCTCTGTCTCTGTCTCTGTCTCTGTCTCTGTCTCTGTCTCTGTCTCTGTCTCTGTCTCAGTCTCAGTCACTGGCTCTGTCTGTGCCTCTGTCTCCGTCTCTGCCTCTGTCTCTGTCTCGGTCTTTGTCTCCGTCTCTGTCTCTGTCTCTGTCTCTGTCTCTGTCTCTGTCTCTGTCTCTGTCTCCGTCTCTGTGTCTGTCCCCGTCTCTGTCTCTGTCTCTGTCTCTGTCTCTGTCTACGTCTCTGTCTCTGCCGCTGTCTCTGTCTCAGTCTCAGTCACTGGCTCTGTCTGTGCCTCTGTCTCCGTCTCTGCCTCTGTCTCTGTCTCGGTCTTTGTCTCCGTCTCTGTCTCTGTCTCTGTCTCTGTCTCTGTCTCTGTCTCTGTCTCTGTCTCTGTCTCCGTCTCTGTCTCTGTCCCCGTCTCTGTCTCTGTCTCTGTCTCTGTCTACGCCTCTGTCTCTGCCTCTGTCTCTGTCTCTGTCTCTGTCTCTGTTTCTCTCTCAGCCCCGTATCTGTCTCTGTCTCTGTTTCTGTCTCTGTCGCTGTCTCTCACTCTGTCTCTGTCTCCGTCTCTCTCCCTGGCTCTGTCTCTGCCTCTGTCTCCGCGTTTGTATCGGTCTCTGCCTCTGTCTCTATCTCTGTCTCTGTCTCTGTCTCTGTCTCTGTCTCTGTCTCTGTCTCTGTCTCTGTCTCTGTCTCTGTCTCCGTCTCTGTCTCTGTCTCCGTCTCTGTCTCTGTCTCCGTCTCTCTCCCTGGCTCTGTCTCTGCCTCTGTCTCCGCGTCTGTATCGGTCTCTGTCTCTGTCTCTATCTCTGTCTCTGTCTCTGTCTCCGTCTCCGTCTCTGTCTCCGTCTCCGTCTCTGTCTCTGTCTCCCTCTCTGTCTCTGTCTCTGTCTCTGTCTCTGTCTCTGTCTCTGTCTCGGTCTTTGTCTCTGTCTCGGTCTCTGTCTCTGTCTCTGTCTCTGTCTCTGTCTCCGTCTCCGTCTCCGTCTCCGTCTCCGTCTCCGTCTCCGTCTCCGTCTCCGTCTCCGTCTCCGTCTCCGTCTCCGTCTCCGTCTCCGTCTCCGTCTCCGTCTCCGTCTCCGTCTCCGTCTCCGTCTCCGTCTCCGTCTCCGTCTCCGTCTCCGTCTCCGTCTCCGTCTCCGTCTCCGTCTCCGTCTCCGTCTCCGTCTCCGTCTCCGTCTCCGTCTCCGTCTCCGTCTCCGTCTCCGTCTCCGTCTCCGTCTCCGTCTCCGTCTCCGTCTCCGTCTCCGTCTCCGTCTCCGTCTCCGTCTCCGTCTCCGTCTCCGTCTCCGTCTCCGTCTCCGTCTCCGTCTCCGTCTCCGTCTCCGTCTCCGTCTCCGTCTCCGTCTCCGTCTCCGTCTCCGTCTCCGTCTCCGTCTCCGTCTCCGTCTCCGTCTCCGTCTCCGTCTCCGTCTCGGTCTCTGTCTCTGTCTCTGTCTCTGTCTCTGTCTCTGTCTCTGTCTCTGTCTCTGTCTCTGTCTCTGTCTCTGTCTCTGTCTCTGTCTCTGTCTCTGTCTCTGTCTCTGTCTCTGTCTCTGTCTCTGTCTCTGTCTCTGTCTCTGCCTCTGTCTCTGTCTGAGACTCTGCCTCTGTCTCTGTCTCTGTCTCTGTCTCCGCCTCTGTCTCTGCCTCTGTCTCTGTCTCTGCCTCTGTCTCTGTCTCTGTCTCTGTCGCTGTCTCTCCCTCTGTCTCTGTCACCGTCTCTCTCCCTGGCTCTGTCTCTGCCTCTGTCACCGTCTCTGTCTCTGTCTTGGTCTTTGTCTCTGTCTCTGTCTCTGTCTCTGTCTCTGTCTCTGTCTCTATCTCTGTCTCTGTCTCTGTCTCTGTCTCTGTCTCTGTCTCTGTCTCTGTCTCTGTCTCTGTCTCTGTCTCTGTCACTGTCTCTGTCTCTGTCTCTGTCTCTGTCTCTGTCTCTGTCTCTGTCTCTGTCTCTACCTCTGTCCCTGTCTCTGTCTGAGACTCTGCCTCTGTCTCTGTCTCCGTCTCTGTCTCTGTCTCTGTCTCGGTCTTTGTCTCCGTCTCTGTCTCTGTCTCTGTCTCTGTCTCTGTCTCCGTCTCTGTCTCTGCCGCTGCCTCTGTCACCGTCTCTGTCTCTGTCTCGGTCTTTGTATCTGTCTCTGTCTCTGTCTCTGTCTCTGTCTCTATCTCTGTCCCTGTCTCTGTCTCTGCCTCTGTCTCTGTCTCTGTCTCCGTCTCTGTCTCTCTCTCTGTCTCTCTCTCTGTATCTGCCTCTGTCTCTGTCTCTGTCTCTGTCTCTGTCCCCGTATCTGTCTCTGTCTCTGTTTCTGTCTCTGTCTCTGTCCCTGTCTCTCCCTCAGTCTCTGTCACCGTATCTGTCCCTGGCTCTGTCTCTGCCTCTGCCACCGTCTCTGTCTCTGTCTCGGTCTTTGTCTCTGTCTCTGTCTCTGTCTCTGCCTCTGTCTCTGTCTCTGCCTCTGTCGCTGTCTCTCCCTCTGTCTCTGTCACCGTCTCTGTCCCTGGCTCTGTCTCTGCCTCTGTCACCGTCTCTGTCTCTGACTCGGTCTTTGTCTCTGTCTCTGTCTCTGTCTCGGTCTTTGTCTCTGTCTCTGTCTCTGCCTCTGTCTCTGTCTGAGACTCTGCCTCTGTCTCTGTCTCTCTCTCTGTCTCTGCCTCTGTCTCTGTCTCTGTCTCTGTCTCTGTCTGAGACTCTGCCTCTGTCTCTGTCTCTCTCTCTGTCTCTCTCTCTGTCTCTGCCTCTGTCTCTGACTCTGTCTCTGTCTCTGTCTCTGTCTCTGTCCCCGTATCTGTCTCTGTCTCTGTTTCTGTCTCTGTCTCTGTCGCTGTCTCTCCCTCAGTCTCTGTCACCGTATCTGTCCCTGGCTCTGCCTCTGCCTCTGTCACCGTCTCTGCCTCTGTCTCGGTCTCTGTCTCTGTCTCTGTCTCTGCCTCTGTCTCTGTCTCTGCCTCTGTCGCTGTCTCTCCCTCTGTCTCTGTCACCGTCTCTGTCCCTGGCTCTGTCTCTGCCTCTGTCACCGTCTCTGTCTCTGTCTCGGTCTTTGTCTCTGTCTCTGTCTGAGACTCTGCCTCTGTCTCTGTCTCTGTCTCTGTCTCTGTCTCTGTCTCTGTCTCTGTCTCTGTCTCTGTCTCTGTCTCTGTCTCTGTCTCTGTCTCTGTCTCTGTCTCTGTCTCTGTCTCTGTCTACGCCTCTGTCTCTGTCTCAGCCACGTATCTGTCTCTGTCTCTGTTTCTGTCTCTGTCTCTGTCTCTTTCTCTGTCTCCGTCTCTGTCTCTGTCTCGGTCTTTGTCTCCGTCTCTGTTTCTGTCTCTGTCCCTGTCTCTGCCCCGTATCTATCTCTGTCTCTGTTTCTGTCTCTGTCTCTGTCGCTGTCTCTCCCTCTGTCTCTGTCTCCGTCTCTGTCCCTGGCTCTGTCTCTGCCTCTGCCAACGTCTCTGTCTCTGTCTCGGTCTTTGTCTCCGTCTCTGTCTCGGTCTTTGTCTCAGTCTCTGTCTCTGCCTCTGTCTCTTTCTCTGTCTCCGTCTCCGTCTGTGTCTCTGTCTCTGTCTCTGTCTCTGTCTCTGTCTCTGTCTCTGTCTCTGTCTCTGTCTCAGTCTCAGTCACTGGCTCTGTCTGTGCCTCTGTCTCCGTCTCTGCCTCTGTCTCTGTCTCGGTCTTTGTCTCCGTCTCTGTCTCTGTCTCTGTCTCTGTCTCTGTCTCTGTCTCTGTCTCTGTCTCCGTCTCTGTGTCTGTCCCCGTCTCTGTCTCTGTCTCTGTCTCTGTCTCTGTCTACGTCTCTGTCTCTGCCGCTGTCTCTGTCTCAGTCTCAGTCACTGGCTCTGTCTGTGCCTCTGTCTCCGTCTCTGCCTCTGTCTCTGTCTCGGTCTTTGTCTCCGTCTCTGTCTCTGTCTCTGTCTCTGTCTCTGTCTCTGTCTCTGTCTCTGTCTCTGTCTCCGTCTCTGTCCCCGTCTCTGTCTCTGTCTCTGTCTCTGTCTACGCCTCTGTCTCTGCCTCTGTCTCTGTCTCTGTCTCTGTCTCTGTTTCTCTCTCAGCCCCGTATCTGTCTCTGTCTCTGTTTCTGTCTCTGTCGCTGTCTCTCACTCTGTCTCTGTCTCCGTCTCTCTCCCTGGCTCTGTCTCTGCCTCTGTCTCCGCGTTTGTATCGGTCTCTGCCTCTGTCTCTATCTCTGTCTCTGTCTCTGTCTCTGTCTCTGTCTCTGTCTCTGTCTCTGTCTCTGTCTCTGTCTCTGTCTCCGTCTCTGTCTCTGTCTCCGTCTCTGTCTCTGTCTCCGTCTCTCTCCCTGGCTCTGTCTCTGCCTCTGTCTCCGCGTCTGTATCGGTCTCTGTCTCTGTCTCTATCTCTGTCTCTGTCTCTGTCTCCGTCTCCGTCTCTGTCTCCGTCTCCGTCTCTGTCTCTGTCTCCCTCTCTGTCTCTGTCTCTGTCTCTGTCTCTGTCTCTGTCTCTGTCTCTGTCTCGGTCTTTGTCTCTGTCTCGGTCTCTGTCTCTGTCTCTGTCTCTGTCTCTGTCTCCGTCTCCGTCTCCGTCTCCGTCTCCGTCTCCGTCTCCGTCTCCGTCTCCGTCTCCGTCTCCGTCTCCGTCTCCGTCTCCGTCTCCGTCTCCGTCTCCGTCTCCGTCTCCG
This sequence comes from Megachile willughbiella, assembly GCA_945859595.2. Classification (NCBI taxonomy): domain Eukaryota; kingdom Metazoa; phylum Arthropoda; class Insecta; order Hymenoptera; family Megachilidae; genus Megachile; species Megachile willughbiella. Next base: position 89,711 of record CAMAOD020000185.1, on the reverse strand, counting down.
TCTCCGTCTCCGTCTCCGTCTCCGTCTCCGTCTCCGTCTCCGTCTCCGTCTCCGTCTCCGTCTCCGTCTCCGTCTCCGTCTCCGTCTCCGTCTCCGTCTCCGTCTCCGTCTCCGTCTCCGTCTCCGTCTCCGTCTCCGTCTCCGTCTCCGTCTCCGTCTCCGTCTCCGTCTCCGTCTCCGTCTCCGTCTCCGTCTCCGTCTCCGTCTCCGTCTCCGTCTCCGTCTCCGTCTCCGTCTCCGTCTCCGTCTCCGTCTCCGTCTCCGTCTCCGTCTCCGTCTCCGTCTCCGTCTCGGTCTCTGTCTCTGTCTCCGTCTCTGTCTCTTTCTCTGTCTCCGTCTCTGTCTCTGTCTCGGTCTTTGTCTCCGTCTCTGTTTCTGTCTCTGTCTCTGTCTCTGCCCCGTATCTGTCTCAGTCTCAGTCACTGGCTCTGTCTGTGCCTCTGTCTCCGTCTCTGCCTCTGTCTCTGTCTCGGTCATTGTCTCCGTCCCTGTCTCTGTCCCCGTCTATGTCTCTGTCTCTGTCTCTGTCTCTGTCTATTCCTCTGTCTCTGCCTCTGTCTCTGTCTCTGTCTCTGTCTCTGTCTCTGTCTCAGCCCCGTATCTGTCTCTGTCTCTGTTTCTGTCTCTGTCGCTGTCTCTCCCTCTGTCTCTGTCTCCGTCTCTGTCTCTGTCTCCGTCTCTGTCTCTGTCTCCGTCTCTCTCCCTGGCTCTGTCTCTGCCTCTGTCTCCGCGTCTGTATCGGTCTCTGTCTCTGTCTCTATCTCTGTCTCTGTCTCTGTCTCCGTCTCCGTCTCTGTCTCTGTCTCCCTCTCTGTCTCTGTCTCTGTCTCTGTCTCTGTCTCTGTCTCTGTCTCTGTCTCGGTCTTTGTCTCTGTCTCGGTCTCTGTCTCTGTCTCTGTCTCTGTCTCTGTCTCTGTCTCCGTCCCTGTCTCTGTCCCCGTCTATGTCTCTGTCTCTGTCTCTGTCTATTCCTCTGTCTCTGCCTCTGTCTCTGTCTCTGTCTCTGTCTCTGTCTCTGTCTCAGCCCCGTATCTGTCTCTGTCTCTGTTTCTGTCTCTGTCGCTGTCTCTCCCTCTGTCTCTGTCTCCGTCTCTCTCCCTGGCTCTGTCTCTGCCTCTGTCTCCGCGTCTGTATCGGTCTCTGTCTCTGTCTCTATCTCTGTCTCTGTCTCTGTCTCTCTCTCTGTCTCTGTCTCTGTCTCTGTCTCTGTCTCCGTCTTTGTCTCTGTCTCTGTCTCTGTCTCTGTCTCTGTCTCTGTCTCTGTCTCTGTCTCTGTCTCTGTCTCTGTCTCTGTCTCTGTCTCTGTCTCTGTCTCTGTCTCTGTCTCTGTCTCTGTCTCTGTCTCTGTCTCTGTCTCTGTCTCTGTCTCTGTCTCTGTCTCTGTCTCTGTCTCTGTCTCTGTCTCTGTCTCTGTCTCTGTCTCTGTCTCTGTCTCTGTCTCTGTCTCTGTCTCTGTCTCTGTCTCTGTCTCTGTCTCTGTCTCTGTCTCTGTCTCTGTCTCTGTCTCTGTCTCTGTCTCTGTCTCTGTCTCTGTCTCTGTCTCTGTCTCTGTCTCTGTCTCTGTCTCTGTCTCTGTCTCTGTCTCTGTCTCTGTCTCTGTCTCTGTCTCTGTCTCTGTCTCTGTCTCTGTCTCTGTCTCTGTCTCTGTCTCTGTCTCTGTCTCTGTCTCTGTCTCTGTCTCTGTCTCTGTCTCTGTCTCTGTCTCTGTCTCTGTCTCTGTCTCTGTCTCTGTCTCTGTCTCTGTCTCTGTCTCTGTCTCTGTCTCTGTCTCTGTCTCTGTCTCTGTCTCTGTCTCTGTCTCTTTCTCTGTCTCCGTCTCCGTCTCTGTCTCTGTCTCGGTCTTTGTCTCCGTCTCTGTTTCTGTCTCTGTCTCTGTCTCTGCCCCGTATCTGTCTCAGTCTCAGTCACTGGCTCTGTCTGTGCCTCTGTCTCCGTCTCTGCCTCTGTCTCTGTCTCGGTCTTTGTCTCCGTCTCTGTCTCTGTCTCTGTCTCTGTCTCTGTCTCTGTCTCTGTCTCTGTCTCTGTCTCTGTCTCTGTCTCTGTCTCTGTCTCCGTCCCTGTCTCTGTCCCCGTCTATGTCTCTGTCTCTGTCTCTGTCTATTCCTCTGTCTCTGCCTCTGTCTCTGTCTCTGTCTCTGTCTCTGTCTCTGTCTCAGCCCCGTATCTGTCTCTGTCTCTGTTTCTGTCTCTGTCGCTGTCTCTCCCTCTGTCTCTGTCTCCGTCTCTCTCCCTGGCTCTGTCTCTGCCTCTGTCTCCGCGTCTGTATCGGTCTCTGTCTCTGTCTCTATCTCTGTCTCTGTCTCTGTCTCTGTCTCTGTCTCTGTCTCTGTCTCTGTCTCTGTCTCTGTCTCTGTCTCTGTCTCTGTCTCTGTCTCTGTCTCTGTCTCTGTCTCTGTCTCTGTCTCTGTCTCTGTCTCTGTCTCTGTCTCTGTCTCTGTCTCTGTCTCTGTCTCTGTCTCTGTCTCTGTCTCTGTCTCTGTCTCTGTCTCTGTCTCTGTCTCTGTCTCTGTCTCTGTCTCTGTCTCTGTCTCTGTCTCTGTCTCTGTCTCTGTCTCTGTCTCTGTCTCTGTCTCTGTCTCTGTCTCTGTCTCTGTCTCTGTCTCTGTCTCTGTCTCTGTCTCTGTCTCTGTCTCTGTCTCTGTCTCTGTCTCTGTCTCTGTCTCTGTCTCTGTCTCTGTCTCTGTCTCTGTCTCTGTCTCTGTCTCTGTCTCTGTCTCTGTCTCTGTCTCTGTCTCTGTCTCTGTCTCTGTCTCTGTCTCTGTCTCTGTCTCTGTCTCTGTCTCTGTCTCTGTCTCTGTCTCTGTCTCTGTCTCTGTCTCTGTCTCTGTCTCTGTCTCTGTCTCTGTCTCTGTCTCTGTCTCTGTCTCTGTCTCTGTCTCTGTCTCTGTCTCTGTCTCTGTCTCTGTCTCTGTCTCTGTCTCTGTCTCTGTCTCTGTCTCTGTCTCTGTCTCTGTCTCTGTCTCTGTCTCTGTCTCTGTCTCTGCCTCTGCCTCTGTCTCTGTCTCTGTCTCTGTCGCTGTCTCTCCCTCTGTCCCTGTATCCGTCTCTGTCCCTGGCTCTGTCTCTGCCTCTATCTCCGTCTCTGTCTCTGTCTCTTTCTCTGTCTCCGTCTCCGTCTCCGTCTGTGTCTCTGTCTCTGTCTCTGTCTCTGTCTCTGTCTCTGTCTCTGTCTCTGTCTCTGTCTCTGTCTCTGCCTCTGCCTCTGTCTCTTTCTCTGTCTCTGTCGCTGTCCCTGTCCCTCTCCCTGACCCTGTCGCTGTCTCAGTCGCTGTCTCAGTCTCTGTCTCTGTCTCTATCTCTGTCTCTGTCTCTGTCTTTGTCTCTGTCTCTGTCTCTGTCTCTGTCTCTGTCATTGTCTCTGTCTGTGCCACTGTCTCTGTATCATTCTCTGTCTCCGTCCTTGTCTCCGTCTTTGTTCCTCCCCCTCTGACACCGTCTTTGTCACCTGCCCCTCTGTCTCTGTCTGTGTCTCTGTCTCTGTCTCTGTCTCTGTCTCCGTCCCTGTCTCTGTCTCTGTCTCCGTCTTTGTCTCCGTCTTTGTCTCCGTCCTTTTCTCCGTCTTTGTCTCCTGCCCCTCTGCCTCCGTCTTTGTCTCCGTCTTTGTCTCCGTCCTTGTCTCCGTCTTTGTTCCTCCCCCTCTGACACCGTCTTTGTCACCTGCCCCTCTGTCACTGTCTGTGTCTCTGTCTCTGCCTCTGTCTCTGTCTCTGTCTCTGCCGGTGTCTCTCCCTCTGTCTCTCTCTCTGTCTCCGTCCCTGTCTGTGTCTCTGTCTCCGTCTTTGTCTCCGTCTTTGTCTCCGTCCTTGTCTCCGTCTTTGTCTCCTGCCCCTCTGCCTCCGTCTTTGTCTCTGTCTCTGTCCCTGTATCTGTCTGTCTCTGTTTAATCTCTTTGATTCTGATTTCCCACCTTTCTACCGCCGCCCCAACGTCCGAGTTCCTGAGGGCTTCCGTGATTTCCTCTTCCCCTATCGTTGGATGTCCCAACCTAATATGACGTTGGATGTCCCAACACTATTTGGTTGGTTCTGACGTAAGCTTCCTATTTCCCGCCCCCGCATCTGGTGATGATCTCCGCGAACTCTTCGTTTCTACCCCCCACCCCCCGCGCTTACCCCCAAAAACAAACAGAATATCTTTCCCCCGAGTCTCTTTGATTTCCTCCACTAGACTGGCAAGCCTAGCGATCTTACTCTTGATCCACAGCAGTGCTTGCGTATATATTTTTTCTTCCTGTGGGAAGTTAACTATGATTATGTCGATCCCAGAGTCTCCTTTTTGTTCCTGGTGCCCATCCCTATTCCCGTCTCCATTTTCGTGGTCCATTTTGGTTGTTGTTGTTGTCGCCGTCACCGTCGTCATTATCGTCGTCGTCGCTATTTCCCTCCCTTGCTCCCCTTTAGTAAAACTAAATTGCCGGCTATGGCCGAAAACTGTCTTTCAAAAATAACTGTTAGTCCCGGACCCATCATAAACTACCTACGAAATCCTCCTCGTATTGTGTTCCGTCGCACGTTCGGAACATCCAGCCTGATTTTGCTTCCTTTGCTGTTCTGTAAGGCGAACATTTCCTACGGTGACTGTCGATGAGCGTCGATGATTGAAGTACCGCTGTTTATTGCGATTCATATGATGCTCGCGTTTTCGTGTTTGCAGAAATGCTGAAGTTTCCACCACACACTTCACTATATTTTAATTCTTTCTTCTTACTTTACTTCACTTCTTCTTTCTTGACGCTTCTAGATACTTGTAGACTTGCTGACTCGTTATCATGACCCGAATTTACCTACCGAATTGCATACAGATGCAAGTTCCATGAGGGTTTGGGCAATGTTATTGCAACAACAAGAAGATGGAAATTTGGCGGCAATAGCTTACTTTAGTAAGCAAACGACAGCGGTGTTACCATTCATATGAACTTAAAACGATGGCTGTAGTTTTTGCATTACGATATTTTTGAGTTTATCTTTTAGGATTGGAGTTCAAGGTAATTACTGACTGTAATGCGTTGAGGAGCACCTTCTAGAAGAAGGATCTATTGCCACGCATAGGACGATGGTGGTTAGAGGTTCAGGAATTCACTTTTGAGATTGTGTATCGACCAGGTTCACGGATGGCACACGTAGATGCAGTTACAAGGGATCTCACTTAAGTGTTTCACGCGGATTTTAATGAAATTTACATATGTGGTAGTTTTCGAAAATATTTTTTATATCTGCTGGCATGCATGTTGAGGGAGTGAAAATAGCCCTCAAAGTTGGGGGTTGAAAACACATTTTCTTTAATATCTCGAAAACTAGAGGGTGCAGGAGTGTGAATTATTTTATAAAATGTGTATTTTTGAGTAAGTAATTTGGTTTATTACGAAAATTTCAGATGAAATTATTTATTTAAATAATATATTAAAAAATTTGATTTTTCTGTCAATTTTTTACCCCAAATGCCGTTCGATTTTTATGCAGATTTGTATACGTAAAATATGGATCAAAATGGGGGATACGTGTGATTGGAATTTTTTGTTTAATACCAAAATTCTGAAACATTGACGTCCACATAGCGCATAATACAGAATTTTTTCAGACTTTTTGTACGAAATTAAATATGCAAAATAGGCCAAAAACTGGAATTTCGTTTTTTCCCTTTTACTACCCCCACGGATGGGATACGGGGTTGAAAATTGGTGTGAGATGTTTTTTTTGGATATGCTACCGACTGATGTATTGGGTTTTTCATTTCACTCAAGGGCACATTTGACCACCTTATTCGACTAGACCCTTTGGCTGCGATTGACATTCGGCGCCGTATTCATGAATAATTTGTTCATCATTTAGTCTGAAACCGTATATACTAAACTGGTTCGAAAGAGATGCTGTATCTCATTAGATATAAGATGTTTATAATTTAGCGCGTGACTGTATACGCTGCGCGTTCCTTGGAAGAAATAACACCTCGCGTCAAATATAAGAGAAGAAGAATCGATTCCTACTACGAGACGAAATAATTAATTTGTGACGAATACGTCACGATCCGCGCCGAACACCGTCAGCCGAACACCGTCAGTCGCGCACCGTCAGCCGCACACCGTCAGCCGCGCACCGCGAGGTGGGGATCCCCCACCGAAAACCGATACTACCTCGATAGCGATCGATCACCGGATCGATGAGTTGGCTCGGGGCTTCGGCCCCGACAGGACCTCTCCGGAGGTCCTCTCCAAGGCACTAAGGCTCTTCTAGTCTGCGGATAGCCCCGGGCTAGGCGAGCTGGAGGCCGGCGTCGGTGCGACGGATAGACCTCGCATCGGGACTTGCCGCGCCAACCCTCGGCGGCTCCAAATCGACCGTGGTGCGAAGGATATACCTCGCTCCGCGGCCGGCGGACTCACGAGCGAACGGTCAACCGGCTTCCCTATCCTGTGGATAGCCCCGGGGAAGGTAAGCCGTGGGCAGGCGTCGCGGCGACGGATAGTCCTCGCCGCGGGGCTCGCCAGACCGTCGGGCTCAGTCAACTCCAGGAACATCTCGGTGAATTTAATAAGAGAGACAGGCTAGGCCAAAGGTGGCCACTACCCGTGTTCTTTACTCTCCTTCTCTTACTCCTCCTCTTAAGCGCGAATAGTTCTAAGGACGTTAGTTGTAAGTACCGCGAACGCCGCGCAGACGTTCCCCGACCGTACCGCGAATACCGCGCCGTGAAGTAGTATATAAGGTAGATGTGTAAGATCCATGTAATACCGCGTGCTTCTTTGTAGAAAACCGCGACCGATGGGAACACCACCGCCGCCACCAAGACCCCCGCGGCCGGACCAGCGGAGCCATAGTCGAATAAAGCATAGATTACAGGGAAAGCCACGTGTTGGTTATTTTTCACCCCGGGTCCCGTCCCCTTCCTCCCGCGACCGGCCTCCTCGCGACGACCCTGGCGTACTGAAGCGTCCAGCATCCGGGGGCCCGCGAGCCGCGCTCACCGCCACGTCGCCTCACGACGTGGACGACGGCGAGGCGAAGCGTTACAAATTATATGAAAAATAGGTAGAAGAAAAGAAAATATTTATAAATAAAGCGTATACATAATGATACCGATTTTCACGGGCGAAGACAACGCGCGTGACGTCATGCGAGAGCGACACCGCGGGTTGCGTGAGATTCGCGAACGATAGATTTTGCGGGACAGTAGTCGTCGTCGATCTACGTATAACGAACAAACACGTGCTTATCTGTAATCATTTCCTTTATTAATATTATATAAGTAAATTTGATTGTATTAATATAAATATAATTGTAACAATAATAAAAATCCTTTTTTAATAAAATGTGCTATTTGTAATAATTGCAATAACTTTAAATACTTTTTAACGTAGATATAGATTTAATGACAAAAAAGTGTTACATACTTACGAAAATAATTTCTGTAATTACTTTATTGCTATTCCTGCAAGAGAAAAATATTAAAAAGATGAGGTATAAGAAATAAAATCCGTATAGACGTTAAACTTTGTTTATTTCACCAAATTATACTTTGAACGAAAAACTTTAATGAGGAAAAAGTACATTGTCAAAGTACACGTGCTCGAGTTAATATTATTTTCTTTCAAATTTTCTGACTATCCGTCTTTTATGTTCGGATATCTACAAATATATTTTGCAAGAAAATAAGAAGTCACAAAAATAGACAATCATATTATATTTTGTTGTATGTAATATAAATTTGTGAAGTCACACTTGATTTCGATATCAAGTATTCGCTATATTTTATTGAACGGAATTATGAAATATAATACCGTAGTATATTATAAATTTGCAATAATTAATTTAAAATTGTAATAATTATGTTATACATTTTAACACGGAAAAAGTTTGGAAATTTATATAAAATAAACAGATTTTAAATTTATCGATAATTTACACAGTGTTCGTTTCGACGTTTTAAATCTATTCCGCCCACCGCGCTTCCGTTGCCTGCCGATTCGCGTCCTCCTGGCTCATTCTCTCGCTCTTTCCTCGTCCACTTTCTTCTTTGCTTCGTTTCAAAGCAGCTTTTACAATGGCTCGCCAGATGTGTTGGTTGGAACCGAATATTTCCTTGAATACTTGTAAAAATATAACCTACTATGCTGATTGCGTAGATACATTTGTACAATATTATTTGAAATTGCATTTTAAATGTACAGAATTTAAAACGTTGTATGTTTTATTTCTATAGCAATTAAAATGTAAGATCTACTTCTGAAAATATAACATGCAGTATAATAAATGCAGTACGAAAATATAACATGCAGTATGAAAATATACAATTGAAAAAGATCGCAATTTAAACTGAGTTAATCGATCGCGTCGCAAGCATTTCAACCGCACAACGAGAAGTATCTTTAATTTTTGTAAATATTTCTGTTTTATTTCGTACATATATCTTCTATACGTACCGGTATGTTCTGTACTGTATACCGTCTATACGAACTTCTATGTTCTGTACTGTATATCTTCTATACGTCCTTGTATGTTTTGTCATATATTCTATTTTTATATCTGCTTATTACTGTAAGTACATGAAAATAATGCATTGCAGTTTGTATGTATGTATATTACAAGTACTTTGCAACGCGATCATTAACCCAGTTCAAATTGCGATCTTTATTACAATGCATTTCTTTCATGTATTAATAACTTTTATAAGTAATTATTATTAATGACAAGAAAAACTATAATCATATAAAAATTAACAAATCAATGTTAAAAAAATATTCCAGTAATATGCAGAATTTTGCCCACCACCTCTTCCCAAGCGACTCGAAAATTTATCGAACCAGCGCAATAAAATTGAAATACAAACTATCGCGCTTATTCGTTCAAATTTCGTTTTTTAGTCGCTTGCTGTGCACTTACTACGAATTGCGGCTCTCGAATTGGCATGTTTCTTGCCGCTCTACTATCAATTATTCTGGGCAACAAGCACTCCTCATAGAATTGTTTGAGCCGTGGCAACATTTTCGTTTCTCAAAATATGTCATCACGCTAAACAATCGCGTGCTGTATTCCACGGGTCGTCCATATCGCAAAGATACAATATTTCCTTTGCGTTATATGGAGCTGCCCTTGTAATTGATAATAATACCCGTGTTTTTCATTCATACGGGTATCATTGTCTTTATTAAAAATTCGATGCATTTCTGTTACGTTATTTTGTATTGCATCCCTAGGAGATATTTTTCTTCCGTATAAGGGCATTTAATTTCGACGATGGTATCGTCTCCAACAATGCCATCAAGCGACGCGCCAAAATATGGGAATTCTGAATCAATGAATAATCCGCACTTATTGATTTCTATTCCCAAAATGCTCTCCAATTGGCGTCGTGCTGAAATCTCTCTTTCTTTACCCCACTGGAATGCAAAGTTTCTTAAGCTAGGAGGGTAAAGAATAGTCTTAACGAGATTTCCGCACGACGTTATTTGTCTTCTGCAACAAACTTTTCCGAAGTTTGATGCAGTTAACAGCGTTCGACGTGTGTCATGCCACTGCGGGTTTGCATGCTGACCCCGCGTTACATATTCTAACACTTCTCTATGTCGCTGTTGATTTAGTAACTTTTCATATATATTGAATTTCAACTGTTCGTATGTAATATCACTAATATCCGGCCGTTCCGCGTTTGGCCCATAATCTTTATCGGCCCTAAACGCTGTGGCTGCATATTTTGATTTGCAAACAGGGAGACGCAATTCTTTCGCTTGGCGCACATGCTGCTTTTGAAGTATTAAATTGTACAATCATTTTCTTGTACAACACCAATCATTTTCGAAATCATTTTCCAATCATTGCAACTTTCTACAAAATTGCTAGTGTACTGATATAAAACGCTTTCGGCGTTATCCACGATGTGTTTCATCACATTTTCTATTTTTTCATATAATCCTGCCATTTGTAATTGGGGAACAAGATTTTCCTCACCTTATTTCAATTTTTCATTAGAAAAATATGGAAAGGAGGAACAATCATTATGTTCCCCAAAGATATGGCTAGGAATATTTAGTAAATCATTCATTAGACCAGCAATTTTATTTTCCCAAGTTGCATCGTTGTTACGGCGAAACATTGCAGCTTTTGTTATGTGTGTGCGAAAGACTTTAGCACTTTGTGCGATAGTCCGTCTTAATTTTAAAAGTCTTCGACAACCAATCTTACTAATTTCTTCGATTTTTTTACAAAGGTTGCGTAGAAGATGATTGATGCATTCAATCTTCTGCACAACAACATTAGGATATGGTGGGAAGTCTCTTAATTTTTTAAGGACGTTGCAGTCGCCATCGCCAATATATTTATAATATATTAAACTGTACATTTGTAAGCTGCAACGAAAGCCTTCGAGGATGATGTCACTTTCCATACGGGTGGAACTCTGATTAGTTCCCCAGGTTTTGAAACATTTATGCGCGCGGACTGTAGTATTTAATTTATTCGCTCGCGCACAAATACAACAATATTAATTTCGCAAGCCTACATATAAAACTTTACGAGTATGATAACCCATGATAATGGTCGTTCCGGATGGAGAATCGTAACCGCCACTGCGGTACGATCTTTTCATCCAGGAACCGTCCGTTATCACAGGTATATACGCGATACCGTCAGTGACATCACCTCTTTCAATCGCTAATTGTCTTTCCGCTTCAGCAGCCTCGCGCATTTCTTTCTCTGCAGCGGCAGCTATAGCTTCGGACATTTTATCTTGACATTGGGCAAACGTAACTTTGGACATGCATTTTTCGTCTACTGCGGCTAGCGATTCTTCTAATTGTGCGTAGCCGGTCCCCGTCAATATTGTACCCATTACGGCACCTCGATTGACATCCAGTACTTTGTCAGATGTCGGTTCACTCCAAAAGTTACCTTTAAAGTGACACATTCGACATTGGACGAAATACTGCGTTTTAAGATCACTACGCACTGTATGTGTTATAACGAGATCAGTGAACTGACATGTGTTTTGCCAATGAGCTGATAATCTTTGCAGCTCTGTAAAAACATATCCAATGTCGGCAATACTTCGTCCACTGATCTCGGCAGATTTCAAGTGACATGCATCTACATTATTATCTACTTGCAAAACGACATTTTCGACTTCTTCGTCAATATCGTTTTGCATTTTAGATGCATCTAAATGTTCTTGACTAGATGTACCAGGTGTTGTTTCAACCGGACAAGTGTCTTGTGCTGAATTTTCAATTTCGACTTCTACTACATTATTATTATTATTATTATTATTATTATTATTATTTATTAAATTCCTATTATTAATACATTTGTCGTCAGAGAACTCCAACAGCACATTGCAATCATTATTTGATGCACCTGATACAATTTCTGTGTCATTATTAGATTGTGACGTACTTGCTTCCGAATGAGATGCGATGTCCGCTCTTAATTTTTAATGCAGCAGCCGAATTCTTCTATTTGACCGTACACTCCTCTTATTTCTGCACTTTGAAGTATCCATAATCACTATGAACTATTGGCACTTATATGAACTTAGATAAAAAATACTTCAAAAAATATAAAATAAACGTAAAATAGGGTAAACGAATGATAAAAAAAAAATTAACTAAAAAAAATAAACGTATTGTGCTTCAAGTGAAGCACACAAACTAAAAAAATTGAAAAATTCGTCACAGGCTGTGCTTTCGATCTTTGCACCAGTTTCGCCTGCAACAAACTGACGTTGCCACGGAAAGAAACAGCTGATGATTGAAAGCAATCAGCGAAAACAAACAGTGCACTATCGATGAAACAATCCTAACGCAAGGATACAATTCTTTATCTGAATATTTTTTCTATTGTGAAATTTTACTAATAGTTTTTCCACATTTTCCTAATTAAAATGACATGAAACACGATATAATTCGGAACATATTTATTTGTAATTTCAAACGTTACGCTTATATCGAGGACTTTACTCGAATAAGTTGTTGCAAGTAAATATGAGCCGAATTAAGTCATATTTGTGTAACATCCCTGGGGAATTTTTTCGTTTTTTTATCTTTCTTTCGCTCCCAGAATTATCTCGCTACTAAGACATCTCATTCTTCAGAGGTATTTCAATTTCGATTATCGACGATATGTTTCTATTACCGACCGCGACAATTAGATACATCAATTACCATCAAATTTGGGTTAAACTGTCGGTAACATATATATATATATTTCTCCACTTACAAACATTATATTATTAAATAATTATTAGGTCGCACAAACGTATGAGCTGCTTCGTTAAATGTTAACTTCAATTATTAATTATCAGATTCATTTATTATTTCGTTTGTTTAAATAAATAATGTATTATAAGATTTAGTAGGGAATATCCCACGCGTTGCGATAACAGCTCAAGACTCGTAGGAGGAATACGCTATATTAGAAAGGATAGAATATATACATATTTTTCATTAACAATGATATTAAATATGAAAGCTATTAGATAATTATTTGTCAAATTAGAATGTAGAAAAGCGAATTCGATCATATGGTAAACTGAACCGTTGACGGCCAAATATGCATATTTTTCTATTTGAATATATAATGCACTGTAAATAGTGCATTGTAAATAATGTATTGTAAATATCTCGTACGGAAGATTCCGGAATGCTACGTGCCTACGTGACACAACAATAGGTAGGATTTCCAGGAATTGGCTCGCGATCTCTAGAGAGAGATAGAATATATAATTTCAATTAATAAGAATTATTGGTCATTAGAATCATTAATTAATAAAATCCATCAATATACAAAATTAGCAAATATTATATTGAGCTTAATTCTCGATACTCAAAGTCAGATATTACTTTATTAACTCAGATGAATAATAAATTGTAATCGTGACCTATGGAATATTCCGAAGCATCGTATGCTGCGACATATAGTTCAGGTCCTTACTGGCGTGCGTGCGTAAAGTGTAGAAAAGGACAGAAAGTGTATTTTTCGTTAATATGCTATTAACTAATTATTTCTGTATTAAAAACATTAATTAGTCTTCAGAAAGCATTATTGGCAATGTTAGAAATTCAATTACTTTATTAATTAACGTTTAATTAAGAATTATATGCAAATTATGCACAAAACTGCATACGTCATAATCCTGCAACGGGTAGGGATTTCGAGTATAAAAGGCCGAGCGAAACCGGCCTAGACGAGCAGAACAATTTTCGAAGTCGAGTTAAGTGCAACCATTAGATAAATTAACGCGGAACAGTTTTCGCTGGACAGAGCCGAAGCGATTCTTAACTCTCGATTGGAAGAGCCGGTATACGCCATTCGGATAATTGATCGTAGATCGTTTAGTAGCCAGCTAACGCGGGCTCACGATTCAAACGGTCTTGTTCTGAAACTCCGTCAGGAGAGTGCTATACTCAGCGCCAAGAAAGGTTGAGACATCCAACAGGGGCTCACAGCTACTCAAAGACATATTATAATTTTTGTCAAATTACTAAACGCGTCGTTTGATTCTCGGGGTTAGCTCTGAGCAATTTAATGGCCAAGAAATTACAAATTCATAATTAGAGTCAATTTTAATTTGGCCACTGTTAGACGTATATTGTTAATCTATCTCTGGATCGTTGGGTCGTTTAGTAGCCAGTGAACAGCAGGCTCCCCAATTAAGCGATCTGGTTTTGGGTGTCAGTGTATGATCTAGCAAAAGTGCCATGAACAATTAGTTGTCGAGTCACAAATTAAAAGAGTAACTGTTCCGATAGAGATATAATAACTTCGTATCAATCTTAGGATCTTGAATCAAGTTAAATTAATTTATTAAAGATTATTGCTCTGTCTCCAGTGTAATACACGTAGTCGACTACACCGCGTCGGGAAATCGATTTAAAGTATTAATATCGTAAATATTGTAAAAGCGAATCTAGCCAAGCTTAAAAGAGAATCACACTTAGGTAGGATTCCGCGTAGAGCTAGAAACTTATAAATTTTGTTAAACTTTGCAACTGCGTTAATCTTCGAAAAGAATGCAAATTATTGACACTTAGAGTTTTGAATCTTATTAATATTGTACAAGCGTAGTCGAGTTAGCCTTGACTGTAAATTCAATTTATAGGATTTCAAGCTAAATAACCAAAAGTAGCGATTCTATTAGATTCTACTAATACTACAAATAGCGGAGTATTTAATTTATAGAGTTCATTATACGACAATACCTATTTAGTTCTTTTGATGTAATTGTTCATTATATTATCTTATATTGCATATACTTTTCTTATTTTGTTAATTGTTAATCATCATTATTATTTTATTGAATAAACCTGCTTATTGAAAGGTATTGACCTGTGGATTTCACTCCTTAACCGCACACCACACGAATCCCACATTCTTTAGTTTAGTTTTTGTAAAAACAAGTCGTTCAGTATGTAATTACCGCTCTTTACCTCACAAGCGCTGTAAATTTCTGGGAATAACTCCAGAGTCGTTACATTTGGTCTTATTTTCATCAGGAAAATGTCACGAATACGATGGAGAAAGTTGTATGAAACATTAATTAAAAATAAAAAAGTTTGCATCGTATTAACATTGTAAACAATTGAAGGGACTTCTGGTCGTTGCCGACTGCCACAATCGCAGCGTCTCTTTCTTTTTAACTCGCTATCCGCCTCTGCGTTAGAAACTGTTATCGTCAATTAAACCAGTAAATGTAGTCCAAATTATATCATGTTCGGCCTCATTTTTATCAGTAAAAAAAGTCAATAATAGTAAAGTTTACTATTACAATAGCATATATAATAGTATATATAATATTCTTCCTTTTATCCAGTGATTGTAGGAATGTATTACAATTGTTCAAGAATACTTTGAAAATATATTAAAATTATTAAAAGAAAAAAGAAGAAATGAAAAACATAACATTAGAAAAGGTAAGTCCGGCGGAATGCGAACCTGCGTCCAAATGAGACGCACGCAATCACGAAGCAAGACTCCTAACCCCTGAGCCAAAGATGTGTTAACATTCTACGTTCCAGAATATATCGAATTATGACATAAAATGAATTTTATTTCTTTGGCTAATATATCATTTGTATCAATTATTAATGTGAATCTATTTGATATTACTTAATAAATGTACCTCAATATTTCAAAGTTTTTTCATAATTTCTGTATGAAATTAAATAGAAAAAAATAGACTAAAAACCGGAATTTCGATGTTTCACTTTTACTACCCCCACGGGTAAAATTTGATTGCTCTTTATTTTTCACTATTATTTTTATGGTACCACTTCGTCAATTTATTAGTATGTTAATTTCATTAATTGTTCATTCGAATTTCCTATTCGTTTAAAAAGTAATAGTGATATGTCATAGAAAAGATCGGGAAAATAGTTAAAAAAACATGAGAGATACGTAATTTCTTGTTATATATTATTTATGAAATTAGTATTTTCTGTTTACACATGACAAATTTAAAAAGAGAATATAATGGTACGATTGCTATCATCTGTTAGTTTCGATGCAAACTGTTTTTCAACGGTAGGCAGTTTTACCGGTACCCTCCGGGGTGCCATTGTATATGTATAGCCAGGCCTGTCAGCACCAAGCAGCGCGATATCCAAGCGGCCATGTTGTTATTCAAACGGTTCAGATGTACTGAATTCCAATTGCCAAAAATACTCTGCGAAAAAGTAATATTTCGACATGATTTCTTTGCATACTGTTCTCAGAACTCTAGTCTAGTGCAGTACTGAGCCCGATTTTGCAATTTTGTCAAAAACAATTTTATGAGCTGGAAACTAAAGTTTCTTATAGAAGAAAATTTTTCACGTCCCATTTTTCCAAAATCGGGTTAAGGGGTAACACCACTCTAGAGCCAGAAAAAGAGACCTAAGTTTGACAATTTATTTTGGAAGTATGACAAGCGGAAAAGAATTTCTTTTCAGAGGGTTTATTTAACACATATTGAAGTACGAAAAATAATTTTTTGTTTGTCATTTTCGTACAAAATGGGGGCGGCAGAGCCCATCGGTGGAAACAGCTTTTGTAGAAACACCGCCACGGGAGGACGGATTTCTCGCCATGTGTGAGACTTGGAATAAAAAATCAAAACAATTTATAATCTATATACAATTGGCCTTGGTAGTACGTAGGGGTTTTTCGTTTAATTAATTTTTGTAAAAGTTATCCATGTTTTAAGAAATGAATCGACGTTTTGCATGAAAAATGTGCATTGAATTGTTTATAAAAAAAAAGTTTACATTCAATCAAAAAACGGCTACGTACTACCATGGAGGATATTGTTGTGAAGCTACTGTCAAAATTTCAATTCGATCCACACAATAGTCACCGAGAAATCCGTCCTCCCAGTATGACAAAAGTGGTTTCGAGAAAAACGCGTTTAAAGTTTTATGAACATTTTAATCCTTCAATTTCTTATTTACCTCTAATCTGCGATTCCTGCACCATACATTTGCCCAACCAGGTCGATGTTCGCTTCCTCCTCTACCTTCCTCTACAACCGTTTGTTTTGTAGGTAATAGATGTACTTATTATTTTAAATGGTAAAAGTAATACAAAAGCCATGAATCGCAGCACGCCGCGTAAATACTCAGTGCGCGCTCTGAGAAGCTGCGGCAAAATTGATAATTGACTCTTTTAAAATTTGTTTTCCACTATAAATCAAATGGCATTCTGTTTCTATGACCCTAAAGTATCGTTTAAGCCAAAAAAAAAAAATCGACTTTTTGAAAATCCTAGAGTGGTGTTACCCCTTAAGTATAAAAATGAACAATACAATATATTATTCTCAAAACCGGGTTCTACAAGTGTTGAAGTGTACTTGTCGGTTAAGGTGACTCTAAACAAAAGTTTAAATGTTAACTTGATTGACTTTAATGATTTTAATTTTAGTTTCGACTCCGACAAAGCGTGAATCTAATCCTGCCTAGTTGTAACGGAAAACGAGTGAAACGGGGACCCAAGAGTAAGTCAATAAAAATGCCTAACGGCGATTATACGTACTGTATGGTTATAGCAATGCTCAACAGGGACTTTAACCCGATCTCGATTAAAAGACACTTCTCTAAACTTGACGTGATAACTGTAATAGAACTGGGACAGAGCTTTCGCGTTAGGCTACGTTCAAGAATCAACTGGGTCCTCTTGCAGAGCTTCCGCGTTAATCGACGTTCAAGAATTAATTGGGACCAACACGTCTTCTCCACAACCCTTTTTATACCCGAAAAATGGGTAGAAAATGAGTAGTGGCGGAAACGGTGGGAACGGATCAACGCGACACTTTTCGTCTAAAGAACTTTCATCGCGTTGGTCCGAAGACGTTAGATATTCTTGGGCGAAGCCTAATAAGGAAACCCTGGTAGCTGGGAAAGCTAGGCAAGACTAAATTCTTTCTTTGCGGTGGTCTTTACCTATGCTCGATCACCCAACTCCAAAATAGAAATTCATTGGCATACGTAACAATTCCAAATGACCTCGATCATCAACAACAAGTTCTGACACTAAAGGGAAAATTAAAAAGAAGAAAAAATGGCACCAGCTACTACTCGACAACGGGAAACAATAACTACTAGTTCGAGGGAAGTCAAAAAAAAAAAGAAAACGCATCATCAGTAGCCCACTCGTCCACTAGAAGATAAAAATTCTGACACTTTGCTTAATAAACGAAGAAAGAGAATAAACCAAGCAGCAATAAGTTCCGATGAGTCAAATTATTATGACACGGACGATTCGGACGAAGTAATTGTTAACCCAAGAGGAAACGAAGAATACAAAAATAAAATACCAGTATAAGTCCACCAACCGCCCTCGGAATTCAAAGAGAAGACTCCGCTACCGCTAATCCTGAGGAAAAAAATCCAATAGTTATTGGGGACGAAATAGAAGAATTAGTTGAGGAAACCATAATTCCAAAACACATGTTCAGAGATCCTCCAAAAATTAACCCCGCCTCCTCCTCCTCAGAATCCCAAAAAGAAGAATCTCCTCCCTATAAACCTGAAAAATTAAAAAGTTCAGATACCAATTCTACAAAATCCGGGCCAGTAACTCCTATTAAAATTAAAAGAGAAGATAGAGAACTCACTATAAGTAAACAAGGAAGACCAAACATAATAACAGAAGAAATAATAAGCTCCATATTAGAAGTAAAAGACCATCTGTAGACAAGGAAAGGACCAGTAGCAGTATTCTGGGACTCACAGGGGACTCCTCTTGACCCTGAGTCAGGAATATTAATCAGGAAGAGAAGAATTAGATCACAACCTGGAAAGGACATAACACAAATTAAATTAAGGAAACAATGGATATTTGGAATAACAGTAATGTCAAAAGAGGAATTACCACACACCTTGAGGAAACTTGCTTTGCTACTCCAACAACAAAATATTAATGAAATCAGCTTACCAGATGATAAAACAAATTTCGTAGCTTACTTGTAAAACGCTCATTTAACGTTAGAACAAATTGTAAAACAAGTTATTTTTTCTTTGTGACGTTCAGTTCAAAATCTGTCATTCAAATCTTAGAACTAAAAAGCGTTACACGTATTCTTAGAGTTTAAAATATTAGAATTCAGTTTGTAAAATTCAGTTTAGTTTAATTAGTTTTTGAAGTTTATTTTGTTAAATTAAATTAAAGAAGTTATAAAGTTAAATTAAATTGTTCAAGTTAATTAAAGTCACTTTTAAGTATTAGTTAGTTATTCTTTATTTAAATTATTCGCGAAACAACAAATCAAGCGCCCTTAGCGCTTTTGAGAACGCAGCACGCCAAATTCCCTAAAGAACTAGAAGAAAACGTGTAAGAGCGAGCGGACAATAGTCGCAGTCGTTTTAGGGCCATCATATATCAGCGTGGATTGGGACCGAGTTGATGGTTTCCAGGCCCGCTCTAACGGCAAGTTTTGTTTTCGTGTGAATGCGAAGTGGGGATACGGTCCCCTTAAAAACCTTCGGGAAAGCCCGAGGACGACACATTTTGTTGACGAATTTTAGGGAACGAACGTGAAGAGAGAAATCGAACGATAAACTTATTTGTAAAACATTTCTGTGTGAAGTTTAGGCATCCTTACAAACGCGACAGATCAAACAGGCTCATCTACCAACAGGGGAACCAGAATCGATAGTCAAATCAACGCGGTTTCGAACGAGGGAAGAAAGATATTCGAATTGCCGCGCATGCGCGGTACATTAGTTAAAATTAGCAAGCAAAAGTAGTCGAGCAAGCATCCGAAGAATTTTTGTGAAAAAAAGAAAAAATAATAATATAAAAAAATGAGTAATAACGACGAAAAAGCTTTAAATATTACGTCCGCTATATGTGTCAGGGATAAGGAAATAGCGTCTTCCTTCAAATTCAACATGAGCATGAGTAGAATGTGTATTTTTTGTGGTCTGCAAATAATACCTGAAACGAAAGACTACTGGTGGCACACAGGCAAGAATTAAAAATTTATTAACGAATAATGTATATATTTCACACTAATTTAAAATATATATATATATATATATATATATACAGACACATCACTTCATTAAGCAAAAGGAAGTCCAACAAAAGATTAGATGTGTCCGCTGCCGAAGAATTCTAACAAGGGAAGGCACGGATGTGTCCCCCTCCGATTTTGATGAAACTTCGTACGTTTGTTAAGCAGGCAAAAATAAGAGATACGTATTTTTTTTATCGGCTGAGACGCGGGTTTAAGGGGTGAAACAACCCCTTAAAGTTTCGACCCGCTTAGGCTATTTCGAAAACCATACGAGATACCTTAAAACTTCTAATAGGAAAATTGTATGATTTTTTACGTATAATAACAGGATGTTAACAAATTTGGCAAAATACAATTTATTTATAACAAAAAAATTTGTCATAACCTTATTTTACAATTTATTCAAATTTGCATAATAACAAAAAGCGAAGAGAATTTTATTACAAATTCATTGGTGTACATATGTATATACAATATTGCCTCCTACAATTCCTCAGATTTTTATTATATACGTGTCATTCGGCGCCAAATCGATCACTTTTTGACCTCGCCATCTGTAATTCTGTTTTAATCGAAGTATGTTATAGTCCATGTGAAATTAAGGGGGGCTTAAGTTATCATTTTGCCGGTTTCGAGTTTGTTAAGAATTAGCAAGCCTCCAAAGTTTGCAATTTTTGTCCATTTTGGCGAAAACAGGCTGCAGTACGAATTTTTTTCTCAGAAACTACTTGTACGATTTAGCTACATTTTTTTTTATTTTATTTATAAAGGATTGGGTTATTATAAAATATGTTTGTCTACTTCGTCAATTTGTTTTATAATATCGAAAACTTTAAACAAATTCTTTTTTTGCGTTTTTTTCAATAAAGAGCCTAAATGGTTTAAATTAAAAAAAAAATATGTTCTCATTCCTCAAAGCTTCCCCTTTAAAATGAACTCTTCAAAAGAATCGAGCCTCGAAAATTGACGTCAAAATAAACTAGAAAAGGACGCCGTATACCTCTGTTTCAGATAGGCGAGTTATGCGCTCCGCTGTTACAGTCGATTGTTTTATACCACTGGTCTGAAAGCAAATCGGGAAGAATTCGTATACGACTAAATGACCCTACTCATGCCTCGAAAAGTATATTAGTAACCACTCTTGGTCAATGACAAATTTTTTAATCATAACTTCATGTATAGATATTAGTTCCTACATTCATTGTTTATGTTCTACAAAAAAAGCGTCATTGCTCGATGGAAACCACGAAAAAGTGGTGGTCTACTTCTATCGGGATGGGATGAAGGGGATTATGATCAAAAGTATGGTGAGCATCATTATGTGGGGTGGCCTTAGAAATTGTGAGAAAAAATATAATGACAACTACGCTGTACGGATTTCGCGTATGGAAAAATTTTATTCGTCGCTTTTCGGATATAGTTGTTCTATTGCACTATGACATTAATCTCCACACACGAGACAGCATTTTAAAACTATAATCACTTGTTCATAATCAATTTTCTTTACCACGATTTAAAAATTTCATTAAGTATTCATTGTATAAAAGCGGTTACATATTTTCAAAACCATCTCATTTTGAAAATCCCGTAGAATTGTGCTATACATCAGATAATGAACCACTGTGCCATATATGTTGTGATGTAGCAATTAATACATGTGCTTGGTATCAAAAACCGTTATGTCGGAAACATTTCTTTGAGGAATACCATTATTGCCGCGATTATGTTGTCTAACTTATTCAAACTATTCGTTACCTAATAAAATTGGCATATAGGATACCTATGTACTTTAACAATATGTGTTTTGTAATATAAATTTAATAAAATTAACAACTATGTATAACGCAAATATAATTGTTTATCATTTATGCTTATAAATAACGTTGACTGATAGTGTAATATCGTCCGACATGATCCACTTCAGTATCGTGCGGCGGGTCAGCGGGCGCGAGCGCGTAATGTTTATAATAAGAAACTGAGGAATTGTAGGAGGCAATATCGTATATATGTATACCAATGGATTTGTAATAAAATTCTCTTTACTTTTTGTTATTATGCAAATTTGAATAAATTGTAAAATAAGGTTATGATAAATTTTTTTGTTATAAATAAATTGTATTTTGCCAAATTTGTTAACATCCTGTTATTATACGTAAAAAATCATACAACTTTCCTATTAGAAGTTTTAATGTATCTCGTATGGTGTTCGAGATAGCCTAAGCGGGTCGAAACTTTAAGGGGTCGTTTCACCCTTTAAACCCGCGTCTCAGCTGATAAAAAAAAATACATGTCTCTTATTTTTGCCTCCTTAACAAACGTACGAAGTTTCATCAAAATCGGAGGGGGACACTTCCGTGCCTTCCCTTGTAATTCATATACGGTCGGCAATAGCGTGCACCAAGTGTAGGGATAGAATAGCCGAGAGTGACAGTGAGGACGACGAGGCGTATCAGGGTGGAGTCCTGATGGCCACTGAACACCCGTATCCCATTGTTGAATTAAAAACCATTAACATCTAATTTTCATTCTGTATCAATATATGTATATACAGGGTGGTTCACCATATTTTGCCATCTAGATTTACGTCATTATTATAACTCATAGCAAACAATGTTTCAGATGAAATTGAATGGTTTTGAGAGGGGCACATTCTGATGGTATATTTTTTTTATAGGTGGACGTGTAAAAGAGATATGAAGGTCATTAATGTTTTTTTAAATGGAATCATATATTTTTTATTGCATCAGCTGATGCTCCTTCATATTCTTTACAAAAAAGTATTAATCTATTTATGTAAAAAATCATTAGTTGCTTCGTCCGTGAACATAACATTGTTGGAAATGTAGTCTCTTTGAGAGAGAGCCCAATTACAAAATTCTAAACGTTGATAGCAGTAATTTGCGGTCAGTTCTTGAACCATTGATACGTGATACGGATGGTATTTGTGCCTTTTGAGTATGCGTTAAATGCTTGTGCGACTAATACCAGCTTGTCTTTCAATTTCGCGAGAGCTGACGGATGGATTTAACGTAGTTGCGGCTAACACTGAAATTTCATTTGCTTCATGTGTTATTGTTTTATTACGAATTGCCTTTTTGCGTAAGGAATGCCCCGTCTGGTGAAATTTTTAAAAACATAATCAAAAGTACGACGTGATCGATGATTTCGTTAAAGAAATCTATTAAACAAATCTTTCTGCACGTGTAGCACTTTTCCCAGCTTCAAAATAAATTGATAACATGTCTATTTTTTCTTCTTTATAATACTTCAGTATGAAGTGATAATTCACCGTATCGTCGTGTTCACCGTATTAGAGACGATGTTTCGTGGCATCTCCACGAAAAATAGTTTATTAAGATTTATTATTTTACAAATACCAGATGGCTGGCAATTTGTACAAGGGACGGTACCCAAACTACAAACTGCCGGCACGTTTATTGCACGCAGAATTAACAAGGTCGTTTTTGAGAGTCAGTTTATTACTTCATACTGCAGTTTGTATCTTTTTAGAATTTTGACGTCCTCAGCGGCCATTTGCCCGTGCCATAAACGTGAGTTTCCGAGGGGTTTCAAAACTGACCCTGATGGTCATCATTACATCAGGTAGTCGGGATTTACCCAGCGGAAATTCCATCAAAATTGTTTAAACTATTACCGTTACATCTTCCACCTCCACTGATACTTCCTACTTCTTACGAATCGCGTTTCGGACGCAGGAAGTAGGGATAGGTCAGTGTCGCCTAACTTTGATTGGTTAAAAAAGATGACTGATCAGGCGAAGAGGTGGAAGTGAAAACTTTTCTTGCACGTCAAAAAAGAGAAGTTAGAGCAGTCGTTCATCAAAACGGAAGGAGAAACATTATAATCTCCTCAACCCGGGAAACATTATAATCCCGCGTACTTTGTAATTTCATACAGTCTCCGTTTCTTGCTTTTCATAATTAAACAGTTATTTTTTTCATCGTATAAATTCTTGTACTTACACACTCAAACAACCTTAATATTTCCTATCTCGTTAACGCGTCGTAGGAAAACACGTAAAAACAGACGAAACAGAGACTAAATTTCATAATAAGTAGGAGAGCAAGAAT
The DNA here is from genome assembly GCA_945859595.2 of Megachile willughbiella. Classification (NCBI taxonomy): domain Eukaryota; kingdom Metazoa; phylum Arthropoda; class Insecta; order Hymenoptera; family Megachilidae; genus Megachile; species Megachile willughbiella. Next base: position 66,144 of record CAMAOD020000185.1, on the reverse strand, counting down.
TATCAACACAGAAAATGTAAATATTTACGTTGATAATTCCTGCTCTCTTACTATATTATCACATTGAATTCATAATATTGACCAGAAAGTCACGATTTCCTAACAAGTTAGAATTAAAATATCTCTTAAACTAATGATTTTTTTACATAAATAGATTAATACTTTTTTGTAAAGAATATGATGGAGCATCAGCTGATGCAATAAAAAATATATGATTCCATTTAAAAAAGCATTAATAACCTTCATATCTCCTTTACACGTCCACCTATAAAAAAAATATACCATCAGAACGTGCCCCTCCCAAAACCATTCAATTTCATCTAAAACATTGTTTGCTATGAGTAATAATAATGACGCAAATCTAGATGGCAAAATGTGGTGAACCACCCTGTATATGAAAAAAAAATTTATTTCTTTTTGTTATAATTAATTCCAATATTTAATGAAATAAACTTTCTTTTTGTTGGTGGGAAATAAGAGTAAATACAATTACTACCCACACCATTACTTTAATAATAAGAAAAGGAAAAGGGAAGAACATAGATGTTCGAGACGCCGCGCCGGTTGTCTTCAAACTCAAATTTTCCGTTTGTTTGAAAGATTTTGTTTTGTTCTTCACTTTTGATTACATTTGACTACGCTTCCCGAACACCTTGCCGGTCCCCTACCTCTCTGCTTCGAATACAACCGTCAGTTCCCTTTTTTTTTTTGTCATAACCGAAATCATGCCCATCCTAATCCGCGGTTCCAGAGAGGTTTAACCGCCAGTGTGCGATCATACGTTTCCAAGCGCTAACTCTTTTCTTATCTCTTGTGTCAATTCAATTCTAAGTGCCAAAAACCAAATCGTTTGCGTTTAACTTTTGTTTTTTTTTATTAAACGTATTGTGAATTACCAAACTTTGTGCGATCTATAACCTTGGTTCCTTCGAGTATTCCCCTTCGCCAGCGTCCGAAACAATAGAAATTTAAATTTCGTGCCGTAACAATAATAATTTTACAACAAGCAACGCCGCCGTGTTGAATAAATAAAAATGACACGACGCGCTGGGAAGAAAGTAATGCTCCGAAATTTAAAGTTAAAAATGAGGAAAAGATTAAAAAAGGTAACAAAATATACAAATATATATATATATATATATAGATAAAAGGAATTCATTTATTAAACTGCTAAATTAGGAGGTTTCCAACAATCAGTGGGAATTAGTCGCGGTTGATGTACCCAATCCCCCATGGGAAGATTATAAACAAATTAAGAATCCACAAGATCCGAGGCGAAATTATTGGAAGACACAGTGGCTATTTGGACAGGGTGCACTCTCTCCCAGGAATGGAGAAGAGGAGTGCCGATGCTGTAAATGTATCATCGCACGCTTCGCAAAGCAGCAGTCTCCTGAGGACAGGAGACCAACATAAGGGGGAAGGTGTAACATCCCCGAAGAATTTTTTTTTGTTTTTGTTTCCCTCAGAAGTGTCTCAATGCTAATTTTATTTCGTTTCTTCAAAGGTACTTTTAATTTCAATTATCGACTGTATTTTTCTTTTACCGACCGCGACATTAGACAAATCAATTACCATCGAAATTTAGTTGAACTGTCGGTAACATGTATTTATAAATATTATGTTATTAAATAATTATTATGTCCAGCAAACATACGAGCTGATCAGTTAAATGTTAAGTTGAGTTATTAATTAGCAGATTCATGTATTATTTTACTTATTTAAATAAATAGTAAGTTATAAAGGTTTTGTATGGAATATTCCGCGTATTGCGACACCAGCTTAGGACCTCGTAGAAATAGTACGCTATATCTAGACAAGGATAGAGTATATATGTATATATTTTTCACAGAGTTAAAACGAAAAACTATTTTTTTTTTTATTTCTCTCGTAATTAAATTAGACCATTTATAACGTATTATAAATTTATTTTGAGATAGAGTTCTCCCGTAATGCGAATAGTAAAGCGCTACAATGTGCGGGCCGATATATCGGCTCTGTTCTGTCACCAGTTAGGATTTAGATCCATTATGGAACCGCGTTTCTTGCGTTTGCGTCATAATAGTCGACTAAATAATTAATTAATAATACGTACCATGTTGAAAACCACGTAACTGAAGCAGTTAGCTACCGATTTGCGTTTGTGATACTAATAGTCCTCTTACTAGACATATATATATTTTTTATATCTTTGCTAAGTAATTGTTAATTGTAATTCTATTTTTTTTTTTACCTTTGATTACTGAATAAACCTAATTATTGAAAGGTATTAACCTGTAGATTTCACTCTTTAACCACACGCCTCACGAATCCCACACTCTTATATAGTTAGTTATAATAAGAACGAGTCGCTCAATAGGCAAAAGCCGCTCTTTACCTCATGAGTGCTGTGAACTCCTAAGCCTAGTTTCAGGGATGTTGCAAAAATGCAAATGAAGTTATAGACAATAGTTCATCTACCATCGGAGGTTCAGCCCGGCCGATGCAACAAATTCTATATATACAACTGGTGGCTCATCCCGTCCCATGGGACAAATTAAAATGTGTCACCGATGGTACATCGAGTCGCGAACATGTTAAGGATGAACCGTGATGTATGCAGAATGTACGAATTGAAGAAACGTAAGGTGGATGCCAATTCTCACCCGTCTTGGTATAAAAAGGTCGAAGTTGAGCAACGAACCCAAGCACGTTTCGAACGTCAGCGTAACAGAACTGCGATGTGGCGCGCCAAAAAGCGCCTGAAACCAAGGAGAAAAAGAGTGGCGAACCGCAAGGAACTGCAGACGACGAAAGGCATCGTGCCAAGATCATCGTTCATGGCGAGGTCCCGCCGATGCATACAATATTCGAGACGTCCCCAATTGATCAAATGTAGTATTACGTTACTGACGTGGACGATTTGTTTGTTCACGACCACGGTCAACCCGTTTCGCTCGGACCCATCGCTCTCTCATCCGGGTGCGCATTAATCTCGGGCGCTGATTGGTGAGTGTTTTTACATTTTGGTAAAGGAAAAAGCTGTTTACTATAATTCCAGCTACTAACCACTGAATGTATACCCACCAATAGCAGAATACCCTGTATGTGCAGTAGTAAAACATATTGTACTGGGTATTTCCAAAATGATGATAAAATCGAAAAGAGGGTGAGTCTACATGAAGAAATAAGGCAAAATATGGAATGAAATGCTTTCGTATGTAACTTTATTTATAAAAAAATCTTGAATATTTGTAAAAAAAATTTGATAGTGATAAAAAAACGAAAGCAACAACTTATTCATTTACTTACAGGTTAATGAATCTCATTAAATAAACAAATCTTGCAATTAATATCACTGAAGTTTGTTATAAATCATTCTCAGATTACGGACGTAGACTTCATTAATCGACGATATGAACATATAAGTAACAAACATAAGATAGAGATATAATGTTATAAACCTGCTATAGCAATATTAATAATTAAATTTACTCATTTATAATGTTTACTGACTGTAGAATTAATAAACAGTTTGTTGAGATTTACCTTTTGTACGGTGTAAATGAACGTATTTCACTAAGATTTAAAACGTGTTCAAATTTAATTTGCTTGAAAATAAAGATCTATCAAATAAAATTTTGTACGTATCATAATTTTTCTCAATATTTTTTACTTATTATCTCAAATAGATTAACTCTCCTTTCTATTGTATCTCCATTTCTGGAACACTGTACTGCGTATACCTATTGCATATTATACATTTAACTGAAATTTTTGCGTACATCTTCGGAACTAAAGTCGAGAGATTTTATATACATAAATAAAATTATTGGAAATGCTGACGTTGGAAACATATTTCAAGAACATCGAAATTGACGAATTGTATACACTTTTGTAAATAATTATCGCGTTAAAAACATTTTTGCGAATATCTCTAACAGTAACCAGTGACATAGGATTTATTTGTCACATGCGGCAGTTAGAACTAAGTATTCATAGCTACAATATTAAAACAAGTAAAATAGTTAAAATATTATGTCCATTTTATATTCAGCAATTATTCCGTATACGAATAATTAAATTTCAAATTCAAGCGTATGAAAAATTCAAGTAAAATTTATACATTTGAACTGTGAGTGAGTCATGAGTCAGATTCAACAAAATTCTACATGGGGTCAAAGCCGAGGAGTGGTTGAAATATACGAAAAAGTAGTTGAAATATAACGAAGTTAAATATACGAAAAAGTTGTTCGGAGTGACGTATAACGGAGTTAAATATATTTTTAAGTCATTACAATCAGTGAGGTGTACCCTTTTTGAAGTGTATAATTAGTTGCAAATACAATATTCTCTACTAAACGCTCGCCACAAGATTAGGCGCGACAGAATATCGGGAGAAGTGCGACTGCGATTAGTTGAAGTGAAAATTCTATTGCTTGTTTTACTAGTATTTTCAGCAAGAAGAGACAACTGTCAATAGCAATCGCATCAATGAGACTGAAAGAAAAAGAAAATAGACATGATTCTCTGAATTTCTAGAGCTTGTTTTCTAGCATATGCAAAGTATGTATGTATATGTGCTTATCTGCCTTCAATTATAACATCTCTGAAGTGGAAATATAAACAACTATATTATCGATAAATTCCTAATATTGCACTTACAATCATTCTTTCATCGTATAAAACTCGCAATAACTGAAGAAACTGAAGGTGTCTTCAATAACACACAAAATAAACAAGAATACAAGAATAAAGAACATCTACCATTGCACTTAACACTTTAATGGTTACCTACGCAGCCAAATGTCGTTAGGACCCGGCAATATTTTTGAAGAATTAATTTGAAAAAACTTTATGTAAATTCACGAAACAATTCAACGTGTGCGAACATACACATAAAACAAACGAAAACAACAATTAGGACATATTTAATACAACAAATTTAATATTTTTCTTTGTATGATTCACCTACGTTCATTAATCGTCACACACATGTTGTGTGAGCGGCCATTAAAATGTTAAAAAACGAAAGTCTAAATGAATGGTCTTATTTCAACACTCTAAAATTATAACAAGCATTATATACGACAGATATACGACTTTTTATGTTTATTACACCTTTTCGGTGCTGATTTTTTTATTTCGAGGCATTCCAGAATAATCACATTAACAGTGACAAATTGTACTGTAGCGCTATCGCTTGAATTTGACTTGGGTAGTAAGGAAATGGAACCACGTGAAGATTTCTTTTGAAAAAAAGAAAAAGTTGAACAGAAGAACGTTCTGGGTTATGAGTTCAACATCGTTTTTTTTTGCCTTCCTCAAATTTCCTGGGAATCAAATAAATTTGTTTTAAAAGTTAAAGTATTTTATAAATCGCGCCTCGAGCAGAGTGCTTTAGCGCTCCACAGGCACATACCTACGCTCATTTAAATCCCTAAAATTTCGTTTTACACCGCTCACACGCGACATTTACTGGTGACAGCGGTGGGATTGATTTAAAAAGGCACATTTTAAAAAAAAAAATTTTAATACATATATGTACAGACATTTATAAACACTAAGTGATTTTTTGCCAGCTCGGGAGTGCGCGATTGATTCAGTGTATAAATTATTGAACATTTTATTTGAACTTTATTAACGAAGTGGACTACGTTAAACTAGTGCAGCCTCTCTACTTTAGGTTTTGGCACGGTTTCCCCAAAGGTGAAAAGGTGAATACCAGAGACGGGTGATTTCGGCTGCCGTGCAAGCTATCCACTGGAATCACATACGCACTACCTCCACATCACCAACGGACGGGATTGGAGTTCCTGTCAAGGATCAAAGCAAAATCAACGCGGACACCTAGAAGAACTTCCAGCCCACCAGATTATCGCAAATTTGATCCCTCACTTTAATGGTAAACCCTCTATGGTAAATCATTTTATTTCACAATGTCGTTTTGTTGACTCCTTAGTCAAGACCGGTGATAAGAAGTATTTGCAGGCTATGATACGTAATCGCATAGAACCTCGCGTTTGTAGCGCGATAATAGGTAGTAAACAACCAAAAACTACAGAAGAAATAATTGTTTTATTAAAATTCGCGTATACACGAAGCTTTAATATAGAAGACGCACAGGACGAATTAAGGGCACTGCGACGAAATGAACATGAGACAATAGGTGAGTTCGGAATAAGGATACAGTATATTTTAGAACAAGGTGTACAAGCAGCTCGCGAAAAATATGATTTATAACGATTTGAAGGTATGCGATCACTTTTAACTGAAAATGCGATCCAGGGATTCTTGAGAGGATTAAAAAATGATGTCATCACGGGTATTATTTCAAAGGATGATGTGCAAGATTTAGGAACCGTCATTCAATTAGCCTCACAAATAGAAGTACAGATGAAACCTGCACGGATCTCTAAAAACACATATAATTTTAATGATCATTCTAAAATTTTAACGGTCGAGACACATGAACGTAAATGTTTTAGTTGTGGGAAATCTGGTCATATTCGCGCAAATTGTATTATGCGAGGGGATCGTCGATCTTGGGAGTTACAGATAATTTTAGGCGTCAAAGTCATGGAAAAAGAAATCATCCATATGCATTGCATCACGAAACAAACAACGAACGTAATTGGAAGAAACCTGAATCTCGAATTATTCCAACTTTCGATAAACATGAGATCTCTTTAAACTCAGTCGGGGCTTTAACAACGGGCGCAACACAGAGACAACCCCTGATTTCATGCGCCGGGTCTACCGCGTCAGTCGCGAAACAAATCTAGATTGCATTGCAAAATCGCCGGTTATTTCATTGACACACGAAAACTTTCAGGGTAACACTATTTATTTCTTAGTAGACACCGGTTCACAGCTAAATTTAATAAAACGGAAACAATCAAAATCTGACCTGCCTATTAACACTAGTAAAATATATCATCTCACCGGTGTTGGCTTAGAAACTATACCAACACAAGGTGAAGTCACACTTACAATTTATGATGTTTCAATTAATTTCCAAATAGTTGATGATAATTTTCCTGTTAGAGAAGCTGGAATTTTAGGAGTTTCTGTTGTAAAACGTAATCACCTTATGAGATATATATAGCATATTATATTTTTAAATCACGCGCGGGGAATAACTAGGCAGAAATACTCCGATTCAGATTATGCCATCTATGTGCAATATTTGTGGCTATTGCAGAGTGTTTTGTTCCTCCCCTCCTTCCCGCTTCCTCTGCGACCACGCTCTTACGAAAAACGGAGCACAGCCCTCTCTCTTGCCTTTGTGACTCGATACGGAGCACACGTATGATAATTAATAAAAGTATATTTGCAATTAAATACTAAAAGTTTGCTTATCTTGAACAATTATTCACACTGGAAGATAAAACTCTAACAGTTTCATTCCTGCAAAAACAGCACGAGTCACTTAAATTTGCAGAAAATTTCCCTTGTATCATGCAAATCGGGAAGGAAGTCTTACTTACTTCTTCTTTCTCATCGCATAATTTACCACCTCGAACTAAAGTATTAATTTCGGTCCCAACAAAAGGTAATAACCCTTCTGGTTATGTTAGACGAATAAATGCTGGTCCGGGTGTTTTCTTGGGAGAAGTCCTGACAAGCCAGCGAAATGGTTTAGCTAAGTTGTTTGCTATTAACACTACGAGTGATTATATTACTCTTACTATACCTGAAATTGAGTTGGAGGAATTTGTTCCTAAACCTCCCGCACTTCGCTCTTCTAGAACAGCGAACCCCGCGGCAAACAAATCGGCAGATGAGGCCCAGCGATCGAGTGAATTGCTCAAGTATTTAAATCTTAGTCATCTTCAGGAGGAGGAAAAGACCAGTATTTTGGAAATTATTAACAAATTCCTTTATCAATTTCATCTTCCGTCGGACAAGCTGAAAATGGCCAATGTCCCTCATCATACCATTATCACAACAGACAATACATCTATAAATACCAAGCAGTATAGATTACCACAGATTCATAAAGACGAAATAAATACTCAGGTGAATTCTTTACTTAGGGACGAAATTACTCAGCCCTCATCATCCCCTTACAACTCACCCTTATGGATCGTCCCTAAAAAACCCGATTCCTCCGGAAAACCGCGCTGGAGGATGGTCATTGATTACAGAAAACGAAATGAAAAGACCGTAGCGGCTGCTTACCCCCTTCCGAATATCACCGAGATATTGGATCAGTTAGGAGGAGCTAAGTACTTTAGGACGCTGGATTTGGCTTCTGGCTTTCATCAGACTCCTATGGACCCCGCGTCTAAATCCAAAACGGCCTTCTCCACTTCCTATGGCCATTATGAATTTAATAGGATGCCCTTTGGCTTGAAAAATGCTCCGGCCACCTTCCAAAGGGGCATGGATCTTGTGTTGTCCGGATTACAAGGTATCAACAATAGTACCTCCTGGGTGATGTAGAAAGCTATTAATAAAATTGTAATTATTAGGTGCCGGAAATGCGGCAAGGTAGGTCATACCGAATCGACGTGTTACGCTCGGAATACTCATCGTGTTTGGAAGAAAAATCCGCAGCCGCCGGTTTCTTCAACCCCCCGAAATCGAGAAGCCCCTTTAAACTCGAAACGGGTCTCTGCAGCGGGCGCGACGCAGAGGGAACCCTTGATTTCACGCGCCGGATTCACCGCGTCTGCCGCGAAACCGAATTAGGTCACGTAACACTGTCTCCGGTTATTCCACTTGTCCATAAATACCTCCGTGGAGGTTCAGCTGACTTCCTTGTGGATACCGGCTCACAACTTAATTTGGTCAAACAAGGGGAATTAGATCCTGATTTATCGATTGATAAAAGTAAAGTTTATTATCTCACTGGTATTAGCGCGGGAACAGTTCAAACTTTGGGCGATGTTACTATTGTCATCCACGAAATTCCGGTTCGTTTCCAGGTAGTGGACGATAGTTTTCCTGTAAAAGAGGCTGGAATATTAGGGACATAATTTTTGCAGGGACAACGAGCCACGCTTAGATTTAGAGAAAATTTCCCGTGCCTTATAGAATTCGGGGAAGAGGGTTTTTGTACTCCTATCTTTTCATCATTTGATTTGCCGCCGCGAAGCAAGGTGTTAATTTCATGCCCGACGAGCAGTAATAATGCGATGGGCTATGTCAGGAGAATCAATGCTGGTCCCGGTGTCTTTTTGGGAGAAGTTTTAGCAAGCCATCAAAATGGTCTAGTCAAATTGTTCGCTATTAACACCACATGCGACCATGTTACGCTTACTATTCCCCAGATTGAATTGGAGGAATTTGATACTAAACCTCCCGCATTCCGTTCATCTCGTACAGGGAATCCAGCTGTAAATAAGTCATTAGATCAGGCTAGTAGATTGAGCGAATTGCTTAAAATTCTGAATTTAAATCATCTGCAGGAAGAGGAAAAGATTAGCATCTTGAGAATTATTAATGAATTTCCATACCAATTCCACCTTCCATCAGATAGGCTAAAAGCGGCTGATGTTCCTCATCATACAATCAATACAACTGACGATATCCCCATAAACGCTAAACAGTGCAGGTTTCCGCCGGTCCATAAGGATGAAATAAATACGCAGGTGAATGCCCTGCTTAGGGACAAAATCAATTCAACCATCTGTATCTCCTTATAATTCGCCCTTGTGGATCGTTCCAAAGAAGCTCGACTCTTCTGGAAAACCCCGTTGGAGAATGGTTATTGATTATCGGAAGTTAAATGAAAAGACTGTGGCAGATGCATACCCTCTTCCGAATATTACGGATATATTAGATCAGTTAGGAGAAGTGAAATATTTTAGCACACTGGATTTGGCTTCTGGGTTTCACCAGATCCCTGTTGATCCCTCATCCAAACCCTAAACGGCCTTTTCTACTCCTTATGGCCATTATGAATTTAATAGAATGCCGTTTGGCTTAAAAAATGCCCCGGCTACCTTTCAAAGGGTCATGGACCTGGTGTTATCTGGGTTGCAAGGTGTTGAGCTTCTGGTATATATGGACGATATCGTTATCTATGAGGCTTCACTCGAAGAGCACGCACATAAGTTGAGGACGCTCTTAGCTATGCTACAGAATGCCGGACTGACCCTTCAACCTGATAAGTGTCGTTTTCTGCAAAAAGAAATAGTGTATTTAGGACACTTGATTACAAGTGAAAGTGTAAAACCTGACCCAGGTAAAATCCGTGCCGTAAAGCAATTTCCAGTACCTAAGACCAAGAAGAATATTAAACAATTCTTGGGTCTTGTAGGTTATTATAGGAGGTTCATTCCAAACATGGCTAGAATCGCCAAGCCACTTACTAGGCTTTTAAAGAAGGATGTTCCTTTTTATTGGACTTCTGATGCTCAAACTTCCTTTGAGGTCTTAAGGGATATTATTTGTTCGGAACCCTTGCTCCAGTTCCCGAATTTCAATCAACCATTCCTCGTAACCACAGATGCTTCGGATTTTGCGGTAGGAGCCGTGTTGAGTCAAGGGCAAGTCGGGAAAGATCTTCCTGTCGCATTTGCATCCCGCACCTTAATTAGTGCAGAGATTAATTACTCTACCATAGAGAAAGAGTTGTTGGCAATTGTATTTGCGGTTGAGCATTTCCGACCATATCTTTATGGGCATCGCTTCACAATAGTTACCGACCATCGGCCATTAGTTTGGCTACATAATTTAAAGAACCCTATTTCCCGTATCGCGAGATGAAAAGTCAAATTAAATAAATACGATTATGATATTATGTACAAACCTGAGAAGGTAATTTCCAACGCCAATGCGTTATCCCGTAATCCTCCTGATCTGCCTCAAGCAAAACAAACTTCCTCATACCTGGACGACACCTGTTTACCCACCTGTACCGAAACGGACGATACAGATACCCCTCCTTTCAAGCGTCTGCGGGGGGATGTCGTAGGCGTCAGCGACCTGCCACCCGCAGATCCGGGGAAGGTTGGGGATATTGACCTTGACGATACCTTAGAGGACAACGAAAGATTGGTTGCCCCTGTTTTCCTCCCGGAAGTACGACCTAGAATTATTACGGAATCTGACAATTCTGATGATAACTCACAAGGGACCTCACTTAAGTGTTACACGCGGATTTTAATGAAATTTACATATGTGGTAGTTTTTCGAAAATTAGTTGACCCATATTTTTTTATATCTGCTGACATGCATGTTGAGGGGGTGAAAATACCCCTCAAAGTTGGGGGTGAAAACACATTTTCATTAATATCTCGCAAACTAGAGGGTGTAGGAGGGTGAATTTTTTTTGTAACGTGTATTTTTGAGTAAGGAATTTAGTTTATTACGAAAATTTCGGGAGAAATTATTTATTTAAATAATATATTAAAAAATTGGATTTTTTTGTTAATTTTTTACCCCAAATGCCGTTCGATTTTTATGCAGATTTGTATACGTAAAATATGGATTAAAATGGGAGATACGTGTTTTTGGAATTCTTTGTTTATTGCAATTTAGCAATAATTATTACATATACAATTTTCGTCTACTTTTTACGGAGAAAAGTGTTGAGATTTGTTTTCGAAAAGGGTGAGCCTTTTTTATACAATCATTTGCCATGTTTTTAACAATTAGATAATATTATATGTTTATTGTTCCATCGGTAGCCAAAGAAGGTCTAACAGGCAGGTATAAATCCGCCGCGGTACCAGTCGACGTTGTACGGAACGTAGGTTTTTATAGGCAATGGAACTTTTAGCCGAAGGTAAAAGTTTAGCTATTTAACTTTTAATAATTTGAACCGAAATGTTCCTCATTTAAATGATTTGATAGTTCTGAAAGCTGCTAATTTTGTTATGGTATTCAGGGTAATGCAGAAATCGAAGTATAAAAATATTGCAAATTCCAAAAGATACTACCAGATTTATACAGCCATTACATGTGTTCAGTTTTATAATATGGAAGAATTTTGCACATAAGATTTCTGAGATAATAATTTTATTAAATTTGGATATGACCTTACATATAAAAAATTTCATAATTAAATTACAATCTCTGATACATAATCAACACTCATCACCAAGATAGAAAAATTTATTCCGATATGTCTGGTTCCGTTATAGATATGTCAGCGTCGTACTTGATGAATTTAATAACCCAGTTGATTTTACTTGAATGATTCAGAAACTATGTTTTATTCTCAATATACTGATGTAGTTTCTACAAACTGTTCGTGGTGAGTCCAGCATTTGTATTTTACGCATTTCTTCGTTGAATTTCATTACTGTACACACTATATAACATAAGTTTCAAAAATATTCATTCCATTTTAGCTTTATTATTTTTATTAGAATTTAAAACTTTTAATTTTTATTTTAATTTCAAAAATTTATTCTTTTTATTACAATTAACTTATATCTACATTCAATACGATCAAAGGATCAGAAATTTTTCGACCAAAGTTTTTCCAAATTTGAAACCTATAGACGCCAAATGGTTGAACAAATGGTGTGGCATGTTTTGGTATTTTTAATATATCCAGTTTCTTAATCTGTTTTTGATATTGGGATTGCACGTCATAACTCCTTCTTGCTACACCTTTTCATGAGTTGAGGAGCACAACAGTATTTTCTGTTGCACGCGGAAAGAAAACTTTGACAAATTTTTAAGTAGAAGCTTGTTCCATTTCCTCTTCATTGACAGAAAAAGGTAAGATTTGGTCATAAGTCAAAACGTCAAATATAAACTCTTGTTGCATTTCTATATCCGTATGTCGATTCTTTATACATGTTGATTGCATCTGTACAACGACGATCGGTACAGCGGCGGATTTATACCTGCCCGCTGGACCTTCTCTGGCTACCGAAGAAAAATAAACATGTAATATTATCCAATTGTTACAAACTTATTGAAACTTGTTGAAAAATGATTGCATAAAAAGGGCTTACCCTCTTCGAAAACAAATCTCAACACTTTTCTCCGTAAAAAGTAGACGAAAATTGTATATGTAATAATTATTGCTAAATTGCAATAAACAAAAAATTCCAAAAACACGTATCCTCCATTTTGATCCATATTTTACGTATACAAATCTGCATAAAAATCGAACGGCATTTGGGGTAAAAAATTGACAAAAAAATCCAATTTTTTAATATATTATTTAAATAAATAATTTCTCCCGAAATTTTCGTAATAAACTAAATTCCTTACACAAAAATATACGTTCCAAAAAAAAATTCACCCCCCTACACCCTCTAGTTTGCGAGATATTAAAGAAAATGTGTTTTCACCCCCAACTTTGAGGGCTATTTTCACCCCCTCAACATGCATGTCAGCAGATATAAAAAAATATGGGTCAACTAATTTTCGAAAAACTACCACATATGTAAATTTCATTAAAATCCGCGTGTAACACTTAAGTGAGGTCCCTTGTCAGATGATAGTGTCGCATACCTTACGGCAGATGAAGGGGCTGATTGTGACAGGGATTCCCGGGTTCTTGAGGGTCCGTCGGCTTCAGAGGGGCCATACGCTGGTACCCCGCCGCATCGGACCCCTAGCTCGGGGCCCTTTGGCCGTGTTGAGATGTGGGCTGACGAGCCCGGGGTGGGAAGCAGTGAGATTGAGTCTCCTTCATCTTGCATCCCGAGAACTACTGACCACTGTGGACAACGTAACATCGCAGTTTTGGCAACGAACCCGTCTTCGACAATACCGACGACTGACCGATCTTTTCCTCCCAGTATCCTGTATAGTAAAGACCACCTTTATATGCGTAAAGATAACTCCATCCATTTTTTCTCCGTTGACTTTGAGGTTACATCACAAGTAAGCAAAGAACTCTTATCTCGTGGCAGATTTCCTATAAAAGAAATGAGGCGGTATAGTCTTAATGTCGGGGAAACATTAGTTTTCCCAAACGAAAAATTTCATGTCTTCCACCTTTTTGTCAAAACGTCGTCGGCGGCACAGGTGAACCCCGAACATCTTGAATCTTCTTTAATGTCTCTCAGGCATCTTATGGATTCTTTGAATGTAAAGGGCATCAGCATTTCCAAGCACGATAATGATATTGAACCGATTGGTTGGGATCTTCTTGAAAGCCTCTTAAAGCAAACATTAGATAATTCAGGAGCTACCATTACCGTTTGCACCGGGGAAATTATCATCCCATCTTTGTCAGATAGGCCTCGTATTATTAAAGAATACCACGAAGCGGTCGTGGGTGGCCATCAGGGCGCTCGCAAGCTCTTCGAAAGACTCCGGGCTGATTTCTATTGGCCAACTATGGCCTAGGAAGTCGCCGATTTCACTCGTACCTGTCCCAGTTGCCAGAGGAATAAAATGCTCTCCGCAAGAACTAGGCAACCTATGAGAATAACAGATACTCCTAAACAGGCATTTGAAAAGGTACAAATGGATATTGTTGGACCATTACCTTTGACTCGGAAACAGAACCGTTATTTACTCACCCTTCAGGATAATCTCACAAAATATGCAGATGCTATCCCACTTTCCAACATCGATTCTGTATCCGTGGCTACGGCCCTTGCTGAACAATTCATCAGTCGTTTTGGATGTCCTCGTGCCATACATACTGATCAGGGAACCAATTTCGTCAGCAAAGTAATGAATAATTTCTGTAAGATTTTTAAAATTCAAAAGATTACTTCTACAGCTTTTCACCCCCAGTGGTTAGGGTCTTTGGAACGAGCACATCGGGTCTTCATTGACTACCTTAAACATTATTGTCATAAAAATGACTGGGACGAATGGATTCGATTTGGCATATTTTCCTACAACACTACCGTGCATGAAGCCACTGGTTTCACCCCTCATGAATTAGTGTTCGGTGTTAAAGCCACAATACCTTCAGAATTTGCCAAACGGGAGCCTCCGCGAACCTTCTTGGGCTATCTAGACGATTTGTTTTTGAGAATAACCAAAACGCAGGCTACAGCGGCAGAAAATCTAGAGAAAGCGAAACAAAAGAGCAAGTTGTTGTACGATAAGAATGTGAACCCTCGCAAATTCCTAGTAGGCGACTATGTCTATTTACAGAAGGAACCAAAAGTTTCGAAATTGGATAGTAATTGGATAGGACCATTTAAGGTTACAAAAGTATTTGGCGATCTAAATGTAGAAATAGAGATAGGAACAAATAAATTTAAGATAGTCCATACCAATAAATTAAAATTGGCGCATATTAGGTTAGATGACCCTTCCGAGGAAGACTAGAATTAAGTAACTTCAAATAATCATTGTGTGTTGTGTATTAGTATTGATTAATGTTATTTGCGTTTGAATTTTACTACTATTTGCGTTTATATATATACCTTGGATTTCATTACGATCTGCGTTTATATATCTTTTGGACTTTATTATTACTTGCGAATAAAGTAAACACTATAGTGAATGTTTTGATAAGCTAAATACTTGTAGTTGTACAGAGGATGAATATTAGAATGACCTTCCATTGTCAAAGTTTACCTCTGTGTTCAGTGATGGATGACACGAATGGAAAAAGCTGTTTTATAAAAACACCTTTTTGCATAAGGGGGAAGGTGTTACGCTAGCGCATAAATTTAGATTAATATAGTATGGCAACGAAGCTATGTAAATAGGAACGCAACGCGTCTGCACTCTGTTGTATCAATGGTCGTAAATTAAGAGCGAAATTCAAACCATCTGAGCGTGCGTTCATGTAAGATAGACAAAAGCTATATTGTTAAAAGCACTCGACGTGGGTGATCGGGCAAAGAGAAGGTTGGAAATCCAGAGAACGAAGCAGTTTCATTTTAAAAGAACTACTTGAAGACTAATTTATTACGGATCGTATCGAATACATTGTCTTTGACTTACAAGTAAACCTACGGAAGTGTCACTCTCCGATTTTTCTGAAATTTGGATATGTTATAGTACATGGAAAATTAGGGGACACGTATTTTTTTTATCTGCGGTAAAACGTATTTAGGGTATGAAACAACCCCCCAAAATGTGAGGGTAAAATGGAAAAATTGCGATATCTTTGAGATCAGTGAAGCAATTTTGATGATTTTTGGTAGGAAAGTATCATTCGATATAAGACAAAAATTGGCCTAGGTATGTTGGAAGGGGAGTGAAAATTAGGGGGTGAAGTATCCCTAAAATGACCAATTTCTTGCTGCAAAAAATCAGTTTTGATCTGATCGAAATAAAATCTATTAAAAGTTCAAGAGGACAGCTAATTAGCGAACACGTATTTTTTTTTTTTTTTTTTTTATAAATATTTGGGGGGTAAACAACTTCTAATTTACCGCGCTTGTTTGGCACTACGCATGAAACACCTTGTAAAACTGTATTTTTTAACTGTTCGATCTTTTTAATATATCGGTTTTGTACGTTACTGAATGCAAATCTGAAATCAAAATTCAATATGGCGGATCCATTATGGCGGACGAAAACTCGAAAACCTACTTAAATAGACTGTGTCTGTGACATGCGACGTTCAAAATATAATACAATTTCTGACATTTATTGTTAGTTGTGTGAGGTGGATCAAGCGTGTTAAAAATATATTATATATTGTTTATAACTAAATTGCTTAAACAATATGTATAGCTTAAAAATGAAATTTTTTAAAATTTGATGACAGCATTCATTGTATGCGAAAAATGTCTATGGAAACATTGATCACATATTTTATTAAATCTTTTTTTTTTTTTTTATTTTATTTTTTTTTTTTTATTTTATTTCATAAATTACTGATTTAACAATTAAATCAGTTTCTAAAAGTGTTGCATACATGGTATTCGTTACAAAAATGTATTATGCACAAAGATGTTTTGCACCAAGCACACCTTATTACTACACACACGTTGCAGATTCCGCAAGATGTTTCACAATTTTTGTTACAGAAATCAACGGGATTATCAAATTCCAACGGTTTTTCTTTTATTCGTGATCGTATTCGTAATCGTCGTTTGTAAATCGTATACTGTAACTGTCGATTCGCGAGCGCGTCCTTTTATGTATACCGCGACCGAACGTTCTCGATGGATCTTTTGAACTTGCCCGTTGAACTCGCCCGTTGGAGTGACGGTTCGCGCGGTGTTTATTATCGCGGGGGTCGACAGGGCGAGCTAACTCTAACCGTCGACGCTCACCTCTAAACGGGTAGACTAGGGTGGCCCTTATTTTTCAACTTCCGATTTTTTTTGGTCTCACCCCCTAAAATTTTTACATTTGGTGAAAAAATGATAATGTCAAAATTTCAGCATGATTGGACAACTGGAACCCGTGCCGCAATCGAGTTGAAGTTTTGAAATTTGCACGATTTCAGGTTATCGTCCGATATGTTGGTGGCCCTTTATTTTAAAAGTATCAGTGAATATTTTTTAATGAAAATATAATTTTTCACACGTGCAATACTAGCATTTGCATTTAGCTGTAAACAATTTACACAAAATTATTAAATTTTAGCGTTAAACTTGATACGTAACGTAGCGTTTGATCCACCGGATAAAGTGACTGCTAGGTAATTGGGAGCTGTATACAATTTGTGCAAAAGTTGATAAATTATCTAAAAATCCTGATTGTATTATAAATGAATTTCTTTTATAATCGTTATAAACAATATATTCTTTATTAAAATTTAAGTTATATCTTATATAATGAATAAATTAGCCTATTATTAAATTATACATAGTTTTTAATATATATTCTGTGTTAATGTAGATTTGCTTACATCAGAATAAAGGCTTTTATAATTCTCAATTACTTGTAAAATGTATTGTGTTTCTTCTTCATTTTTGGTCAGTAAGTTATTATATTCAGACATAAGTTTAACACCACGTTCAGCGGTATCGTTTACCACTTTTAAATTTGTTGCAATTTGTAAACATTTTTGATGTGAAATATCATTGTTCTACAATGAAGGGTCTTTTTCTAAAAAATTTGCAAGTATATTGTATCCGGTAGACTTTTTTAGATTCAATAGAATTGGAGCTATCAATGTTCATATTTACATAATTTTGTATATTTTCTGGTAATATTAATAGTCTTTTTATTGTATGTTCCGTATTGTTATCTATGAGGGCCTCGATCATTTTCCTTTTAGTGTTCAACGGCACTACTTCATCGAAAAATGATAATGCCACGTTGTCTGGCCGGGAAATTTGCGTATTACTAATCTAGTAACAGAGTAAAGAAACTTTTAATACTTCCGGAAAATGTACAAAATTATGTAAATATGAATATTGATTGTTTCAACTCTATTGAATCTAAAAAAACTTTAACGGATACAATATACTTGCAGATTTGTTAGAAAAAGACCCATCATCGTGAAAAAATGATATTTCTTATCAAAAGGGTTTACAAATTTCAAGAAATTTAAAAGTGGTAAACGATACCGCTGAACGTGGTGTTAAACTTATGTCTGAATATAATAACTTAATAACTTACTGACCAAAAATGAAGAAGGAACACAATACATTTTACAAGTAATTGAGAATTATAAAAGCCTTTATTCTGATGTAAGCAAATCTACATTAACACAGAATATATATTAAAAACTATGTATAATTTAATAATAGGCTAATTTATTCATTATATAAGATATAAATTAAATTTTAATAAAGAATATTTTGTTTATAACGATTATAAAAAAAATTCATTTACAATACAATCAGGATTTTTAGAAAATTAATCAACCTTTTCACAAATTGTATACAGCTCCCAATTACCTAGCAGTCACATTATCCGGTGGATCAAACGATACGTTACATATCAAGTTTAGCTGTAAACAATTTACACAAAATTATTAAATTTTAGCGTTAAACTGCAAGCGTTAAAATGCAAATGCTAGTATTACACGTGTGAAAAATTATATTTTCATTAAAAAATATTCACTGATGCTTTTAAAATAAAAGGCCACCAACATATCGGACGATAACCTGAAATCGTGCAAATTTCAAAACTTCAACTCGATTGCGGCACGGGTTCCTGTTATCTAATCATGCTGAAATTTTGACATTATCATTTTTTCACCAAGTGTAAAAATTTTAGGGGGTGAGACCATAAAAAAATTGAAAAAAAAAATCGAGCTCTATAGCTAAGGGCCACCCTAGTGCACACGTGTATTATTAAACATATATTCATACTATACAACAACGGTTTATTTATCAAAAACCCAACACAAATCATTGACACTTAGAATTTGAGTCTTATTAAGATTGTAAAAGCGCAGTCGAGTTAGCCTTGACTGTAAATTAAAATATAGAACTTCGAGATAATTAATTTGAAATTGCGTTCTGTTAAATACTTCATATACTTGCGAATCGCGTATTATTTAATTTATTGAGTTTCTGCTAGTATGCAATCAAAGTTTATTTAGTTCTTTCGATTTAATTGTTCATTATATTAGTTTATATTGCATATACCTTTTCTTATTTTCTTATTTTGTTAATTGTTAATCATTATTATTTTATTGAATAAACCTGTTTGTTGAAAGGTTTTGATCTGTGGATTTCACTCCTTAACCGCACACCACACGAATCCCACATTCTTTAGATTAGTTATAAAAACGAGTCGTTCAGTAGGTAAGTAGCGCTCTTTACCTCACGAGCGCTGTAAAATTTCTGTGCATAGCTCCAGAGTCGTTACACATATCTCTTGAGGACAAGAAACTTCATAAGGGGGAAGGTGTAACATCCCAGGAGATTTAACATTGAAAAATCTTGATGTATATTTTGTTTCCTTATTGTAAATCCATTATTTTAATTATTTTCATTATTTTACTTTTTATTTTTCATTATCGACCGCTTTCTTTTTGTTTACCGACCGCGCCATATGTCGAAACAATTACCATGCGAATTATTTAATCAACCGATGAAACAAAACTACTTAGGTTATTTAATAATTATTATTTATTATATTAAAACATATTGAATTAGTGAATTAGGAATTAAAATAAGTAATAAGAAATCGAATTAATGCATTCTTTCATCAGTCTAAAGAAATTAAAATTGTACGTAATACTTTTAACAAAGATCACGCGCTTTGCTAGCCTAGGCCCTTGTAGGATGCGCGCGCAGCAAGTAGAAAAGGACAGAGAATATATTTCGAACCAAATTATTATTGAACTATCATTTTTAAGTTAAAATTATTCAATATTAATCAGAATATATTATTAGCGAATTACTACAAATATTTACTTCATTAATTAATGTCTAAATAAATACTTTCAAAAAATATGTAAAAATAGTACACATTTAACATAGGGGTAGCCTGCGTGGCCTTGAAAAGTGAAAGGTAAATTGCCCATTTTCGGGGTATAAACGAGCGAGTGGAAGACCCGTAGGGTGCAGAACAATTTTCAAAGTACTATAAGCTGGACCTCCTAGGAGAAGTAGTATAACCGGAACAGTTTTGGCTGGTAAGAGCCAAAAAGATTCTTATGATTCTAAGCAGATTCTTCTTGACTGGACAGCGGGTATCGGCCATTTGGATACTTGATCGCTGGATTATAGCAGCTAGCGAAAGCGGGCTCCCCATTTGAGCGGTCTTGTATCTGAAGCTCTGTTTAGAGAGTGCTATGCTCAGCCCCAGGAAAGTCTGAGACATCGAAACGAGAGCTCCACAGCCACTCTATAAAATATTTTTGTCGGATTGCTAACTTGCCGTCAGATTCTCGGAGTTCGCTCTGGGTAGTTTCGTAGCTAGCTAACAGCAGGCTCCCCATTTGAGCGGCTTGATCTCTGAAGCCCGTGTGTTTTGGGTGGCGGTTCAGTAATCACGACCTATAGAGTCATTTTATTTGCAACCCTGTTGGACTTAGTTGTTTATTTGATTCCAGTATCGTTGGGTTATAGCAGCTAGCGAAAGCAGGCTCCCCAATTAAGCGATCTGGGTTGGGTGTCAATTCATGTTCTGACAAAAAGGGTGAATGTACCAGTAGTCGTAAAGTCAAGATACTGAGTAACTGTTCCGCATTAAATTAATTTTACATAAATTCTTGAAACTTGAATTAATTGTTGAACTTGAATTAATAAAAGAATATTATTCTGACAAGTTAGAATTGCGATTAACTTTTGTAAAACAACGTATCTTGCGTAGCGTTATAGTAGTCGACTACGAACATGTTAATTAATTAATTAATTTCCGAATTTAGAAGCAAATTACATAGGACTCATTTTAATATTTTAAAAGCTAGATTCCGAGATAAATAATTTGCAGATTGCGTTTTTGTTCAATTAGACTCATGTAACATTCTCAATTAGATTCATTATTTAAACATTAAAAGTCTATTTTGTTCTTTTGCTAAATTCACTTCACAGAATTATAATAAATCAGATACATATACTTTTTATATTTTTCACAATAATAATTGTTAATTGTAATATTCACCCTCTTAATTAATTAATTGAATAAACCTAATTATTGAAAGGTGTTGACCTGTGGATTTTACTCCTTAACCGCACACTACGCGAATCCCACATTCCTATTTAGATATAATTAAAGTAAAAACTAGTCGCTCAATAGGCAAAAGCCGCTCTTTGCCTCATGAGTGCTGTAAACTCCTGGGCCTAGCACCAGGGACATTACATTTTCGGCCCAAAATTCTCGAACGTAAATCGTAGGTTAAGAGGTTAATTCATCATACATTTGCTGTACCATCGATTTTACGAAATCAATCAACGTGATTGATCAACGTAACGTGAAATCACGTTAACAGAATGGAATAATTAATCAAATATAATTTTTCAGTAAAGCGAAAAGCACCAACGTGTCATAAATGTAAATACGAAAACGGCAGAAAATTCAACAAAAGATCGGTTTCTCGATGTCGGAGTCCACAAAGA
Organism: Megachile willughbiella; assembly: GCA_945859595.2. NCBI lineage: Eukaryota > Metazoa > Arthropoda > Insecta > Hymenoptera > Megachilidae > Megachile > Megachile willughbiella. The sequence continues at coordinate 44,350 of CAMAOD020000185.1, read as the reverse complement.
AACAGTCGCAACAGCCACAATCTACGTACTCTCATAATGACGATGACGATAAAAGTAACAAAACGATTCATGATAATCACAAAATCATTTATGAAAACAGCATAACCAATCAAGATGTAGAAAAAGATAAAAAACCTGAGAAGAGTGGACATAACAGTACTTCGTAAAATTTTTCGTATCATGCTATGTGACCACATAATTTCTTTATGTTCCAACTTGGTCATATATTTAATTATACGTCCATCAATTACACATTAACATTATACAAAACTTCATTATTACTTGTCACTGTTCTGTCAAAAACACTCTAAGATATGTATATAAAAAGAAATTCGGTAATATTCCGTTTGCAACTACGTATTTGATTTCAAAATGGATGCAACTGCGGATCCACACACAAGTATTCATTATGATTTCACACAAATTAGTTCGAAAGAAACATTACTTGGTAATTATGCAGAATAGGTACTTCTACAAATTTTTATATTTCGTCATAACTTTTTTCACAAACAGCTTTGTTCTGTATCCGACAATGATAATCAATTGGAAAGATATTAGGTTAGGTTCGGTTAAGCTAACTTTTTTTACAAATAGCTTTGTTCTGAAGCTGACAACGATAATCAACCGTGGAAGGTTAGGTTGTTTGGTGAGGTTAACCTCCCGCAATAAAAACAAGGACCTTTTACATGAATACAAAAATGAGAACATTTATAATATTAAAACGTGGTAAATAGTAGGATAAATAAGAGTAAACAAATAGGAGTTAATTAAATTGATAATGACATTCATAATGATGTTGATGTGACTTCAGACATTTTTCTTTAGTCTGTTGTCTCCATGTCGGGAATACGGTCTTTCACTCGATAGTATGAAGCAACCATATATGGCAAGTATCTTCCAACAGCAGCATTTTGACTAAACTCAACAAGATGGTCAAAAAAGCATGAGTAAATTTGTGCTTAGTTTTACCAGTAAAACAGGACTGAGATGTCATTTATGTGCAAGTGGCAATGAGCATTTCAGTTTAATTAGTCTGAGCTAGTTTTGAGTAATACAATAGTTGAACAGGTGTAAATGTTATTTTCTGGCCATGAGTATTTGTTTTTTGCAAAACGTCAATTCCAATTCCTCGCACGTGTTCCAAGTTTCTTGGCTTGTTATCTGACTACGCAGGGTTAAGTACCAAATCCTCCTTATGCTTTGGTATATGATATCTTCGGGGAAAGAGTCAATTCCACTGCACAAGTGAATAGATCTACTATAATTTTGGAATATCTTATAAAATGCGGAAGACTAACCGTCATCAGACACGGTCAAAATTTGTGTTAGCTCTCGGAAGAGCTTTGTGTTAGCTTTTTACTTCCCTCTCCTCATCTCTTCACTAAGTTAAAGCCGTAACACTTAATGGCACTTTGAACAGGCTGGCGAAGACTTCCTTGCAAGTTAATTTCAGTCAGTTTTTAGCGGATTTATTACATCTGAATTCTCTTTATCTGATATATACACATATATATATAACCTGCAAATATGCATATGCTTATGTGCTGGTTGATTTCTTACCACGCACTTTTGGTCTTTTCAGTTACTTTTTTTAATACCTTACTTATCAAAAATTAAATTTTAAATATTTTTATTTGCTACATTAGCCTATTTTAACTAACTATATTTGTCCACTACTTTGCATCTCCGCTGGTCCCATCTTCTTAAGTTCTCCACACGAAATGGACCGTAGCACCTGCCACCATTTCTTTCTTATTTCTCTCGTCTGAACCAGCGCTCTGGTAACTTTTTAAAGCAGTGTAGAATGGCCCACCTCATGGGTCCTCCTCTTATTAAAATAACATCTTTCACAGTCCTCGTAATTGCCGTCCATGCACCATCTCCTTCATTGTTTATAACGTCTGCAAGATCCTCTGCCTTATTCTGCCACTTGTCAACAAGGAAAACAGTACCTTTACCTTCTATCTCACTGATATTGTGAATGGCCCTGGCCTGCTGCTCCGTTCTCTCCTTGATGCACAATAACGCTTGAACGTAAGTTTTTCTTCCTTCGGATATTGTATAATACATCGGTGTTATAATTCCTTCTTCTGTCTTAACGAGTCGAGCTGTGTCCTGCTATTTTTCCTTTTCCTACTCTTCTTTTCATCCTCCGTCTTTTTCTCGTTTATCCGCAGCGTCTTCTCCTCGTTGCAGGGGACTGCTTTTCTCCCAACTTCCTTTTGGATGATCCAGAAGGCTTCAGTTTCCCGGCTACTGCCTATGTTCTGGATAGTGGCGTTAATGGCAACTGAGTACCAAGAGAGGGGGGTGGGAATAGTTTCTGCTGCCGCAATCATTTCAACTTCCCCGTTAACGTAATCATTTTTGCTCGCTCTCTCACTGCCGCGAAAGACACATTCTTTCTTCTCTTCCAGGTACAGAGACCCAAACCCTTTTTTCTTCGTTTCTTCCTTCGCTGCCACTCGCGCTGCATCTATACTAATTTAACCAACAACATTCTTATGTGATTCATGCTGACGATTTCCGCCTTCCTTTTTTTATCGACTTTTCCGACCATATCACCTCCGGTAGCTTCCCTTTCCTACATCTGTTCTATCTTTCGCAATTATTCATTAGCTCATCGAGCTCCTTGTCATAGTCTTCGTCCTCTTCTTCTCACGCCTCACTTCCTTTCGACACGTCACTGATAGTCCCACTCTTCAAATTGTCGGTTTCTGCTTTCACTTCTGGTTTGACTCCTTTCTTTTCTTTCTAGGATTTTCCAGTATTCTTTCCCGATGTGGAAGGCTCCGTGTCCTCACCACGCAGGAAGCACTCCTTCCTTTTTTCTTTTTTCTCGGGAAGTATCCTATTCACTTTTTCTTTCAGCTCATTGAGCATACAAGTAATCGTGACTGCGACTACTCGATGTCACTTCAATCTATGCATGCTCAATCGATCGTTACCTTCTTGCTAATAGGAGGTATAACTATGAATGCAATATCAAATCTTTAAAACTCCTTTTTGTGATTTTTCAATCAACCTGCACTTTCATTAATTCGATTTCACTCCACCTTTCAATTTCTTCTGTCGACCAGACACTACTCCTTAACCCAACCTAACCTCTCCCGATTGTTGTAGTCATAACACATTCTTTTACGAATAAATTTGCAAAAAAATATAAAAATTTGGAAAAGTTTCAATTTTGCATAATTACCAGTGAATTCCTATTTGTCTAAAAATAGCGATGAACAAATTTTTCAAAGATTCGCTTTCCCTATGGAAAGTTAACAACACATTTTTTTTAATAATACTATTAAGTTGTCCGGGAAGTTCGTACCGATTTCTGCTAGGTGGCATACGAGAATTTCTAAATATGTTAGAATGATTAAAACCAAATGTCGTGTATATGTTCTAAAAGGTGACACTCCTCGTATTATTAGACAAAAGTTTGGTTAGCATCCATTAATTTTTGTTACATTTATACATTGGTAAAAATAAAAGGAGACAAAGTGCGTTACATGCATTTGATGCTTTTCCTTTACCGAGAAGGCAAAAATGCCACACAAACACAAAACAGGATTTCTGCTGTTTATGGTGACGCTGTTGTAATTGAAATTCTAGTGAAGGTTCAAAAGTGGAGATTTCAAAAAAAAGTTATGTTTATCCGAAAAAGTGAAATTCCTACTTTCAGTACAGTAATAACAATCTACAATTGTGAAACAGGAGGTTTTACATTAATTAAAATCTGAAAATGATCAGATGGCCCAATAATTATGTTAAGGGGTATGAGAAATTATGAAAAGGTATTTTGGAAAAATATTGACTAAACAGGTGTCTTGCAAGTGGTGTAAATCCCGGATAGGGTCTGTAATTGAGGTGATTCTGAACAACTGTTTCCTTTATGAAAATGGGGCTGGAGCGTTGGGTTCGAAAGAGATGGCTAACCGTTGTAACCAAAGAGTCCTTATGTTGACATTTAGTGAAATAATGACTGAAGCAAATGAGAAAATTAGAAATTCGACGTGATCAAATGAAATTATTTCCACAAATAGTTATATTTCATTAGTGCAATCACCGTGCTTCGTCAAATGAAGTGTATTAAAAGAAAATCGAAGAAGGAAAAGGAAAAGAAGATTTGAAGCTAATTAAGCAAACTTGTTACACAAGGTCATGCACCAAGCGTTTGTCACTGAAGAAACAGTGTTGAAAAAAGTAAATTGCACATTATATTATATAAGTATTTGCACTTAGCAACGCTTTCTGATGCAGTAATAACACGGTATGTTGCAGTATGTAAATATTATTATTTAAGCAACACTATTATACGGAAAACGATATTTTATGTATCAATGTTAGGAACGTTAAAAATTTTCTTTCGTGCAGTAATTCATAAACCAAGATGTAATAACTATTTTTGTAAATGTTAAAAGTCTATTGGTACAAATTTCATAATAAAAAGATAAAAAATAAAAAAGTGTTATTTTTGCGGGAGCATTGTCTACTCGGTATTTTACCGAGGAGTTATCGCACAAACATTCTGAATACCCGCTGCTTTTTTCCACATTCTACAACCAATTCGTGTAAGAAGAATTCTAAGTCAATATCAGTTTATTGCAAGCGAAGCTGTGGTAACGATCGGAACCACAATTTGCGACAAATTTTTTAGTTTTGTGTACTTTTGTGCTTAGTTTTAAGCACATTTTCTTTTATTTTATTTTACACTCCTTAACATATTTTTTTTAAATTGTATACAATTTTATATAATTTTTATAATTATATGTATTTTTATATAATTTATATAATTTTTATAATTACATAATTAATTACACAAGAGTAAAAAAAGTGTACACACAAATCGAAGAATGGGAATGCGAAGAAATATGCAGCTGCTACGACGAAAAGTAGTAAAAAAAGACGACGCATCTCACTCGGAACCAGTTACGTCATAATTTAATTAAATCGCAGAAATTGTATCAGGTGTGACAAACAATGATTGCAACCTATCGTCTGATTTCTCCGTCGACGAATGTATTAGAAATAATGACATAATTAATAATAACAATACAATAGAGAACAATAAAAATGAAAATTCAACACAAGACATTTGTCCGGAAGAAACGTACGTTACAAATAACGATACATTGACGTTGCAATCAGCACCTGATATATCTTATGAAGATTATTTAGATGCATGTAAAATGCAAAATGATATTAACGAAGAAATCGAAAATGACGTTTTGCATGTAGATAGTAATGTAGATGCATGTCCTTTAAAATCTGCCGAGATCAGTAGACGAAGCATCGTCGATTTTAAAACACATGTCAGTTCGCTCATCTTCTTAAAACGCAAGCAGTGCACAGTGGTCTTAAAACACAGTATTTCGTTGAATGTCAAATGTGTCATTTTAAAGATAACTTTTGGAATGAACCGACATCCGACGAAGTACTGGATGTCAATCGAGGTGCTATAATGGGTACTGTGACGTCCGACGGACGCGTTGAGTTAGAGTAATTAAATATATATACAGTATTACAGCGAGTGGAGAAATATTAGAAAAGGCAGAAGTCAGAACCCTCAACAAAGCGGAGCGTAATTACTCCGCCACCGAGCGAGAATGTCTTGCCGTGGTCTGGGGCATTCGGAAGATGCGGCCCTACCTGGAGGGATACCATTTCGCCGTCCTCACCGACCACCAGGCATTGAAGTGGCTACAGGTCATTGACAACTCCTTCGGACGCCTGGCCAGCTGTGCCTGAAACTTCAACATTACGACTTCGATATCCAGTACCGCCGGGGTGAGAACAACCTCGTGGCAGATGCCTTGTCCCGGCAACCCGAGGAGCCCGCCGAGGAGGTCGATGAGGTCGACGAACGGGGCCAAGACTCATGGTACACCCGGACTGTCCAGGCAGTACGCGACCAGCCCGAGCAACACCCCGAGTATCTTCTCCAGGGAGAACAGCTGTATCGTCTCTTCCCCGATTCATCAGGCCTCCATCCGGACCAGGAGTGGAAACTGTGCGTGGCCATGTTGGAATATACAAAAATTAATAAATTACTTAGTTCACATATGTTATTTAAAGTGAACATCCTCTCAAATCAGAAGTTCGACGAATGACGAACTTCTCGTTCATTGCACGTTGCCGGGCGGCGAAATTGTTACCTGTTTTTCAATTTTTTTTGTAGTACGATATATTCTCGAATAGCAGAGAACATCAATTCTTTTCTTAATTAAATATAATTGCTGTGTTTTATTATTTAGAGAGTTAATACTTAAACTTGCTTCCATAATCTAATAGGTTATGGGCCCAGATTACGTTTAATTAGTTACAAGTGTGTTCTGCGTTATTTAAATTATTATTTTGTGTACTATTTCCTTTAATATTATCTTTGTGAAGTTTGATATTTGAGAGACTGCATATATAAATATAATAAAATGGCAGGCCCTAAATATAAAAGAAATATAAAACCGTTTGATGGTTCTAAATACAGTTCATGGAAGTACCGAATTCTGTCTGTGTTTGAAAAACTAGATATGATTAACGTAATCAATGAAGAAAAGCCCGATATAGTGACTGAAGAGTGGAAAAAGGCTGAAAGAGTGGCAAAAGCGATCATAGTAGAACATCTAGTAGACTCTTTTCTTGGATTTGCGAAAAATAATAGTAGTGCAAAAGAAATTTTACAAAACTTCGATAGGATATATGAACGGAAAAGTGTGGCGACACAATTAGCAGTGAGAAATAAACTTTCGGTTTTAAAATTTAAAAATGATAAGCCGCTAATAGATCATTTTACGGAGTTCGATGAGCTGATTACAGAATTATTCGCAGCAGGCGCGAAATTGGAAGAAGTAGACAAAGTTTCACATTTATTAATGACACTTCCAAAGCCGTATAAAGGAGTGATCACAGCAATTGAAACATTAACAGAAGATAATTTAACTCTTGATTTTGTGAAAACAAGATTATTAAACCATGAAGTAAAATTAAAAAATGATATTAGTGAAATTACCACCAAAGCGCTTCAAGTTAATCGAGAAGATAATTCTACGATAAGTAAAAATCAGTATAGAAATGCAAAGTTTAGGAACACATTTAAGAAAAAAAATCAAAATTATAAAAACAAAAGAATTGGTAAAAATTCTGATAGGAAATGCGACCATTGTGGTAGAAGGAATCACGAAAAGAAAGACTGTTACTATTTTAAGAAAAATTCTACGAGTGTGGATTATTACCGTGGTGCTCAAAATATACAAGTGCAGGAGCAAATTGGAAGATTCGCTTTTATGATTGGAGCGGGAGTTTTTAAAAATTCAAGTTTAAATCAATTATCGAAAATAGAATTCATTGTAGACTCTGGTGCTACAGACCATATTATCAACGAATTAGACATTTTCACAACAGTTACATCATTGGAAAAACCGTTGAAAATATCAATTGCAAAAAGAGGAGAAGCCATTGTTGCAGAAAAAATAGGATCCATCAAGGTTACAACAAAGGGCCTAGCCGAATAAGGTGGTCAAATGTGCCCTTGAGTCAAATGAGAAACCCAATACAGTAAATCCTCCCACAGTGCAACACTTGTGTCCCTCCCACAGTGCAAAACGTCTCTTCCTGCGCCTATGCGTGCGTTACTCCATTTAAATGTCTCGCCGTCTTATATTTCACTCGTTAGATTGGCAAGCCAGCGACGGCGCGCCTTTGTCAGCGGCGAACAAAGGACAGCCGCCGGGTTTCAATTTTCGTGTCCACTATTCCCACAGTGCGTACTTTTGATTCCGGCCTCCGTTGCACTGTGAGAAGAATTACTGTACGTCAGCCGGTAGCATATCCAAAAAAAACACCTCACACCAAGTTTCAACCCCCTATCTCATCCGTGGGGGTAGTAAAAGGGAAAAAACGAAATTCCGGTTTTTGGCCTATTTTGCCTATTTAATTTCGTACAAAAATTCTGAAAAAATTCTGAAACATTGAGATCCACATAGCGCATATTATAGAATTTTTTCAGATTTTTTGATCGCAAATTGTAGTTGTGAAAAATCAAAAACCGAAAAAAATAGGAAAAAATGCGATTTTTTATTGAAGATGTCGGAGCACTACATTTCTGCATTCATATGGTATAAAATAATGATAATATACATATATATTATTATATGTATTAAATACTATTGTATATGTATACTATTGCATACAGGTTCTTTGTACCGTGTGGATATAGAAATCCACAAAAAGCGAAACGCATTTTAATTCAAAAATTGCATATTTAAATTGCGATAATGGGAACGAATACTTATCTAATGAATTTAAAGCTTTTTCTGTACAAAGAGGTATTCAATATCACTTAACAGTTCCATATACGCCACAGCAAAATTCCCATATAACCCCAAGTAAAGCCATTGCGGAGAATAAAACTCCTTTCGAACTTTGGCATGGTAAAAAACCAAACTTAAATGGTTTAAGAATCTTTGATAGTACTGTTTATATTCACGATACAAATAGGCAAAATAAATTTGATAAAAAATCGTTTAAAGGAATCTTTATTGGTTATGAGAAAAACGGTTATAAAATACTAAACGTGAATAATGGAAAATTTATTATAGCGCGTGATGTTGTTTTTAAAGCTGATGACGGAAAAGAAATCAGTAAAAATCAAAAGAGCGAAATAAACGAGTCAGATAAAAGGCCCGATGAAAACATTAACGCTCAAATTGATTCTAATGATAGTGACGTGCGACGTAGTGCACGAATTAAAAATAAACCTCATATAAGTTATAATGAGGAACACGACTGTCGTGTATATGCACTATCAATAACCTCTGAAGTTCCTAAATGCTACGGTGAGATAAGGGATCGTGATGATAGAGTTCAATGGGAACAAGCGATAAAAGATGAGATCGATTCTTTAATAAGTAATAATACATGGGATATAGTCCCACATCCAAATGACAAGAACATTGTCGATTGCAAATGGGTTTTCAGCATTAAAATGGATGCAAAGGGAAATCCATACAAATGCAAAGCAAGGTTAGTTGCAAAAGGTTTTAGTAAAAAATATCTAGAAGATTACAATGAAACTTTTGCACCAGTTGCGCGAATTGCAACTTTTCGAATGCTGATTGCCTTTGCAAATCAATACAATTTATTAATTCACCAAATGGATGTAAAGACAGCGTTCTTAAATGGTGTACTAAAGGAGGAGATTTATATGTGCGTACCGGAAGGTATTCAGGCACAAGAAAATCATGTATGTAAATTAAATAAAGCATTGTATGGCTTAAAACAATCAGCGAGATGTTGGTTTGAACTTTTTGATGTGACACTTAAAGCGCATGGTTTTCAAAGCTCCTCAGTACATCGTTGTCTGTATATCCTTAATAGAAATCATATAACCAAAAATATATATTTAATCCTTTATGTTGATGACCTCTTAATAATGACATATAATGAAGATACAATGAAAAATTTTAAAAGTTATTTAAAGGAGAAATTTAAAATGACAGACATGAATAATATGAAATTATTTTTGGGAATAAATATAGAAAGGAAAGGTAAACAGTTGGCGGACAGTCTGCGGATTGTCCAAGCGTCAAGATGAAGAGACGACAACAAGAGGCTGCAGTACCGCTAGGCAGATGTGCTAAGCACCATCCGCCCGAGTCGCTACCCCGGGTGCGACAAATCGAGGAGGGCCGATGGCCCATCACCATCGCCCACCAGCCACCGGACCGCCGCAACCCGTCCGGAGGAACCAGGACTGCCGCTGCCGACCGCGGCCGCATACCAACGCGGCCCCGGTCAACCGCCCCACGGCGGACAACTCCAACCGCACCGCCCGAGGTATGCGCCATCTTGGAAAGGGCCGGGGACACAACGGCCCCGATACCGCTGCCGAACGTCCGACCTCCCAGGACGCCACCACCACCGGCCAGGACACCGTGGGTGGTGAATATTACACCACCACTGCTGTCGCCACTCCCGCCGACGCCACCGCAGAAGAAGGCGCCTCCGACAGGGCCGACAGAGCCGACCGGGCCCGTACCAGAGCCACCGCTTCCCACCGCCGCTCGACCTCGAAAGACGCCGGCCAAAGATCCAGCCACCAGGAGCGGCAGCAGGCAGCCGCGGCCAACTCCCGTCGACCAGGCCGTCCAGACAGAGACCAGCAAGCTCCGCACCACCGCCACGCAGACGCCTACCGGCCCATAGGAGAAACCGGGCCACGGACCACTCCCACCCCCACCCTCGCCCAGCACCGGACACCAAGACGACTGTTTTATCGTGGACTTCGCGATGACGTCCACTCGCCGGCCACTACTGATGGCCTTCCCAGACGGCCGCCAAATCGTGGTGAAATGGCTGGCCGGCCAACAAGTCCGAATCAAAATCCGTCCGGCGCAGTCCAGCCCCGCCGCAGCCGCCGCATTGCCGCCCAACACAGATGACGGCCCGTTAGACTTAAGACATAGTATGTAAGTGCGTTGTTCCCCTTGTATAGTATGTCCTCCCTTAGCATGTAAGTTCACCCTGTATATATTACCCTCCCCCCTAGCGTGTAAGTATAAATAGCCCTAGCTAGTAAGACCGAATAATGTAAATAGCCCGGTAAAATGTAATACTTTAAAATAAAATACAGTTCTGTTCCCGCAGTAAATCCTGTGTAGTGAGTTCGCGCCTCGTAGACCGCGGCGTATGTATAATATAAAATACTTTTACATTTCGGTAAAAACTGGTTAACTGCAACAAAATCGGGACCCACGCGTTGCAGTTATCCCTCGAGGTGTCGATACCGTGTTTACATTTGTGTAACATACCTGAAGATTTTTTTTTTAATTTTTTTTTCCCTCATTCGTATCTTAATGCTAATTTTATTTCGTTTCTTCAATGGTATTTTAGTTTTCAATTATCGACTGTATTTTCATTTACCGACCGCGACATTAGACAAATCAATTACCATAAGAATTTAGTTTAACTGTCGGTCATATATATATATATATATACATATATATATTTCTTGATTTACAAATATTATGTTATTAAATAATTATTAGGTCCAGCAAACATACAAGTTAATTAATTAAACTGAGAGAAACCTTCTTTCTTCAGCGCAATAATTTGTACACGCTGCTCTTGATTTATGGGACGCATATTGTAAATAAACACTTATCTCACTTATGTATCAAAAGAAAAACAGTACGTTCTTGGGACTGTAAAACACGAGAATGAATGCACAATGCTTCCAAATGTAAACAAAACACTGGCGGGTATTGGTATTTACGTAAATTACCCAATGCAAACAATGTTGTTTACGTAGCAACAATGTTGCCATTTGGTCTCGTTATCAAGAAATGGGAAATTTGCAGCCACGGCGAGGATAAGGTCAATCACCCATAACGACTGCACGAGAAGATCGCGCTATTACAAATTTCACTACCCGAAATCCAACATGCATAGCACGACGAATTGCAGAAGCAGTTATGCCTGATCGTCAAATAAGTGATCAAACGGTGAGAAATCGTTTGCATGAGGCAGGTCGAAGATCTCGGAGTCGCTGTCGTGTTCCAATGTTAAATGTTGGATATCGACGTGCTCGCTTAGAATACGCGCGAAATCATGTTAGCTGGACAGTGGGGCAATGGCAAAATGTACTCTTCACAGACGAATCACGATTTTCACCATTTGGATCTCATGGACGAATTCGTGTTTGGCGTCGTCGGGGACAGCGGTATGACAATGCATGCGTCGCTCCTGTAAGAGGATACAACGGTGGCTCCATAATGGTATGGAGAGGAATTACCTTGAATCATCGTACCAATCTCGTTATTGTACCACCACCAAGAATGAAAGCGGTACGATATGTTGAAGAAATTTTGCGACCTCATGTGTTACCAATGAGTCGTCGCGTAAGAAATTTCATCCTTATGCAGGATAACGCACGGCCACATACCGCACGCATTACTCGGGAATTTATGGCAGAAAATTCAATTCGATTGCTTCCACATCCTGCTGTAAGTCCAGATTTGAATCCCATAGAACATGTATGGTACATAATGGGTCGTAAATTGAGAAATTTAGGAAGACACCCTGCCGATCTCCAAGACTTGTCACAAGTCTAACACAAATCTGGAATGACATCTCACAGGAAGAAATTGCGGCTTGTATTAACATGAATAATCGGTTGCAAGCAGTAATTCAACGCTGAGGAAACACGCGTTATTAGAATTTGAACACACACACACAGTCCACGCACTTCGTCAAACTTTGCAATTTTCAATATAGCAAACGTACCCTCACATTTAACGTGTTACAGTGGTAGGGGTGCATCAAACTTAAAATCGAACTACAGTATCTTAAAGTAGAGATTTCAAGCTTTAATTTAAAAAAAAAGAACACAATTTTACCATGATTTTTCACGGAGTTACCGTCGGTCAAATTTTGCCAATTTATGCCTATAATTTTTCTATGCCATATTTCTTCTGAGCAGTGTATATTACAGTTATTTAGTTAATACTGGACAGGAAAATCCTACAAATATTCCTGATAGACGCGATTTTCAAAGACTTGAGGAACGTTTTCAAAACTTGAAAGTCACTATCAATCGTGGATATAGAAAGGCAGGTCGACCGCGCGTTCACTGGTGGAAAGGGGAGCATATTATTGCACTTGCATGGGTTTACGCTATATTGCACGTCGCACAGTGGCAAAAAACGGCGAAAACGTGGACAAAATTCAAAAAATGAAAATCGCAATTCTTGAAACCCGTTTAGTGGAACTAGTTTATAAGGAATCTGGTCATAATGTTCACACACTTTTAATGATTTTATTGTTACCATTTCGAAGATATAAGCCTCCAAAGTTGAACATTTTTTAAAGTCAATTTTTCCGGCCAAAGTTTGACATATTGCTGTTCATTATTTTTTAAATATTATGTTCATTCACTATTATTGGCAATTAATATGATACTTTAGTATTATAATTACGTAAATTGCACAACAAAATGTTTATTATTAACACTGATATGGAAAGAGATATAAACCATAGTCATATTTAATGTTTATGTAAGGTATTAGTTTTGATCTTCACCTCGGTTCACCTACCAAATAGGCTTAAATGAAAGCTGGAAGCTTCCCGAATAAGAATCTGTAACGATATCTTGCGGTAATTTGCGGTCTTGTGAGTTATTTACATTTTTGTGCACACGCGCATCCTATTAGCGCGCGCGACAACAGCAGTTCCGGAAGTTTCAATGGCGAAAAACGGCGAAAACATGAACAAAAGTCAAAAAATGAAATTTGTAATTCTTGAAATCCGTTCCGGACGTTTTTCAAATATGTCGTCGCTATTGATGATCTATACACATTGCTTTACATATTTTAGGCATTATCTTACAATTGTTTGTCATAAAGGGATTTAGATTAGTAAATAACAAGATTCTATGTTAAGAGACAAAATCACGTTTATACTTTGTTTACATACCTTTTATTACTTCCGATTTTTCTGTAACTGTTTGGTTTAAGCTCTTTATGAGGTAGTTTTTCCAGTTTCGTTAAATCTAGTCGTCGAGTTTTTCAATAGTAAATTACCTGTCGTAAAATATATCCAAAAGCTATCACTTAATTCTTTGCTATTCCTGGTGCAGGTGATTCCGAAGCATCCGAAGAAGATGGTGATTAATTATTATACTATTTTTTTTTAACTATTTTATTTTTTTTTTTCTTTAATTATTATACTATTCCACTTGATTCATACTAACCTTTCCTATCCTTTCCTGATAGAACAACACCACCATCTCGCGGTTTCCATCCAGCAATGACACCTTTCTTATAAATAATCAACAATCAATGAACAAACAATTTCATATCTTTGAACTTGTTTTTTCTCGAAAAAAGGTATCATTGGCCAAGAGTGGCTATTAAAACCCCTTCCCAGATGTAAATCTCCTAAAATGCATGTGAAATCTATTTATACTGCTCGCCAAAGAGGGGGGTACAGTACTTCTTGTTTAGCTCATTGTGATGCCAATTTTAAACACTCAGTTTTGCAAAAGGTATTGTTTTGTAGGTAAGATTTCAAGCTATATACTCATGTATACATTACATATTAGATATTTAAACTTCATACAAAAATTTAAAAAATAAAAGTTTATTTACAATTTCTGATGTTAAAAAATTAATTTGTCAATAAAAAAAATATTATTAAGATAGTTCGAACATTCAAGATTACAATGCAAAAAGATTTAATTAATTTCGATAAATAGCTTCCGAGATAAAAATTCATACGTACAGTACTCCGTATTAGTTAACTAACAAATCAAAAATCGATTTTCAACATAAAAAATTAATTTGTAACATTAATACAATCATCTTATCAAAAAAGATTTAAAAAATTTATCATAGAATCGAAGATATTAATTTTGTCCACGTTTTCGCCGTTTTTCGCCACTGTGCGTCGGGTTGGTGTTTCGCACATGACTGTTCATCGTATTATTCATGATGAAGGACTACGTCCATATCGTGTTCGGACAGTGCAAGCACTTCAATGCTAAGATTACTCCATGAGATGCAAATTTTGTCGTTAGATGTTGAGAAAATTGGATCGCGATCCGCAATCTTCAGAATGTGTGTTTCACAGACGAAAGTAACTTTTCCAACACAAGTTATAAAATTTCGCAGATCACTAGAATCTGGGCACGTACAAATCCACATGCAATGGTTTAAACATTTAATCAAGACCGTTTCTCAATTAATGTGTGGGGAGGAATCATTCGGAACCATATTATCGGTCCAATTTTTTTCTATCTTAATTTTCTTCGCAAGCGAATCATAACACAGTTGAGTCAAGTTATACGACATCATAGATGTCACCAAATTTATTTGGCGTGCCCTGCCGCATTTTATTAGACCGGTACGTGAATTTTTATCAGAGATGTTTGGAAGTAGGTGGATAGGTCGTAGACCAGCACCTCATTTGTGGCCGCCTCACTCTCCTGATGTTACACCTATGGATTTTTTCTTTTGGGGAGCAGTAAAAAATTTTGTTTACCGGTCAGACCAACAAATTACAAGTGTGAGACAATTGAATTTGCGAATAGAAAACGCTTTTCGTCGTGTAGAGCAAATGCCCAATATTTACGAACAAGTTCGCAACAATTTAAAGGAAAGATTAAGGATGTGTCTACGCAATAATGGTGGACATGTCGAAGCTGGTAATCAAGCACGATTATTAAGATGCATAAATGTCGATGGTTCTATACAGTGGCAAAGAAGAAACCGCTCAAGACATAGAAGACAACGCTAGAAATGGTTAACCTCGTTTTCCAAGTGCAGTGGTGCAACAACCTATGGTGCCTTTAAGACTTTTGTTTCACCGAGTAAGTACTATACGATGCAATAAAAACAAAATTTGACCTTGAATTTCTCCACCAAGGTCAATTTTACGGCAACTTTTTTTTACAAATCTTCACCGATTAAAAGCTGTAGAATCAGCTGGTAAAGCCATGACAAAACATTTTGTTATACCCTGTACGGAAATTTCCGAAGTATCGCACATGCTTCGACGTTTCGCCCAGGTCCTTGTAGAATTCGTGCGCAATACGTAGAAAAGGACAGCAAATATATTTTTCATTTAAAACGTTATTAAACCATTATTTTAGTATAAAATCATTAACTATTAATCAGAATACAATACTAACGATGTAATAAAATCATTCGCTTCATTAATTAACGTCTAGATAAAATAATTAGAAATGATACGTAAAATTGTATGTCAAATTATACGCAAAATTATATACGTTGAACATAGGGGTAGTTTTCCAGAGCCTTGAAAAGTGAAAGGATCTCGAGTATGTATAAAAGGTCGAGCGAAACCCGCTTAGGGTGCAGAACAGTTTTCGAAGTCGAGCAAGTTGGATCTACAGATAAGTATAACCTGGAACAGTTTTCGCTGGTCAGGACCAAAACGATTCTCAGTTCTTGATTGGAAAGCGGGTATACACCATTTGGATACCTGATTGCTGGGTCGTTCTAGTAGCCAGTGAACAACAGGCTCCCCATTCAAGCGGTCTTGTATCTGCAACTCCGTCAGGAGAGTGCTATGCTCAGCGCCAAGAAAGGTTAAGACATCAAAATAAGAGCTCTCAGCTACTCATATATATATTGTAATTTTTGTCGAATTACTAAACGCGCCGTCAAATTCTCGGAGTTCGCTCTGGGTAGTTTCGTAGCCAGCGAATAGCAAGCTCCCCATTTTGAGCGGCTTGGTTTCTGAAACCCGTGTCTTTTGGGTGGCAGTTGAGTAATTTCGATTTATAATTACAGTCAATTTTAATTTGCTACCCTGTTGGACGTATGCTGTTCATCTGATTCTGGGTCGTTGGATCGTTCTAGTAGCCAGTGAACAACAGGCTCCCAAATTAAGCGATCTGGTTTTGGATGTCAATGTACGCTCTGACTAAAAGGGTCATGGACAATTAGTTGTCGAGTCAAAATAAGAAGAGTAACTGTTCCGACGAAAATATATTAACTTCACATGAATCTTAGGATCTAGAATCAAGTTAAATCAATCTATTAAAGAATATTGTTCTGTCATTATCGTATCTTGCGTAGCGTATCACACGTAGTCCATTACACCGCGTTAGAATCGATTTAAAGTATTAATCTTATAAATTTTGTAAAAGCGAATTTAGGCAAGTCCGGAAAAAGAATCAGACTTAGGTAGGATTCGTAGTAGCGCCGGACTTCAAACATATTATTTTTGTTAAATCTTGTAACTGCGTAATCTTCGGAAAGAGTATAATACCGTAGACACTTAGAATTTCGAGTCTTACTAATGTGACGTGCTTCGGACATCTTGAATTAGCATAAATATTATATTATTAGATTTAAGACATGTAAGCGTTAGATTAAGGGACTAAGTAGGAATAGGATTAATATCATGCGAATAGGAAATATCAGAAAGAAGAATCAGGTTACAAAGAAAACACCGACACCACAAACTACGCCGCCGTTTCGCGCACCGCGCCCACTTGGACACTTAAGCGCATCGAGTTTGAGGACAAATTACCCGCGTTAGAAACGATCCCATTGAATGATCCGCGGTATAACTTTTACTGGAGGAAACATCAGGAAGCAAACCGCTTTGAAGAAAGCTTAACCCCTCGTGGGGACAAAATATTTTAATTGGGAATCCCGGTCATAACGGTGGACGCAAGCGCCCCGTGGTCGAAAAGCCTAGTCAATTTTACTATTAAATTCAGACGTTCACGACCAGTTTCGCTACCCTCACCTGGGACGTGACATTAATATTGCAAAAGCGTAGTTGAGTTAGCCTTGACTGAAATTCAGAATATAGGACTTCGAGTTAAATATCTAGAAATTGCGTTTCTGTTAAATACTTCTTGTACTTACGAATAGCGTATTATTTAATTTATAGAGTTTTCTGTTCATTATACGACAATATCTATCTAGTTCTTTGATCTACTCGTTCATTATATTAATTTATATTACATATACTTTTCTTATTTTGTTATAATTGTTAATTGTTAATCATTCTCATCATTATTTTATTGAATAAACCTGCTTATTGAAAGGTATTGACCTGTGGATTTCACTCCTTAACCGCCCACCACACGAATCCCATATTCTTTAGATTAGTTATTGTAGAATCGAGTCGTCCAGTAGGTAAATACCGCTCTTTTGCTCACGAGCGCTGTAAATTTCTGTGCATAGTTCCAGAATCGTTACACATCCACTGAAACCGTACCTAGCTTGCAAGAACTTTCTCTGACCGATTGATTTTTCTTCAAAGATCGCCACTGTCAACTGTTGTAATTCGGAATCACTAACGTGTATGCACTGAGCAATGAATACACACGAACAAACCTGTATTAACTGTTTCTCAACTCTCTTATTTGGAATAATGGAAAAAATTGAGTTACACTAAACAAAATAATTAGAAACGATCAGAGAAATTAAAAAAAAATTCTGGTATAATCAGAATCATGTTACTCGAAATCGCGTTGTTAGAGAAAACACTGCGTAAACACGTTATTTTTAAAATTGGTTTTTCTAACTTTACAAAAGGTACGAACTTTATCGAGATTCGAATAATTTCTGTATCCACTGAAATTTAATTTCGAACAAAAAAATAAAAAGAACAAATTTTGTTATTCGATGAGTTTTGAATAAGTCTTCTTCACATATATTTTGTCCATTTCCGTTCAAATAATTTTTATAGTTTTCTGACTGATCAATAAAGTTTTATTTAAAAAGGTGGTTCTTAAAGAATAAAATTAAGAATTTTCTATATAAATGAAAAATGTTCGAAACATATTTGAAGTTTAAAAATCAAAGATTTTGACAATGTGAAAGAACATTTTCTGGTTTTTTAATTCGTTTCAAAAACAATTCGTTGTTCGAAAAAAGAAAAAAAACCAGATAAAATATGAAAGATGTTTCTTATAAAGTTCTACAATTCCTGTTTAACACATCTTTTATTGAATTAATAATTGAACTGGTATTTTAATAAATTCAGTTTCGTATGATTTTATATAATTATTTGAATATTCGAGAACTTGATATATTTTTTGAAGATTCAATTGGGCTAAACTTTGGACAACTTCTTTCCATTTTAAACATGTCAAAGTTTGAAATAAATTTTCATGAAGAATAAATAAAAACCACATTAACGATACACACGCAATAAGGAAGCGTTTAAAAATACGCATCAAATAGTGTCAAAATGAAATAAAACTGCAAATAAATTTAAACAAGTATTATTTTGACAGCGTAAAAAGTAACAACATATTTTTAAGACTCACCAATTCGGGACGATCTAAAACCATTCGAAGCTATGCAGCACCATGAAATACCCACCGAAAAAATTTATTGGTCACATAGTCATGAGAATAAATAACATTTTTTTTCGTTCGGTAACATTTATTATTATAGATAATTGTCGTTAAATATTTCTATCGATACACTATGAACTTGTATTTACTTGTGCAAATCGTCATTCACTACCGTTAACGTACACTACTCGCGGACACGAAGAGCACCAGATGAAGCTACGACGTGTACTGACTGGTGTAGGACAACTGACAAAGTGTCGCAGTTCGCGCTAGTCTCCCCACTCTTTCCTCTTTCGTTCACGTGTTCTCGGTTCCTCGTCAATGTTAGTACACCTAGGAACAAAGAAATAAATTATACTATACATTTCCTTGTACAGTAAAATCTCGATATAAGCGTGAGTAAACTACATGATATTAGCGAAAAAATTGTCCCCACCACTGAGGGGTTAAGATCTTCGATATTCGAGTTGGGTTATATCCCTGAGGCAATACCAATGCAAGGGTATAACTTTTAATTGTCATTTGTTCACAATGAAACTTATACCAATAGATTTTTGACATTCTTCTAATTAAAATGAGACAAAACAGGGTTTATTTTCGATCCGGATCACGTTACGTTTTCTTGGCGAACGAGCTTCGTGGCGTCTCGAGAGATCTTCTCCCCAAATGTGAAGATATCTTTTTCGCTTAAATCGTACATGTCGTTTTCGCTTACATCGAGGCTTTACTATATATGTATGTTTATATACACGTATAGTATAGAGATGCATTTTGCGTTATTGGAATTATGGGAAGCAAGCATAGTTTGGAAGAGCACAAAAGTAAAATATTTTGACTAATTCTTTATTTCAGTGTCTTCTCAAATGCTATTAGAGGTTATAACCGCCCACCTTTCGTGCGACGGGTACGTTATTTCCTGATATAGGCTCAAAGCTTACGAAATAATTATTCTTGGAATTTAACATAATTTACCATAACCGTATTTATTCGAAAAAATGCAAACGTATACTCAGAAGTGATATAAGAAATAAGAAATAAGAAGAAACTCGATCCCCGGAATACAAACAGAGCGAACATACCTCACGCAAAAACACATATTCCTCACTGGTTTAGAGTCGACCGTTACCGAATAAACAGATAATTCGAAATATAATATTCGCTTTACGAAGAATTAATCCGCGTTCTCGAATTCCTCATCGCTCGCGTAACCGAATTCCGTCGGAGATACAATCGATCTATCGCGCATAATATTATTGAAAATAAATTCACACTGACTCCTCACGAGCTGCTATTGTTTGCCGGCTACATCGGTCGTGTTTTGCGGGGAAAAATTAATAATTCCCGTTAGCCTACAAACAAGCGCCAAGTTGCGAATAGGTCACGGAATTGTCGCTCGATCGCTCATCCAGAATACGGTGTTCTCCGTAATTCCAAAATTGCTTGCGATTTATGTGATCTATACTCAGCCTGATTAATGATGTGTCTTTACTCATAGAGAGCTCAAACGAAAGAGACCGATCTCACGATCCGTATGCACCTCGCTAGGTGCGAATTTTCTAAAGTGCAAGATTGAGATAGGTGCTGACGTCCACAAACTAGATGGCCGTAAATACTTCAACGATTATCCGGTATCGGCGCTCGTAGTACTTTTCTTAATTTTGGCAAAATTACCGATAATGTCGATAAAAATACAAATCGGTCGATAACTGTAACATAGATTTCTAGACTGGGTATGCCACTGCGCATAGCATCACACATGTCACATAATTCAATTAGCTAAATATAAGTAGCTAACTTGTTAACGTATTGATAAAAATGTAAAACATATGGAACGAAAATAAAAAAATTGATATATGTACATTTTTTTTTAATTAATAATAAAATAAAAAGACGCAAATATTTTTAAATTTATTTTATTCTAATAAAAATGTTGATTGATATTGTAGTATTTTTTGCCACCTTGGCCGCCGCGTCCGCCGCGGCTTCCCTGGCCTCCCCGGCCTCCGCGACCATATAAAAGGCTCTTCAGCAATTTTTTCATCTGAAGCAGAAAACTAAAAATGTGAAATATTTATATATATATTTATAATATGAAATATTATAAAATATTTATGTGTATTTATTACTTTTGTAGTGGGCGGCGCATCTTCACTTTTATTCTCTTCTTTTCTGGTTTCCGCCTCTGTTTAGTGGTCAATGAACCTGACGAGTTCTCTTCGAGTCGGTTGACCACTTAGGGGGTTCGCTAGTTTAATCCTAGCTAGGATCCGGAGCAAAGGTTCGGTTTTACACAGTCACGTTCGGGGGTAGAGAGAAATTGACATTTAACAGTTCGCACGATAATTTAATCATTCCACAAATGATACAAGGTAATAATTTCAC
Source organism: Megachile willughbiella (assembly GCA_945859595.2). Taxonomy (NCBI): domain Eukaryota; kingdom Metazoa; phylum Arthropoda; class Insecta; order Hymenoptera; family Megachilidae; genus Megachile; species Megachile willughbiella. Next base: position 23,136 of record CAMAOD020000185.1, on the reverse strand, counting down.
AAACGATACAATCACGACAGTACGGGTCAAGGACAATAAACGACGGTTACGGTTAAAAAATCTTAGAGTCAGTCGGTTGAAAATAACGCGAAGGAATACAAAACTTTTGACTGCGTACTCTTTGACTTCTAACGAGGTTCTGATTTTAAATCAAAAACTGTCATAAATCGCGCGATCGATCCGGTCGATGGCGTGGCGGTAGCCCTAATCCTGCGCGGGAGGGATTAACGCGGGTATGACGCTTCGCAGGATTGTCAGAAGGCTTCGGAGTGCCTTATTCTTCTATTATTTCGGAACAGCCTCCTTTTCTGTTTCATTTATTTTTTCTACCGTATTATCACGGTGTTCTTTTTCGGTTTCAACTTCCATCTGTAATTAAAATGATTTATTCATTATTTTATGAATAAATTATTACAATAATTTATTATTTTATTCTATTTATTGTTCATGATGTTATACGTACTTTCTGCTCACCGTTCTCTGCCATGGTTGTTTGTAAAATGACAGACGATCGACGATAGCGACCGATGGAAAGTCCAGAACTTCACTACACATATGCAAATATCGATAGATATCGAAAGAAATGCATTCTCACCAACCGTGTCCCGACGCTAAAACGATTATATCGCAGTATAGTATGCAACATCAGATTACACAGTCGTATAAAGTATCGTGTAAGAAATTGTTGCAATCTAAATTTTTGTTTTATTTTTTGTTTAATTTTTTTTATTAAATTCAGTTTTTCACAATTTTTACTTGTGTGCACAAGTGTATATTGTGTTTGTTGTTCACAAGTGTTTTGTGAAATAAGTTAAAATGAGTGGTACAGAAAATGTGGAAGATTTGTGTGAAGGAAAGTGCAATATAAAAAAAAGGCGTGGATTGAAATTCACCCTTTCAACGAGAAGATGTTCTAAAAAAGGATCGTGGCGGAGAAGAAGATTATTAGCCTCTCAGATTAAAAAAATCTAAACTGCTGACGCAGATCGGCCGTCAACATCCGATGGACAAGTATGTAATGAATATGAAAAAATGTATTATCCATCGGAAGAAATTGCCGAAAGAGCCATATCCGCGGGCAATACCAGAAAACAGCATACCTGCGGATAATTTGTACTTACAAGAAGAAAATTTAATAATTGAAAAAATGAGAACGACCGAGCCCGAAGAAACGTCATTTACAAATAATGGCTTGAGCATTGTAAATATGCAGCATATATTTCAAGAATTTAAAAAAATAAGCAATCATGCTGAAAACAGGGAAGACTGTGGTATAAAATACCTTGAAATAACCGGCATGAAACGGTCGGGCCTGAGGACAACCCTCAGCGTAGTGTGCACTATGTGCCACTATGAAGGTAAAATTCACAGTCAACCTGATGAAGTTGAAGAAATGAATATCAATGAAAGTGCCGTGGCTGGTACTATGTTCACTGGCGGCAGCTACGTCCAAATGGAAGACTTTCTTGCTGCGATGAATATAAAATGTATGTTGAAGAGGCAATATATAAAGCATCACGATGAAATCGTAAATTCGTTGATTGCCGCTGCTGAAAAAGAAATGATAGCAGCGGCTGAAGAAGAAAAACAATTGGCTATCAGAAGAGGAGATATTCTTGCAGGTTCCGGAATTCCGCACATTCCCGTCGTTGCCGACGGGAGCTGGATAAAAAGATCGTACCGCACCGGTACATATAACTCTGCGTCGGGAGTTGGTGTGATAATTGGTTCTCACACCAAAAAAGTTTTATTCATCGAAGTGCGGAACAAAAGATGTAAAATTTGCGATTTTGCTGAAAGAAAAAAGAAACAGCCACGAAGACATGTGTTTTAAGAACTGGACAAGGAGTCAAGCATCCACCGCTATGGAAAGCAATGCAATAGTGAAAGGCTTTAAAACCAGCGTGGAAAGGCGTGGATTGATTTATTCCACGCTAATCGCTGATGGAGACAGCAGCGTATATACAATAGAAAAACTATCGACAGCGTATATACAATAGAAAATTGAATGCACAAACCATTTATTACGTAATTTCTGCAGAAAAATGAGAGAAATTGCAAAAAAAGAACAGCAGGAACTATGAGGAAAGCCGTTGAAAGTATATAGCATTCAGCGGATACGGACAGCGATTGTAAAAGCCGCGCAATGCAGAGACAAAGAAAATGTATCGACCACCGAAAAAATTAAAAATTTATACGGCGATATATATAATATACCAAGCCTCGTATTTGACGAACACGCGGAGTGTAGTAAAATCAAATACTTCTGCGACGGGAAAAACAAAGGGAACGAAAGAAATATCGTCCCACAATTAAAGAACATGGGAACGTACTTCTACCATTAGTAGCTCATGCAGAGAGCTTGTTATACAACTGCAACAATAATAGCGTAGAAAGCTTCAACGGGATCGGCGCCAAATACATTGGTGGAAAATGACTGAATCTCGGGGAAAGAGGTACGTACACGACAAGATGTGCTGCTGCCGTGTTACAATACAACACCAAAGAAGTACTATCCCGGTTAAATAGGGTGATGAACAAGAAACCGCCCGCAATTGTATGCAATATGGAAGAAAAAAGGAAACGTACAAACAAAATAATGAATGAAAAACGGCGAAAGAATATTGCCGCGCGAGTACAGAAAAAATCGCGCTCCAAAAAAGATTTAGATTATGGAGCAAACGCTGCACAACCAGATATGGATCCAAATATTTATAAGTTGGAGGAAGGAAAACATTTGGAAATGCAATTGTACTCGTGGATCATGTAATCGCACGAGTTGCTGGATACTGGTGTGACGACGAACGACCTACGTTTGATCTACTTGCTAAGTCAGTGTTAAGACATACTAACACTTTGTTACAGATTTTACAATAGAAGATTTGCACGGAAAGAAATTTTCATGAGTATGACAGCGTGTGTAGTTCTTCGTTACGAAAGAGAAAAAAAAGAATACTTCGCGCATGGAGAAAGACATGTCAGGTAATGTTATACAACATTCAAATATAATATAGGAATTTTTTTTCTTTATAGCAATGAATTCTTTTTTTAATCTTTTTTTAATTTTTATTTTTTTAATCTTTTTTTAATTTTTATTTTTTTAGGTGACGGCATCTAATGTTATTATCGTAGTATCGGCATTAGATAAATTAAACGAAGATTTTTATAAGCAATGGTTAGGAACAGTATATTTACCAAATTCGTCCGAAAATAGTATCTTACTACTGGAAAAATATTATTGGAATGGCGTGCTACAATGCACCCTTTCTGATCGGTTGTAATAATTCATTTATGTCCCATCTTAAGGTAGAATTTCCGGAATTAATTGCACTAAATTGCCTTTGCCATTCTTCCGCTCTTAACTAGTCTCTTTTGTGATCAGTTGCCTTCTGCTTGTACTATTTCTTAAATATTTTAAAAATAGTTTTAAAAATAGTTTTAAAATATTAAAATATAAATAGTTCTTTCTTTACTCCACTCAAATGCTGAAACCGAACGTATATTTTCAATTCTGGCGGATGTTAAAAATAAAAGAAGAAACTCGTTATCTAACGATACGGTTTCTTTAATTTGTATAGTTAGGTGTAGTTTTCGAGCTAAAAATATTAATTGTACTAATTTCGAAGCAGATTCACGACATCTCGAACTGCATAACGCGCAAACTTGTATGAAGACAAATGCACATATTGTATTTTTAAAAATTAAACAATTATATTGCTATATTAGGAACTTCAGATCTGTCAGTCCGCAACAAAGGAACCGCGGTGAGTTTCGTGTTACACTTGAACTGGTTCGAGGGAGGGTAACATAGGCGCAAGAAGAGACGTTTTGCACTATTGAATGATTTACTATAACAGCTGATCTGTCAAACACGGAACGAGATCAGTGACACGACAAGAAGGAGTTCCCCCACTCCAATTTAAACACGCGACATCAGATGGCGAGCGGGCTGACGTGCCAACACCGGTAGTCAACAAAAGGAATCCATAAAGACGATAAAAAGAAGATAGTATTGTAAAAAATGTCACTGTGTCCTACATATGTTTCGATGGACGATAAATAAATATAATTTCGAACAGATATTATTGTATATTTTATTGTATCGTAACAGTTCATAGTAGAATATTATAACTTTTTTAATTTTAATTTTTTGTAATTTTGACAATGGTGAATTTTTTAAATACTCTATGTATTCTGCGAAATGCTTCTGTGTTCACAGCCATAACGCGGATTTGAACTTTCATTCAATTTACATTGATTGATGTTTCGCCGAACATAGAAAAGGGCAGCCAGCGCAGTTCGAACGTAAATAAAACAGTATCAAATCGGTGTGACAATCCCAACGCAAGAATAAAACTTTTTTATTTTGGATTTCTTTCGAATGAAACTTTTAATAACATGTTTATGGCATTTTCCTGATTAAAATGAGACCGAACACGACACAATTCAAGACATATTTACTTGTAATTCCAAGCGTTCCCCGTTAAGCGTTCAGCTTGTAGTGACGTCAATTTTCAAAGTTCCATCGTTCTGAAAGGCTCATTTTAAAGGGGAAGCTTCAAAGAATATGACCATATCATTTTTTAATTTTTGAACCTTTTACGCCCCTCATTGAAAAAACGCAAAAAAAGAATTTGTTTAAATTTTTCGACATTTTATAACAAATTGATGGGATTAGAAAAAATATTTTAAATTAGTTCAATCCATTGTGAATAAAATAAACAAAAATTTAGCTAAATCGGTTGAGTAGTTTCTGAGAAAAAAAATTCGTAAGTGAAGCCTATTTTCGTCAATATGGGCAAAAATTGCAAACTTTAAAGGCTTGTTATGTTAGGCATTGTTATCATGATTTTACCCCCCCCCCCCCCCCTAATTTTACATGGGCTACAACGTATTTTGATTAGAGTTAAATCGCAGATGGTGAGGTCCAAAAGTGATCAATTTGGCGTGGAATGACCCGCTCGATAAAATTCACAAGCTAGACTCGAGTTCGTATTCCTACGGTTTCTTGATATATAAAACTGAATGTAATCATGTGAACATGTGGCAACATAGTAACGATCTGGCAACCGTGCCCTCGTGCCATTTCTTTGATCAAATTTGGTGGGTAATACGGACTACAATTTACTTTTGTATGTGTAACCGCAAGATGACGCAACGCGAGTTGTCTCATTTGCAGATTTTTTATTTCCACCGTTCTCCGTTTATGTAAATCGGCGCTCCAGTCGATTCGGAGGTAAACAAAACGGGATTTTACCCTTACCTAAATGCAACGGACTAGCCCACGGACTGCTTGACGGTTGACAAATACCTTCTCCGAAGGCAGTCTACTGCCTTCTCAGCTACTGGAGCGCCTCTTGTCGTAATATAGTGACGTATCTGATGGGTCGGGTTGTCTTCTTTCTGTACAGTTCGCGTCACGTCGATGAATTCTTTTAAAAGTTGGAAATACCTATTATTACTGTCGACTGTAGTTACTGTAAGTCCCGTGATTCTTAAATTCGTAAGTCCGTCAATCAGTCGTTTATTCCGTAAATCGACCAGCAGATCGTACTGTTTCAAAAAGTCAGCTCCAATTATTGGTTGTTTCGTCCTAGCTAATAGAAATTCCAAGGCAAATGGACGACGCAAGCCTAAATCTACAATTAAATTACGAGTATCGCACGTGTCAATCGGAGTACCTTCGCTGCAAAAACCTTAAAATTAGAAGGGGTGGATTTTCCTTTTTACCATCTGTAAGGGTAATACGGAAATATCTGCCCCGATATCTATTAAATAATTTAAATTATTTTTTCTATCCCTTATTGTGAGACGACAATTCCTCTCGCGACCATCCGACGCTGACTTTATTCAGGGTTGGTCCCCTAGTTTCCCGACGCAGGGTTTGATGGTGCTACGGCGGTTGGTGAAGGCCCCGTCCATCCACAGGGTATGCCGCAGCAGTGAGCCCCGTCCCCGAACTTCCGGTGATAGAAACAGAGATTACTCCTGTCTTCCTGTGATCTTAAACGGCGGAAGGGTTGTTGGCTTCTTGAACGCGAATGTGGCCGCCCAGGCTGGCGAAATCGTCGATCCATCTGCTCCTTTTGCTGGGTACTGAGAGTCTCCACCATGCTGGCCAACCTGAAAATCTGGTCCTCCAGACTGCTGATGCGGTCTGCTGACGATGGCTTTGGTGCATCGACCGTTGCAACTGTAGGCGCGGACATCTCTATGATTTTGTCTCCGAGCCAGGCCAATTTATTTACGTCGAAGGTGTTGCTTATTTCCAAGATGCTCCTCCCTTTTTCCGGCAAATTTCCCAAGAGCAGGGTGCGAAGCACTGCCTCTCCGATTTGTCCTCTTGTAACGTTTCGCAATTTCTGCAGACAATGCGAAGGCTTGTCGCTGCCCAAATCGTATCCTCGAAGAGTTCGGCGCAACTTGGATTCGAGAGATTCATCAAAGGCGTTGATGATCCTACGTTTTACTTCGTCGTATTTGCCTCTCACTGGTAGGCACGTGAGAACATTTGCGATAAACGGCAGTACTGCGTGGTCTAGCTGCGTAACTACCTGACGATATTTTGTTTCGTTGTTAGTAATCCTCGCTAAATCCACTGATCTTCTCTATGATATATCATTATTGCTTTTTAAACGAATAGGAAATTATAATGAACAAATAATAAAATTAACATAATAATATGTTAACCAAGAGTAATAGTAAAAGATAAGGAGCACAAAATTTTTTATCTTTATAGAGCGCCAATCTACGACAAAGTTTAAAAATGATTTATAACAATCGGCTTATATCTTCCGTTTAATCCACTTTCCTATCGGTTGTTTCGAAGTGGGCACGTTTAACATATTAAACTTCTTTATTCTATTCTTTCACAACAATGGCCAGTACAGAAATATCTTTAACGATACAATTCATCCTGATGACATACGCCTTATTTAGAGCGATGAAAAGTCCCTTAGGAAGAGAAATTGCGCTGATATAAAACGCATGTACAGTCATAGTCTGCCTTGGCTGTTTCGCTTGTTATTATCATAATACGTAGCCTAGCATGGAGAACACAAGTAATGTAAAAAATTAGCGATAACAATAAATAATTCGTTGAAAATCAGTTATAAGTCTACCAAGAACAATACAATAATCATAGAAGATAGATTAAAATGTTATATAGTGTCACAAAAATTTGACAACGGCGAAAGTTCTCGAAAGATCGACATGTATTGCGTCGCGAAAACATAGGCTACTCCGCGGAGCGGTAGGCGAGGCGCGTTGCGCGAAGCCGCGAGCCACGAACTTGACAACGAGCCTGTTGATAACGGCCGCCGCGGATAGCAATCGACGTGTATAAAATAGAGGCTCGCAAAAGGAGCCGGCCTATTTGGCTATCTGAAAGACAGAATGAGGTCAGGACCATCGGCTACTTTTCGACTAGCCTAGGAACTCCGGCAGAAGAGTTTGGCGAACATATCTGGACGCCTGTCGGACGTCAAAGGACAGAGCATCTCCTGGATATCCCAGGTAAAATACAGGAGTTCGATATGGAAAGTTTGGAGATAATACCTGGATGCCAATCGAACGGGAGAGAACAGAATTACTCCTAGACGCCTGGTTAAATAGACATGTAAACCGAAAAATTTATTTTTGTGTAAATTGTATATCCTGTACAATTCTTACTCCTTGGAATGAATCCTACATTCCACAGATTCCTATTCCTTGAATTCCGAGTCCTATTCCTGACGAGCGACGAACGATGGCTATAGTAATTAACATTTTACGTAGTAAAGGACACAGATCTCAATTCACCAAATAACATTTCCTTTAACTTATATCTCCTCCTATCTAAAATAGAAATATTATAAACCACATAAGACATTCATTTTATAACGAAAACGAAAATAGTTAAATTATTTATATTTTCGTCCGAACACGTCAGAATTTTTTACATTTTTTGTATTTTTTTCCAATATAAGATTCTCTAACATAAGATATCTGCCATATCTACTACATCGTTAATTTTTTTTAGAATTGTTGAATGCTACTAACTAGAAAAGAGAAAGTACTACTTGATAATACTGTTGAAATTACGCACTCAGAGTTTGTTCGAATATTTATTTTAGATAATATAAAAGATTGTACATTTCACTGCGACGAATCGACGCGACGCGCAAAAAGGAACCGCTCGAGAAGAAGAAGAAGACAATTGAATAACACAAAGTCTTTTTTCCAACATGGCCACTGCGCCACACTTCATTCTGATTCTGGAGCGCGGAATTCAAACAGGATAAAGAAACATTTTTTCAAAATACTGTCCATCCAACAAATACAAAATTTCACGTTATCCTACATTATTTTTACATTAAACGAAACATAAAGTATAAGAAGGGAAAAGGGTCTAGCCGAATAAGGTAGTCAAAAATGCCCTTGAGTCGAAATGAAACACCCAATATGTCAGTTGATAGCATATCCAAAGAAAACATCTCACACCACGTTTAAACCTCCCATCTCATCCGTGGGGGTAGTGAAAGGGAAAAATCGAAATTCGGTTTTTAGCCTATTTTCCCTATTTAATCTTGTACAAAAATTCTGAAACATTGAGGTTCACATAGCGCATATTATAGAATTTTTTTAGATTTTTTTATCACAAACTGTAGTTGTAAAAGATCGAAAGAAAAATGCGATTTTTTATTGAAGATATCGGAGCATTACTTTTTTATATGATTATGGTAGTAACATACCGGCATGAAAAGTATTCTCTAATTTTTTCAAATTTTTCGGTGAGGTGTGGCACAGTTAAAAAATTAAAAACCGATACATTTCTTTTGAAAAAGTACTTTCCGCTTCGAATTTGCACGTCTTCTTTTCTCAGTATATTTATTAAGTAATCTTAAATAGATTCACATTTATAATTGATATAAATAATATATTAGTTAAAAAAATAACATTCCTTCATTAATTAACAGCCCCACATTCTAATCTTATAGGGTAGTGAGGTTGGAATAAAACTTTATTGTTAAATGTTAGTTTCAACGGCAAATCATTTCTTTTTAAAAAACTGTGTTCTTCATTGTGGACGTGACAGCACGACAAAAAAGCGATGATGAAGAAATCACCCCCACCATTGGGGATGAAGAGCCCAAAGAGAGGAGAGAAGTACTCCTCGACACATCTAGAAGCTCGTTCGACGAAAAATGCAAATATAAAACTTTCTTATCTTTGACTATTAAAATGAGATATTAACATTTGGTGATTAAGTGAGACGAAACACGACGTAATTCGGGACATATTTACTCGCAATAACTTATGGAAGTAAAGTTCTCGATGTAAGCATAACGTTTGGAATTACAAATATAGTAAATTGTCACATTTGGTCTCATTTTAATCAGGAAAAGGGCACTAATATGTTGGTAAAAGTTTGATAAAAAATGGATTAAAAGGAAAAAAGTTTAGCAATCGCGACATTTCTTTCTTTTTTACTCGCTATCCTATTCTGCATTAGAAACCGATTATCGTCAATTAAAGCAGTAAATATAGTTTAAATTATATCGTGTTTGGTTTCATTTTAATTAGGAAACTGTGAAAAAATCGTTAAAGATAAAAGATAAAGAAGTTTTATCCTTACATTAGTATTGTCTCATCAATACCTTACTGTTTGTTTTTGCTCAGCCCTTTTAATCCTCCGTTGTGTTTTTTCCGTGTTAACGTCAATTTGTTGCAAGCGAAGCTGTGGTAACGGTCGGAATCACTGCTTGTAACAAATTTTTTATATTTCGTAAATTTGTGCTTGAATATAAGCAAATTTTTTAAGAATTATTTTATATAATTTATATAATTTAAAAGAAATTTTTTTTATATAGAACTTGAATCGTTGAATTATTTTAAATACACTTTGAGTGCATCTAATTCTCAGGTTGGGCGTCACTTATGTGAATGTTAAATTTTAACTGTATATTATACAAAGTTCATGACCAATTACCGAATGAAAAGTAACCAGAGATTTAAATTAGATTTATGATTTGACCTATATAAGGAATCTTGATCGGATGGATTCGTGCCTCCAGGAGCTGGTCAGCGGGGTGGTAGTTGGAAACGGTTTATGTAATAACAAATTCTAATATATTTCGTCAAGTTTGTTACAATTAACGATGTAATTAACCCGTTTTATTTAATGGAACACAACTTTTGCTCGTGTGTACGAAGTAGTTTGTTACTTATTGTCTTCACAAGTCTGATACAAATGTTTGAAATATTGAATGGTTTCGCTATAGAAGTATCAAATAAAATATGCGTAATCTTCGAATAGTCTTTTTCAGTAGAAACGCCCGATAAATACGAATATAAAATTTATATCAGTTTTAATAGATATAAATATACTGACAATTTAATTTTCTCAAGATAAATATACTGAATAGAAATGTGTTGTTGTGGAGGCAACAGCTTGATGAAAAATACGATTGTGGACTTGTCGCAGCACCTTTTACACTTGTCAGTCGATTAATCGGGGGAGATGTTCCGGTGGAGACGCACACGAAGTCAAAACCAGGTTGAAACACCTAAGAGTTTGTCAAGAGGACCGTGTTGGGGCTCAACACTTCCTCCGGTGCCGGACGCCTGATTCTAACAGAGCACATCCGATTATAATATTCGCGACGCGTATAGTACAGAAACACTCAGATCGACCTTGCCGAACAATTTGGAAAGAGTAAAGCGGTGCCCGCACTATAAAGTTCACAAATTTATCGAGAACAACCAGAAGATGCCCGCAGGCACAGCGTGTGGGCTGAGCAACACTTCGGTTATCCAATACGAGTTTGAACCATGCGCGCACCATTTTCTTTTCAAACGGAGAGTGTATCAGTACTACACGGTCGGGTCCACCTGTTCAGAATGGCATTCGAATATAACCAATGAATAGCGGCAGGGCACTTTTGCGAGCTGAGCGATACTCTGGTTGGTCAAACGAGTCTGTGAGCTGTGCCACGATCAAATGTTGGCAGAAATCGTTCAGTTCTACACTCGCGAGGCTACCTCTGGTAAGGACACGCGGGTACAATTAGACGATATGGCGGGACACTTTGCGTGGGCCGAGCGACACTTCAATTGCCTGTATTAGCCTGAGAGTCGTATCATGCACAATGAACAATTAAACAACCTCAGTGCTATCTACTACTGTGGTATCATCGTCGTTACTTTACTGTTGACGATCGACTCACTATCCACAATTACTTACCATCTCCTTCCATTCTGCGAAATATAATGAAATGTCGTTAATTATTTCTTTACAATATTCAAAAATTTTATGTGCTTGACTACTACGCTGTACGCGTCCAACACAGAAAATTTTGTGATCACGTTCTAGCAGTGCCACAGCTTGGTTTGTGCTCGTGACTCCTCGGTTTGAGGCGCATGTGCAACGAGGGTAAGATAAGGTTTGACTAAATTATCAAATCGGTTTGACTACATTACGAAGTCGGTTTGACCTCTTTATCACACATCGGTTTTCCCTAAACGGATTCAGATAAGTGCTTCCTGGTTCACTTCCAAACGTAGAGTGCTAGCTCTGTTTTTCACATCGATCTTCTTCGATAGCTATCGAGAAGGGATCGATGTACACGCATAATTACCATAAGTTGGGTAAATACCCTAAATTCTTATCCCCGCGAGAAGGATCGCGGGTTGTCCCAGTAGTAAGGGAAGCCCTTGCCGTAGTTATAGTCACGTATAAATTCTCTATTCGTATGTATGTAACCAGCATGGTTACAACCCCAATAAGAAAAAAAATTTAAAGGAAATGACAGGAAGAAAAAAAGGGTTAGATTATATTGAATAAAAATAATATTAAATTTATTTATATTAAACGAACATATAGTTTTATAATTGTTCAATTTCAAATGAGATGAATCCACTTAGAAAGTGTAACAATGAATATTATTATTTTAAAAACTTGAACGTACTTTTCAAACCGTATTTAAGCAGGGGTCATTCCACGCCAAACCGATCACTTTTGGACCTCACTATCTGCGATTTTGGCGCAAATGGGTTTCACTTGCGAATTTTTTTCTCAGAAACTACATATCCGATTTAGCTAAATTTTTTTTTGTTTTATTCATAAAGGATTGGGCTATTTTAAAATATTTTTTCTGACTTCGTGAATTTGTTATAAATTATCGAAAAATTTAAACAGATTCTTTTTTGCGTTTTTCTCAATGAGGGGCGTAAAGGGTTTAAATTTAAAAAAAATATGGTTATATCATTTGAAATTTCCCCTATAAAATGAGTCCTTCAAAACGATGGAGCGTCGAAAATTGACGTCACTATAAACTGGAAAAGGACGCGATGCACCTGCGTTTCAGGTAGGCGAGTCGTGTGCTTCGTTATTATGGTCGGTTGTTTTTTATCACAGGTTTCGAAGCAATACGAGAAGACTTCGTACACGACTAAAGAACTCAGTTTATACTTCTGTAACGTTTCTGGAACTACGCTCGGAAGGTAACAGCGCTCACAAGGTAAAGAGCGACTTTTACCTATTGAAAGACCTGCTTTTATAATAACTAAATCTAAAAGAATGTGGGATTTGTATGGTGTGCGGTTAAGGAGTGAATTCCACAGGTCAATACCTTTCAATAATTAGGTTCATTCAATTAACTAATGAAAATGATGAATTTTACAATTAACAATTATTATTTGTAAATATGAAAAGTACATGTATCTGATGAACGATTCTATCAAAAGAACAAAATATACTTTTATCGCATAATAAGCAGAAACTCAATAAATTAAATAATACATAATCTGTGAATGTTAAATGAATCTAACAGAAACACAATTCGCTGGTTAATAATCTTGGAACCTAGCGTTACAATGAATCCTACCTAGGTTTTGATTATCTTTCTAGGCTAACCTAACTGCGCGTTTACAAAATTAACAAGTTTCGAAATTTTTAGTCGGTTATCTAACGCGTGTGTAGTCGACTACTAGTACGCTACGCAAGATACGCTTGTGACAGAACAATATTCTTTTATTAATTCAAGATTCTAAAATTTATGTGAAATTAATAAATTAATTTGGTACGGAACAGTTACTCTTTAATTTGACTCGACAACATGATCAGATCGCTTAATTGGGGAGACTGTTGTTCACTGGCCACTAAACCACCCAACGATACCAGAATTAGATGAACAACAAACGTATCACAGGCTAATAAACTAAAAGTGACTCTAATTATTAATCGTAATTACTGAACTGCCACTCAAAACACACGGGCTTCAGAGACCAAGCCGCTCAAGTAGAGAGCCTGCTATTCGCTGCCTACTAAACTACTCAGAGTGAGCTCCGACAATCTGATGGCGCGTTAGTAATTCGACAAAAATAATAATATTAAATTAGTAGCTGTAGAGTTCTTGTTTGGATGTCTTAGCCTTTCTTGGGGCTGAGCATAGCATTCGCCTAATGGTGTTTCAGAGGCAAGACCGCTTGAATGAGGAGCTTGTTGTTCACTGGCTAGTAAACGATCCAGCGATCAAGTATCCTAATGGCATATACACGTTGCCCAATCAAGAACTAAAAATCTTTTTGGTTTTTACCAGCGAAAACTGTTCCGGGTTATACTTCTCTGGAGATCCGACTTACTCTACTTCGAAAACTGTTCTGCACAGTACATGGGTTTCGCTCACCCTTTATACCCCGAAAATTCGCAATTTGCCTTTCACTTTGCAAGGCTCTGGAAGCTACCCCTATGTTAAACGTATATAATTTTTACGTATAATTTTTAATTATTTATTTAGACATTAGTTAATAAAGCAAATATTTTTATTAATTCGTTAGTAATATATTCTGACTAATATTGAATGATTTTAACATAAAAATGATAGTCCAATAATATTTTAATTTGAAATATATTCTTTGTCCTTTTCTAATGGTTGCGCACGCATCCTACAGGAACCTAGGCTAGCGTTGAAGCGCGCGATCTTTGTTTAAAATATTACGTACGATTTTTAATTTCTCTAGACTGATAAAAGAATGCATTAATTCGATTAATGATCATTTATTTTAATTTTTAATCAATCCATTCCATATGTTTTGATATATAAATAATAATAATTTAATAACTTAAATAACTTTTGTTTTATCGACTGATTAAATAATACATATGGTAATTGTTCTGTCTTATGACGCGGTCGGTAAAAGAAAAATAATGAAAAATAATGAAAAATGATGAAAAATAATGGATTTACAATAAAGAAAGAAAATATACATCTAGATTCTTCATGGGTGAATCTTCCGGGATGTTACAGCTTCCCCCTTATACAGTCTCTTGCCCTCAAGAAACGTATGTTCAGCTTTTGGGAATCGCTGTCTGATACATCTGCAGCAATGGCAACTTTTTGACTCCTTCCTTGGAGATGCTGCGCCCTGTCCAAATGACCATAGAATTTTCCAGTGTTTGCGCCTTGGGTTACTAGGGGTCATAATTTTTCGACATAATTCCTATGGAGGGCTTGGAATGTCGATTTTCCTCAGCTTCCATTGGTTTCTAGAACATTCCTCGGGATGAGGTATTATTATTATTATCGTGTTTCCTCCGTATCGAATTAATGGATTTTTATATGATTTCTTCTCTCCAACCCCCCCTCCCTCGGGCTGTTGCCCTTCTATTTGTCGTTTAAATTTTTGCAGAGCGACTCCTCTCCCTGCTCTTCGTCCCATTGTTAGTTTTCTAATATGGCGGTATGAACAATATGGCGCAATGGGTATACTTATATATATATATTTTTTTCTTAATTAGTTAATTAATTCGGGTTGAATAAATTCTTTTCATTAAGATTTTACTATCATTTATTGAAATTATTTATGTATATTACAAGGAAAAGAAAAAAAAATAGAAATTAGTTACAGTATTTTATATTATTATATATTTTTTTTACAGTTCGGCAACGGTTTCTATTCTTTCTACATCTCTACACTCGGCCGTCCTGCAGTAATATCCAGCCTCAGATATTTTAGGCGCTTTCCTCGTCGCCTTTTCTAGTTAATTAGGTTTCGGAACACCATTTTAGGTTTAGGTGAGGTGAATGAGTCTTTAAACGTTTAACAATAATTTATTAATAACAATTACTAACAACGAATAACCAGCACGTGTCGTACGCGAACGCTCTCTCAAAACGCTGAATCTCGAATGCCTCGGCTGTGGATTTTTCCACGCGTAACCGTTGCACGATGCTCTTTTGGCTAGTACCTTTCCAGAAAACGGTTACACCAAAAACGATAGGCAATTGTCTCGGAAAGCGCGCGTGGCAACGGGCAGCGACCGTACGCTACACTACCCCCCTACCAGTGATTAACGCTCACTCAAAGGGGTATACAAGAAGTTACAAAACACACTTTATGTAAGCCAAATCTTCGCTAACACGCAAATACAAATACTAAAACTAAAAATATATACACTATGCGATATATAAAGAATGAAAAGGTACGTAAATTCTTAATGCTAATACATACAATGTTGCAACGAAACTATATACATATACACATTTAAGTAAATCCCGCTTGATAACAATCAGGAAATCGAACTCTCCTACCGGACCGTAATGTATTCCTATCAGCACTACTATCACTTGGAGTTTCCACCATGACTTCGTTATCAACTACCTGCGGGTTACCTTCGCAAATATTTTCGTTCAAAATAAACGCAGGCTTTAACCTATCAATTGAGACGGTACATTCTTTTCCTCTCATTTCGATTACAAAAGTCTTGTCTCCGCGCTTAACTACTCTAAACGGCCCGACGTACGGTGGGTGCAACGGACCCTTGACCGCGTCGTGTCGTAAAAATACAAAAGGGCAAGTCGACAGTTCCTTAAACATGAAAGTTTTATTTGTGCCATGACGCGAAGCAGGCGATGGTTTCAAACCCTCAAAACATCTTCGTAGCCGATCTGCATAAACTGTCTGCGTATCTTTCTTGCCAGTGACAAAAAATTCGCCCGGTAAACGAACGCCCGTACCGTAAACAAGTTCCGCCGACGTGGTTTTTAAATCCTCTTTAAATGCTGTGCGAATGCCAAGTAAGACAATTGGTAACACTTCAACCCAATTATCTGTTTCATGACATTTTATCGCTGCTTTAATCTGCCGATGTAACCTCTTGTTGGGAAATTCCCGACAACCTACCCTAATAAACAAAGAACGAGGGACACAATGCCGCGAAAGGATGACCACCCTGGTGACGAGACCCGATGTGGGAAAGCCCGGGTCATAAAACAACCTCAAGGCCCAAGTTTTCGAGAGGGACTAGGAAACCTCCCGAAACAAGAAGAACTCATTCTGAATAGAGCTTTGGAAAGCGTAGCATCGACTTCAGAACCGTATTTTCAATAAAATATATTGCAGTTTTAAAACGAACTTAGTCAACGCGTCGGTCATTTTTACCTTTGTCTTACAAGTCAGAAGTGGGATAAACCGCGTGTTCTAAATCCGCTCGTGATATACAGTGCCAATTTTAGACGTTTTTACGCGATTGTGCCTGTGTACAGCGTGATAAATAGTAGTGAGTGCTGGTGAAAATGGGTCGACCAAGCGGAAAATCGCGGAGGTCCTCTCAGGATTGTTCACGGGGACGTTCGCGCGAACGTGAGCAATCGAAGGACTCCGTTCGTAGTAGATCGTGTGAAGGTGTACGCGATCGTTCGCGAGACGATTCGCGAAATCGTTCGCGAGAGGATCCGCGAAAACACTCACGGTATGAGCGTGAAAATCGTTCGCGAAAGCGGAGAAGCGCCTCGCTGGCGTACGATAGCGACCGTTCGAAGGGTCGAGGTCGAGACGCGTCTCGTGATCGTGGACGTGATGAATTGAAGGGTCGGCAAAGAGACAGTTCGCGAAGCCGTAGACGTGACGAATCGCGAGATCATCGACGTCGTCGTTCGCGAGACGGCTCGTTTGAAAATTATAGGGAATCATCATACAACCATACGCGAGAAGTGCGAAGACGTTCGTGGGATCGCGAGCGAAGCACAGCAGGGGGTCACTCGCGCCGCCGGAACCGTTCGACGGACAGCTCCGGATCGGAGAATTTGCGTGCGACGGTGAAGCGGCTACGTCAAGAACTCCAAGCCGTGCATTATCGTCCCATTAACGAGGAATTCGTAATTCCAAAATTTGATCCATCGAAAGATAATGCAGACGTGGAGCAGTGGACGCGGCAGGTGGACCGTATCGCGCGGCGATACAATTGGAGCGATGATAACATACTATTGTTGGTTGCTCGAAGCTTGAAGGGGCACGCACGTCGTGTGTACGATGAGGAAATAGCCAAAGATCACTCGTGGCGGTCGTTACGAACCATCCTCTTGCGGCGTTTTAAAAAACCTCTTCCATTCGCGCGATTACTGTTAGAAGCAGCTACTTACACTGCCAGTCCCGGACAGCGTTTGGGGGACTACTGTTTCGAGAAGCTGTCAAAATTACGCGCGTTGAAATTAAACATCCCGGATGATTATCTCGAAGACGCGGTAATTGGTGGCATCCAAGACGATAATGTAGCCAGGACCATTCGGTCTAAACATTATGAGGATGCGGATGAATTGTACGCGGCAATGAACGAGATGGGATCTATGCCGCAAACATCCAATAAATCGGCGGCACCGCGGATATTTCATCGCGGGACTGGTGACAAGCGAGAGAATCGAGCATCCACGTCAACGGCAAAACCTGGACCTTCGACGGCCGTGGAGCAGGTTCAGAGACCCTTTGTGACCTGTTATAATTGTGGAGAAACAGGGCATATCTCCGCTCGATGCAATAAAGGACGTAGTACATGCACGTTGTGCAAGAAACTCGGGCATTTAGACAAGTTCTGTCAAAAAATTAAGTGGATTAGCACGACGAAGGTGAGTCAAAGCAAACACAATATGTATTTACTACCTGCGTCGGTTAATGGTCATGGGGTAGTTTGCCTTGTCGATACCGGTAGTTCAAACACATTAATTACAAAATCGGTAGCTATAAGATTAAATGTTCAGCTAATAAGGGATAGTGAGCTACAATTGCGGGGGTTTACTGGGGTCGGGACGTCCACTGACCTATTCGCTAATGTAACCATAAAAATTATGGAAGCAACAGCGGAGGTACGTGCGATAGTTGTTGAATCGGACGCGATGTTGTATGAAGCGATCGTCGGACGAGACTTTCTAGATCAACCGCATATTATGTTGATAAAGCGCAAGGGTAACATAACCATACGGGAATTATCATTGAACGAAGAAACGCAACAGGACATTGTAGTTGTTAATGTATTGGAAGAGAGTGTAGATTTAAACGATTTAGTATTCGGCGACATTGACGATAAAAGTAGGGAATTATGTAGGGTTCTTATTAATTCATACGCGGACCGGATTACCACTTCAATGAAAACGCTAGGGAAAACGAACGCGATAGAAATGGAAATACGGTGTACAACGGATACACCGGTGTATTATAACCCTTATCGGATGGCGGAGGTTGAACGGAAAATCGCGCGGGATATAGTTGAGGAGTTAATTGATAACGGGATTGTTCGGGAGTCTACGTCGCCTTATGCAAGCCCAATAACGTTAGTGAAGAAAAAGACCGGCGATTATCGATTATGCGTCGATTACAGAAAATTGAATGCGGTAACGATTAAGGATCGATACCCGTTACCGCTGATCGAGGATCAGATCGATAGGCTAGGTGGGAACGCGTATTTTATAGGGTTGGACCTTGCCTCTGGCTACTATCAAGTACCCATGAGCAATAATTCCATAGAAAAAACAGCATTTGTAACACCGGACGGCCATTATGAGTTTTTGCGAATGCCATTTGGATTGAGCAACGCGCCTGCTGTCTTTCAACGTCTAATCAACACCGTGTTAGGGCCGCTGAAGAATTCCATAGCGTTGCCGTATATAGATGATATCATAATTCCCTCCACCACCATCGAAGAGGGTTTGGAGCGTTTGAAGGTTGTCCTCGATAGATTTAGGGAGCATAATTTAACGTTAAACTTTAAAAAATGTACATTTCTGACGACTAGCATTGATTATCTCGGGCGAGAGATAAGTGCAGAAGGTGTTAAACCAGGTCGAAAGAAAGTACAGGCCGTGTTAGAAATACCCAACCCCACTACAGTCAGGGAAGTTCGTCAATTTTTAGGGTTAGCCGGATATTTTAGAAAATTTATACAAGGGTACGCGACCATAGTTACGCCGTTAACGTTGTTGACAAGGAAAAACACGCCGTGGAAATGGGGGGACGCGCAAAAAGGGGCGGTCATTAAAATAAAGGAAGCTCTCACGACGCGGCCAATTCTTGCGATATTTGATGGAACATTGCGAACAGAATTACATACCGATGCGAGTTCTGTAGGGTTAGGCGCTATCCTATTCCAGTACACCGCGGAAGGTAGACAACGGGTGGTAGGTTATTATAGTAAGCAAACTAGTCACGACCAGAGCAGGTATCACTCTTATGAATTGGAAACAATGGCGGTTGTTTTTGCCCTGCGTTATTTTAGGGTATATCTGCTAGGAATAAATTTTACTGTTATTACCGACTGCAACGCACTACGCACGACTTTCACGAAAAAGGATTTAATCCCTCGTGTTGGACGTTGGTGGTTAGAAGTACAGGATTATACGTTCAATATAGAATATCGGGCGGGAACGAAAATGCAGCATGTGGATGCGCTTAGTAGAAATCCGGTACAAGGGATAGAAATTTATCCTGTCGATATTACGGAGTCAGACTGGATATTAGCCGCGCAGTTACAGGATGAACAATTAAATCGAATTCGGCAAATCTTGAGCGATAACGTTAGGAATGCAGATACAAAACAGCATTTTGCTGATTATATTCTTAAGAATGGTAAAGTTTATAGGCGGTTAGAAAAAGGGCGTATTGCGTGGGTGGTACCGAAAGCGGCGCGATTTCAAATATGTCGTTTATGTCACGATGATGCGGGACATCTGGGGTTGGAAAAAACATTAGGTCGTATCCGGAAAAATTACTGGTTCGCGGGGATGAGCGCGTTTGTAAAAAAATATATCAAAGCGTGTTTAAATTGTACCTATTGTAACGTCCCTGGTGCTAGACTCGGGAGTTTACAGCGCTACGTAAGGCAAAGAGCGGCTTTTGCCTATTGAGCGACTCGTTCTTATTATAACTAATACTATAAAAAGTGGGGTTCGTGTGGCGTGTGGTTAAAGAGTGAAATCTACAGATTGATACCTTTCATTAATTAGATTTATTCAAGTAATTCAAGGTAAAATATAGGATTACAATTAACAATTATTTATAGAAAAGATATAAAATGTATTATATTATTAATATTGAAAACGCAAATCGGTAGCTAACTACCTTGGTTACGCGGTATTCAGCTAGGTACGTATTATTACTTATTTATTTGCTTGTTTATTATAACGCAACGCAAGAAACGCGGTTTTCGATAAGGTACGTATCGTTAATTAAGTATTTTGATCGACTATTATGATGCAAACGCGGGTTTGAACGAGGTACGTATAGTTAGTTAATTATTCGATTGACGCAAACGCAAGAAATAATGTTTTATAATGATTTTAATGTTTATAATGGATCTAGATCCCGACTGGTGACAGAACAATATTTGGTTTCGCTATAAGATTGAGATTCGAAACTCTATATAAAACAGTTGGACATGAGCAGCTACTCTTTGCTTGACTCTAAAGTTAGTAGTTCAATTGCCCTTTTAGTCGGAGCACAATTGACACCCAAAACCTGATCGCTTAATTGGGGAGCCCGTGTTAGCTGGCTACTAGACGACCCAACGATGCAAGAGTTAGATGAACAACATATGCCCAACAGGGTTGCAAATTTCAATGACTCGACTTTATTAACTAGAGTTACTTAAACGCCACCCAAAAGACACGGGCTTCAGAGACCTGATCGCTTAAATGGGGAGCCTGCGTTAGCTGGCTACTCAACAACCCAGAGCGAACTCCAAGAATCCGACGGCGAGTTAGTAACCTGGCGAAAAATAATAAATCTGTACGAGTGGCTGAAGAGCTCTTGTTTGATGTCTTACAAGGGACCATCCCGAGTTGATAATTTCCGATTTTGATGAAACTTATGTATAATATAGTTCTCGAAAAAATATTCGACACGTATTTTTTTTTAGCTGCCGACATTCATGTTAAGGGGGTGAAAATAGCCCCCAAAGTGGGGGGTGTGAATCATATGTTGTTGAATATCTCGGGAACCAGTAGAGCTAGAGGAATGGTTTAAATTGCAAAGTTGTGTGTTTTTTAATGAGGAATCCGAATATGCAAATGGATTTAAAAAATTCGCATTTGTTTAAATAATATATTAAAAAATGACACTTTTTTGTTAATTTTTCTGTTCAAAAGTTGTTGTATCTTCCCATAATTTTCTATGTGAAAAGTATACTAGTAAATACAAAATACGGATAAAATGGAATTTTGATTTTTACATTATAAATATAGTTAACGTAGTTCTATTTTTATCGTACTTTTGCGGGGCGCAGTCCTCAAATGTATATAATCAAGTACGTAAAGAACTTCTACGTCTTTACTGGTAACTGTATTACAGTGAACTTGACAAATTTTTTTCAATTGGGGTCAGAATTACCGTCCCAGGTATAAGAGATAGCCGGCGGTGACCGTTGTGGTTTTTCCTCGCGGTCACAAGGCTTTATTGAGGGGGCTATTACACCCAAATTTTTTCAAGTTTTTGGCAATTGAAACCAAGTTGTTCCACGTTTATAAATATATGCGAACTCTGAAAAGAGCTGATGTTAATATTGGTTCCTGCAATTTTTTAAAAGGCTGAAAATCATGAAAGTATTAGTTCATTCTGTATAGTGATTACAATAATGGTATTTCACTAGAAAATGATTAAAACATAAATGCTCCTGACACCACGAACATTTCAGACAAACAACACTACTATAACGATTACAAATTATACTTGATGTGTTGATGAAACAAAATTCTATAGGGTTTTCAAATTCTCCTGGCCTCTCGTCAGCATAGCCGCATCGAAACCATGCATATTGAAACAGTTTTTTGTATCGAGGTGCTGATAATTGTTTGTGTGTAAGCGATTGAATTTTTATTATAGTATCACGGGCATGTAAATTTATATTGATATTTAAGGTTATAACTAAATCCGATAATTTTCTTACAATTAGATTTACTATAACTACGCAAAGAAATACAAAAGAAATATACGTGAAATGTATCATACAGATGCATACAAAATTTCAAATATAGAACAAATAGTATAAAAAGAGTTTGTAAGCGAGTGAAAGACCGAGTTTGTAAGAGAGTGAAATACCATTATTGTAATCACTATACAGAATGAACTAATACTTTCATGATTTTCAGCCTTTTAAAAAATTGCAGGAACCAATATTAACATCAGCTCTTTTCAGAGTTCGCATATATTTATAAACGTGGAACAACTTGGTTTCAATTGCCAAAAACTTGACAAAATTTGGGTGTAATAGCCCCCTCAATAAAGCCTTGTGACCGCGAGGAAAAACCACAACGGTCACCGCCGGCTATCTCTTATACCTGGGACGGTAATTCTGACCCCAATTGAAAAAAATTTGTCAAGTTCACTGTAATACAGTTACCAGTAAAGACGTAGAAGTTCTTTACGTACTTGATTATATACATTTGAGGACTGCGCCCCGCAAAAGTACGATAAAAATAGAACTACGTTAACTATATTTATAATGTAAAAATCAAAATTCCATTTTATCCGTATTTTGTATTTACTAGTATACTTTTCACATAGAAAATTATGGGAAGATACAACAACTTTTGAACAGAAAAATTAACAAAAAAGTGTCATTTTTTAATATATTATTTAAACAAATGCGAATTTTTTAAATCCATTTGCATATTCGGATTCCTCATTAAAAAACACACAACTTTGCAATTTAAACCATTCCTCTAGCTCTACTGGTTCCCGAGATATTCAACAACATATGATTCACACCCCCCACTTTGGGGGCTATTTTCACCCCCTTAACATGAATGTCGGCAGCTAAAAAAAAATACGTGTCGAATATTTTTTCGAGAACTATATTATACATAAGTTTCATCAAAATCGGAAATTATCAAC
>CAMAOD020000184.1:0-11291 GCA_945859595.2 Megachile willughbiella | reverse complement strand
GTTGATAATTGCAACAATGTTGATAACATCGATAAAATTGAAAAAATGGAAAAAAATTTGAGAAATTCGAAAAACTCAAAAAATTGAAAAAACCGAAAAAACTGATAATATTGATAATATTCTCAATGTTGATAATTGCAACAATGTTGATAATATCGATAAAATTGAAAAAATGGAAAAAATTTGAAAAATTTGAAAAACTCAAAAAATTGAAAAAACCGAACAAACTGATAATATTGATAATATTCACAATGTTGATAATTGCAACAATGTTGATAACATCGATAAAATTGAAAAAAATGGAAAAAATTTGAAAAATTTGGAAAAATTAAAAAATTTGAAAAATTTGAAAAACTCAAAAAATTGAAAAAACCGAACAAACTGATAATATTGATAATATTCACAATGTTGATAATTGCAACAATGTTGATAATATCGATAAAATTGAAAAAAATGGAAAAAATTTGAAAAATTCGAAAAACTCAAAAAATTGAAAAAACCGAAAAAAACTGATAATATTGATAATATTCACAATGTTGATAATTGCAACAATGTTGATAACATCGATAAAATTGAAAAAATGGAAAAAATTTGAAAAATTGAAAAAAATTGAAAAAACCGAAAAAAACTGATAATATTGATAATATTCTCAACGTTGATAATTGCAACAATGTTGATAAATCGATAAAATTGAAAAAATGGAAAAAAATTTGAAAAATTTGGAAAAATTTGAAAAATTCAAAAAATTGAAAAAACCGAAAAAAACTGATAATATTGATAATATTCACAATGTTGATAATTGCAACAATGTTGGTAACATCGATAAAATTGAAAAAATGGAAAAAATTTGAAAAATTGAAAAAAATTGAAAAAACCGAAAAAACTGATAATATTGACAATATTCACAATGTTGATAATATCGATAAAATTGAAAAAATGGAAAAAATTTGAAAAAATTGAAAAATTCAAAAAATTGAAAAAACCGAAAAAACTGATAATATTGATAATATTCACAATGTTGATAATTGCAACAATGTTGATAACATCGATAATATTGAAAAAATTGAAAAAATTGAAAAAATTTGGAAAATTTTGAAAAATTCAAAAAATTCAAAAAATCGAAAAAATTGATAATATTGATAATATTCACAATGTTGATAATAGCAACAATGTTGATAATATCGATAAAATGGAAAAAATTTGAAAATTTGGAAAAATTTGAAAAATTCAAAAAATTGAAAAAACCGAAAAAACTGATAATATTGATAATATTCACATAGTTGATAATTGCAACAATGTTGATAACATCGATAAAATTGAAAAAATGGAAAAAATTTGAAAAATTGAAAAAAAATTGAAAAAACCGAAAAAAACTGATAATATTGATAATATTCTCAACGTTGATAATTGCAACAATGTTGATAAATCGATAAAATTGAAAAAAATGGAAAAAATTTGAAAAATTTGGAAAAATTTGAAAAATTCAAAAAATTGAAAAAAACCGAAAAAACTGATAATATTGATAATATTCACAATGTTGATAATTGCAACAATGTTGGTAACATCGATAAAATTGAAAAAATGGAAAAAAATTTGAAAAATTGAAAAAAATTGAAAAACCGAAAAAACTGATAATATTGACAATATTCACAATGTTGATAATATCGATAAAATTGAAAAAATGGAAAAAATTTGAAAAAATTGAAAAATTCAAAAAATTGAAAAAACCGAAAAAACTGATAATATTGATAATATTCACAATGTTGATAATTGCAACAATGTTGATAACATCGATAAAATTGAAAAAATTGAAAAAATTGAAAAAATTTGGAAAATTTTTGAAAAATTCAAAAAATTCAAAAAAATCGAAAAAATTGATAATATTGATAATATTCACAATGTTGATAATAGCAACAATGTTGATAATATCGATAAAATGGAAAAAATTTGAAAAATTTGGAAAAATTTGAAAAATTCAAAAAATTGAAAAAACCGAAAAAACTGATAATATTGATAATATTCACAATGTTGATAATAGCAACAATGTTGAAAATATCGATAAAATTGAAAAAATGGAAAAAATTTGAAAAATTCTAAAAATTGAAAAAATCGATAAAACTGATAATATTGATAATATTGATAATATTCACAATGTTGGTAATAGCAACAATGTTGATAATATCGATAAAATGGAAAAAAATGGAAAAAATTTGAAAAATTTGGAAAATTCAAAAAATTGAAAAAATCGAAAAAACAGATAATATTTATAATATTCACAATGTTGATAATTGCAACAATGTTGATAATATCGATAAAATTGAAAAAATGGAAAAAATTTGAAAAATTCGAAAACTCAAAAATTGAAAAAAACCGAAAAAACTGATATATTGATAATATTCTCAATGTTTATAATTGCAACAATGTTGATAATATCGATAAAATTGAAAAAATGGAAAAAATTTGAAAAATTTGAAAAACTCAAAAAATTGAAAAAACCGAACAAACCGATAATATTGATAATATTCACAATGTTGATAATTGCAACAATGTTGATAACATCGATAAAATTGAAAAAATGGAAAAAATTTGAAAAATTCAAAAAAATTGAAAAAACCGAAAAAACCGATAGTATTGATAATATTCACAATGTTGATAATTGCAACAATGTTGATAACATCGATAAAATTGAAAAATGGAAAAAATTTGAAAAATTCAAAAAATTCAAAAAATCGATAAAACTGATAATACTGATAATATTGATAATATTCACAATGTTGATAATTGCAACAATGTTGATAACATCGATAAAATTGAAAAAATGGAAAAAATTTGAAAAATTGAAAAAAATTGAAAAAACCGAAAAAACTGATAATATTGACAATATTCACAATGTTGATAATATCGATAAAATTGAAAAAATGGAAAAAATTTGAAAAAATTGATAAATTCAAAAAATTGAAAAAAATTGAAAAAATCGAAAAAAACCGATAGTATTGATAATATTCACAATGTTGATAATTGCAACAATGTTGATAACATCGATAAAATTGAAAAAATGGAAAAAATTTGAAAAATTCAAAAAATTCAAAAAATCGATAAAACTGATAATACTGATAATATTGATAATATTCACAATGTTGATAATTGCAACAATGTTGATAACATCGATAAAATTGAAAAAATGGAAAAAATTTGAAAAATTGAAAAAAATTGAAAAAACCGAAAAAACTGATAATATTGACAATATTCACAATGTTGATAATATCGATAAAATTGAAGAAATGGAAAAAATTTGAAAAAATTGAAAAATTCAAAAAATTGAAAAAACCGAAAAAACTGATAATATTGATAATATTCACAATGTTGATAATTGCAACAATGTTGATAACATCGATAAAATTGAAAAAATGGAAAAAAATTTGAAAAATTTGGAAAAATTTGAAAAATTCAAAAAATTGAAAAAACCGAAAAAACTGATAATATTGATAATATTCACAATGTTGATAATTGCAACAATGTTGATAACATCGATAAGATGGAAAAAATTGAAAAAATTTGAAAAAATTGAAAAATTCAAAAAATTGAAAAAATCGATAAAACTGATAATATTGATAATATTGATGATATTCACAATGTTGATAATAGCAACAATGTTGATAATATCGATAAAATGGAAAAAATGGAAAAAATTTGAAAAATTTGGAAAATTCAAAAAATTGAAAAAATCGAAAAAACTGATAATATTTATAATATTCACAATGTTGATAATTGCAACAATGTTGATAATATCGATAAAATTGAAAAAATGGAAAAAATTTGAAAAATTCGAAAAACTCAAAAAATTGAAAAAACCGAAAAAACTGATAATATTTATAATATTCACAATGTTGATAATTGCAACAATGTTGATAATATCGATAAAATTGAAAAAATGGAAAAAATTTGAAAAATTCGAAAAACTCAAAAAATTGAAAAAACCGAAAAAACTGATAATATTGATAATATTCTCAATGTTGATAATTGCAACAATGTTGATAACATCGATAAAATTGAAAAAATGGAAAAAATTTGAAAAATTTGGAAAAATTTGAAAAATTCAAAAAATTGAAAAAACCGAAAAAACTGATAATATTGATAATATTCACAATGTTGATAATTGCAACAATGTTGATAACATCGATAAAAGTGAAAAAATGGAAAAAATTTGAAAAATTCAAAAAATTGAAAAAACCGAAAAAACTGATAATATTGATAATATTCACAATGTTGATAATTGCAACAATGTTGATAACATTGATAAAATTGAAAAAATGGAAAAAATTTGAAAAATTGAAAAAAATTGAAAAAACCGAAAAAACTGATAATATTGACAATATTCACAATGTTGATAATTGCAACAATGTTGATAATATCGATAAAATTGAAAAAATGGAAAAAATTTGAAAAAATTCAAAAATTCAAAAAATTGAAAAAACCGAAAAAACTGATAATATTGATAATATTCACAATGTTGATAATTGCAACAATGTTGATAACATCGATAAAATTGAAAAAATTGAAAAAATTTGAGAAATTTGGAAAAATTTGAAAAATTCAAAAAATTCAAAAAATCGAAAAAACTGATAATATTGATAATATTCACAATGTTGATAATTGCAACAATGTTGATGATATCGATAAGATGGAAAAAATTGAAAAAATTTGAAAAATTTGAAAAATTCAAAAAATTGAAAAAACCGAAAAAACTGATAATATTGATAATATTCACAATGTTGATAATTGCAACAATGTTGATAACATCGATAAAATTGAAAAAATGGAAAAAATTTGAAAAATTCAAAAAATTGAAAAAACCGAAAAAACTGATAATATTGATAATATTCACAATGTTGATAATTGCAACAATGTTGATAACATCGATAAAATTGAAAAAATGGAAAAAATTTGAAAAATTGAAAAAAATTGAAAAAACCGAAAAAACTGATAATATTGATAATATTCTCAACGTTGATAATTGCAACAATGTTGATAAATCGATAAAATTGAAAAAATGGAAAAAATTTGAAAAATTTGGAAAAATTTGAAAAATTCAAAAAATTGAAAAAACCGAAAAAACTGATAATATTGATAATATTCACAATGTTGATAATTGCAACAATGTTGGTAACATCGATAAAATTGAAAAAATGGAAAAAATTTGAAAAATTGAAAAAAATTGAAAAAACCGAAAAAACTGATAATATTGACAATATTCACAATGTTGATAATATCGATAAAATTGAAAAAATGGAAAAAATTTGAAAAAATTGAAAAATTCAAAAATTGAAAAAACCGAAAAAACTGATAATATTGATAATATTCACAATGTTGATAATTGCAACAATGTTGATAACATCGATAAAATTGAAAAAATTGAAAAAATTGAAAAAATTTGGAAAATTTTGAAAAATTCAAAAAATTCAAAAAATCGAAAAAATTGATAATATTGATAATAGCAACAATGTTGATAATATCGATAAAATGGAAAAAATTTGAAAAATTTGGAAAAATTTGAAAAATTCAAAAAATTGAAAAAACCGAAAAAACTGATAATATTGATAATATTCACAATGTTGATAATAGCAACAATGTTGAAAATATCGATAAAATTGAAAAAATGGAAAAAATTTGAAAAATTCTAAAAATTGAAAAAATCGATAAAACTGATAATATTGATAATATTGATAATATTCACAATGTTGATAATAGCAACAATGTTGATAATATCGATAAAATGGAAAAAATGGAAAAAATTTGAAAAATTTGGAAAATTCAAAAAATTGAAAAAATCGAAAAAACAGATAATATTTATAATATTCACAATGTTGATAATTGCAACAATGTTGATAATATCGATAAAATTGAAAAAATGGAAAAAATTTGAAAAATTCGAAAAACTCAAAAAATTGAAAAAACCGAAAAAACTGATAATATTGATAATATTCTCAATGTTGATAATTGCAACAATGTTGATAATATCGACAAAATTGAAAAAATGGAAAAAATTTGAAAAATTTGAAAAACTCAAAAAATTGAAAAAACCGAACAAACCGATAATATTGATAATATTCACAATGTTGATAATTGCAACAATGTTGATAACATCGATAAAATTGAAAAAATGGAAAAAATTTGAAAAATTCGAAAACTCAAAAAATTGAAAAAACCGAAAAAACTGATAATATTGATAATATTCTCAATGTTGATAATTGCAACAATGTTGATAATATCGATAAAATTGAAAAAATGGAAAAAATTTGAAAAATTTGAAAAACTCAAAAAATTGAAAAAACCGAACAAACCGATAATATTGATAATATTCACAATGTTGATAATTGCAACAATGTTGATAACATCGATAAAATTGAAAAAATGGAAAAAATTTGAAAAATTTGGAAAAATTTGAAAAATTCAAAAAAATTGAAAAAACCGAAAAAACCGATAGTATTGATAATATTCACAATGTTGATAATTGCAACAATGTTGATAATATCGATAAAATTGAAAAAATGGAAAAAATTTGAAAAATTCGAAAAACTCAAAAAATTGAAAAAACCGAAAAAACTGATAATATTGATAATATTCTCAATGTTGATAATTGCAACAATGTTGATAACATCGATAAAATTGAAAAAATGGAAAAAATTTGAAAAATTCAAAAAAATCAAAAAATCGATAAAACTGATAATACTGATAATATTGATAATATTCACAATGTTGATAATTGCAACAATGTTGATAACATCGATAAAATTGAAAAAATGGAAAAAATTTGAAAAATTGAAAAAAATTGAAAAAACCGAAAAAACTGATAATATTGACAATATTCACAATGTTGATAATATCGATAAATTGAAGAAATGGAAAAAATTTGAAAAAATTGAAAAATTCAAAAAATTGAAAAAACCGAAAAAACTGATAATATTGATAATATTCACAATGTTGATAATTGCAACAATGTTGATAACATCGATAAAATTGAAAAAATGGAAAAAATTTGAAAAATTTGGAAAAATTTGAAAAATTCAAAAAATTGAAAAAACCGAAAAAACTGATAATATTGATAATATTCACAATGTTGATAATTGCAACAATGTTGATAACATCGATAAAAGTGAAAAAATGGAAAAAATTTGAAAAAATTGAAAAATTCAAAAAATTGAAAAAATCGATAAAACTGATAATATTGATAATATTGATAATATTCACAATGTTGATAATAGCAACAATGTTGATAATATCGATAAAATGGAAAAAATGGAAAAAATTTGAAAAATTTGGAAAATTCAAAAAATTGAAAAAATCGAAAAAACTGATAATATTTATAATATTCACAATGTTGATAATTGCAACAATGTTGATAATATCGATAAAATTGAAAAAATGGAAAAAATTTGAAAAATTCGAAAAACTCAAAAAATTGAAAAAAACCGAAAAAACTGATAATATTTATAATATTCACAATGTTGATAATTGCAACAATGTTGATAATATCGATAAAATTGAAAAAATGGAAAAAATTTGAAAAATTCGAAAAACTCAAAAAATTGAAAAAACCGAAAAAACTGATAATATTGATAATATTCTCAATGTTGATAATTGCAACAATGTTGATAACATCGATAAAATTGAAAAAATGGAAAAAATTTGAAAAATTTGGAAAAATTTGAAAAATTTGGAAAAATTTGAAAAATTCAAAAAATTGAAAAAACCGAAAAAACTGATAATATTGATAATATTCACAATGTTGATAATTGCAACAATGTTGATAACATCGATAAAAGTGAAAAAATGGAAAAAATTTGAAAAATTCAAAAAATTGAAAAAACCGAAAAAACTGATAATATTGATAATATTCACAATGTTGATAATTGCAACAATGTTGATAACATCGATAAAATTGAAAAAATGGAAAAAATTTGAAAAATTGAAAAAAATTGAAAAAACCGAAAAAACTGATAATATTGACAATATTCACAATGTTGATAATTGCAACAATGTTGATAATATCGATAAAATTGAAAAAATGGAAAAAATTTGAAAAAATTGAAAAATTCAAAAATTGAAAAAACCGAAAAAACTGATAATATTGATAATATTCACAATGTTGATAATTGCAACAATGTTGATGATATCGATAAGATGGAAAAAATTGAAAAAATTTGAAAAATTCAAAAAATTGAAAAAACCGAAAAAACTGATAATATTGATAATATTCACAATGTTGATAATTGCAACAATGTTGATAACATCGATAAAATTGAAAAAATGGAAAAAATTTGAAAAATTCAAAAAATTGAAAAAACCGAAAAAACTGATAATATTGATAATATTCACAATGTTGATAATTGCAACAATGTTGTTAATATCGATAAAATTGAAAAAATGGAAAAAATTTGAAAAATTTGAAAAATTCAAAAAATTCAAAAAAATCGAAAAAATTGATAATATTGATAATATTCACAATGTTGATAATAGCATCAATGTTGAAAATATCGATAAAATTGAAGAAATGGAAAAAATTTGAAAAATTCTAAAAATTGAAAAAATCGATAAAACTGATAATATTGATAATATTGATAATATTCACAATGTTGATAATAGCAACAATGTTGATAATATCGATAAAATGGAAAAAATGGAAAAAATTTGGAAAATTCAAAAAATTGAAAAAATCGAAAAAACAGATAATATTTATAATATTCACAATGTTGATAATTGCAACAATGTTGATAATATCGATAAAATTGAAAAAATGGAAAAAATTTGAAAAATTCGAAAAATTCAAAAAATTGAAAAAATCGAAAAAACTGATAATATTAATAATATTCACAATGTTGATAATTGCAACAATGTTGATAATATCGATAAAATTGAAAAAATGGAAAAAATTTGAAAAATTTGGAAAAATTTGAAAAATTCAAAAAATTGAAAAAACCGAAGAAACTGATAATATTGATAATATTCACAATGTTGATAATTGCAACAATGTTGATAACATCGATAAAATTGAAAAAATGGAAAAAATTTGAAAAATTCAAAAAAATTGAAAAAACCGAAAAAACTGATAATATTGACAATATTCACAATGTTGATAATTGCAACAATGTTGATAATATCGATAAAATTGAAAAAATGGAAAAAATTTGAAAAATTTGAAAAATTCAAAAAATTGAGAAAACCGAAAAAACTGATAATATTGATAATATTCACAATGTTGATAATAGCAACAATGTTGAAAATATCGATAAAATTGAAAAAATGGAAAAAATTTGAAAAATTCTAAAAATTGAAAAAATCGATAAAACTGATAATATTGATAATATTGATAATATTCACAATGTTGATAATAGCAACAATGTTGATAATATCGATAAAATGGAAAAAATGGAAAAAATTTGAAAAATTTGGAAAATTCAAAAAATTGAAAAAATCGAAAAAACAGATAATATTTATAATATTCACAATGTTGATAATTGCAGCAATGTTGATAATATCGATAAAATTGAAAAAATGGAAAAAATTTGAAAAATTCGAAAAACAAAAAATTGAAAAAACCGAAAAAACTGATAATATTGATAATATTCTCAATGTTGATAATTGCAACAATGTTGATAACATCGATAAAATTGAAAAAATGGAAAAATTTGGAAAATTTGAAAAATTTGGAAAATTTGAAAAATTCAAAAAATTGAAAAAACCGAAAAAACTGATAATATTGATAATATTCACAATGTTGATAATTGCAACAATGTTGATAATATCGATAAAATTAAAAAAATGGAAAAAATTTGAAAAATTAAAAAAATTCAAAAAATTGAAAAAATCGATAAAACTGTTAATATTGATAATATTGATAAAATTCACAATGTTGATAATTGCAACAATGTTGATAATATCGATAAAATTGAAAAAATGGAAAAAATTTGAAAAATTTGAAAAATTGAAAAAATCGATAAAACTGATAATATTGATAATATTCACAATGTTGATAATTGCAACAATGTTGATAATATCGATAAAATTGAAAAAATGGACAAAATTTGAAAAATTTGAAAAATTCAAAAAATTGAAAAAACCGAAAAAACTGATAATATTGATAATATTCACAATGTTGATAATTGCAACAATGTTGATAACATCGATAAAATTGAAAAAATGGAAAAAATTTGAAAAATTTGAAAAATTGAAAAAATCGATAAAACTGATAATATTGATAATATTCACAATGTTGATAATAGCAACAATGTTGATAATATCGTTGAAATTGAAAAAATTGAAAAAATTGAAAAAATTTTGAAAATTTTGAAAAATTCAAAAAATTCAAAAAACCGAAAAAATTGATAATATTGATAATATTCACAATGTTGATAATAGCAACAATGTTGAAAATATCGATAAAATTGAAAAAATGGAAAAAATTTGAAAAATTCTAAAAATTTAAAAAATCGATAAAACTGATAATATTGATAATATTGATAATATTCACAATGTTGATAATAGCAACAATGATGATAATATCGATAAAATGGAAAAAATGGAAAAAATTTGAAAAATTTGGAAAATTCAAAAAATTGAAAAAATCGAAAAAACAGATAATATTTATAATATTCACAATGTTGATAATTGCAGCAATGTTGATAATATCGATAAAATTGAAAAAATGGAAAAAATTTGAAAAATTCGAAAAACAAAAAATTGAAAAAACCGAAAAAACTGATAATATTGATAATATTCTCAATGTTGATAATATTCACAATGTTGATAATAGCAACAATGTTGATAATATCGATAAAATGGAAAAAATGGAAAAAATTTGAAAAATTTGAAAAATTCAAAAAATTCAAAAAATCGAAAAAATTGATAATATTGATAATATTCACAATGTTGATAATAGCAACAATGTTGAAAATATCGATAAAATTGAAAAAATTAAAAAAATTTGAAAAATTCTAAAAATTGAAAAAATCGATAAAACTTATAATATTGATAATATTGATAATATTCACAATGTTGATAATAGCAACAATGTTGATAATATCGATAAAATGGAAAAAATGGAAAAAATTTGAAAAATTTGGAAAATTCAAAAAATTGAAAAAATCGAAAAAACAGATAATATTTATAATATTCACAATGTTGATAATTGCAACAATGTTGATAATATCGATAAAATTGAAAAAATGGAAAAAATTTGAGAAATTCGAAAAACTCAAAAAATTGAAAAAACCGAAAAAACTGATAATATTGAT
>CAMAOD020000183.1:0-33661 GCA_945859595.2 Megachile willughbiella | reverse complement strand
AACACTTATTTTTATCCTTATTACTATTATTATTATCGTAATAACTATTATTTTCAGCCTTATCACTATTATTATTATATAAATAACTCTTACTTTTATCCTTATCACTATTATTATTATCGTTATCACTCTTATTTTTATCCTTATTACTATTATTATTATCGTAATAACTCTTATTTTTGTCCTTATTTCTATTATTATTATCGTAATAACTCTTATTTTTATCCTTATTACTATTATTATTACCGTAATAGCTCTTATTTTTATCCTTATTACTATTATTATTATTATCGTAAAACTCTCATTTTTACCCTTATTACTATTATTATTATCGTAATAACTCCTATTTTTATCCTTATTTCTATTATTATTATCATTATAACTATTACTTTCAGCCATATTCCTATTTTTATTATGTAATAACTCTTATTTTTATCCTTATTACTATTATTATTATCGTAATAACTATTATTTTCAGCCTTATCACTATTATTATTATATAAATAACTCTTACTTTTATCCTTATCACTATTATTATTATCGTTATCACTCTTATTTTTATCCTTATTACTATTATTATTATCGTAATAACTCTTATTTTTATCCTTATTTCTATTATTATTATCATTATAACTATTATTTTGAGCCTTATTCCTATTTTTATCATGTAATAACTCTTATTTTTATCCGTATTACTATTATTATTATCGTAATAACTATTACTGTAAGCCATATTCCTATTTTTATTATGTAATAACTCTTATTTTTATCCTTATTTCTATGATTATTATCGCAATAACTCTTATTTTTATCCTTATAACTATTATTATTATCGTAATAACTCTTATTTTTGTCCTTATTCCTATTTTATCATCGTATTAACTCTTACTTTTATCCTTATTACTATTATTATTATCGTAATAACTCTTATTTTTATCCTTATTACTATTATTATTATCGTAATAACACTTATTTTTATCCTTATTTCTATTATTATTATCATTATAACTATTATTTTCAGCCATATTCCTATTTTTATTATGTAATAACTCTTATTTTTATCCTTATAACTATTATTATTATCGTAATAACTCTTATTTTTATCCTTATTACTATTATTATTATCGTAATAACTCCTATTTTTATCCTTATTTCTATTATTATTATTGTAATTATTCTTATTCTTATCCTTATTCCTATTTTATCATCGTAAACTCTTACTTTTATCCTTATTACTATTATTATTATCGTAGTAACTCTTATTTCTATCCTTATTCCTATTTTATCATCGTATTAACTCTTACATTTATCCTTATTACTATTATTATTATCATAATAACTCTTACTTTTATCCTTATTACTATTATTATTATCGTAGTAACTCTTATTTTTATCCATATTACTATTATTATTATCGTAATAACTCTTATTTTTATCCTTATTTCTGTTATTATTATCGTAATAACTCTTATTTTTATCCTTATTCCTATTTTATAATCGTATTAACTCTTACTTTTATCCTTATTACTATTATTATTATATAAATAACTCTTATTTTTATCCTTATTCCTATTTTATCATCGTATTAACTCTTACTTTTATCCTTATTACTATTATTATTATCGTAATAACTCTTATTTTTATCCTTATTTCTATAATTATTATCGTAATAACTCTTATTTTTATCCTTATTTCTATTATTATTATCGTAATAACTCTTATTTTTATCCTTATTTCTATTATTATTATCATTATAACTATTATTTTCAGCCATATTCCTATTTTTATTATGTAATAACTCTTATTTTTATCCTTATTCCTATTTTATCATCGTATTAACTCTTACTTTTATCCTTATTACTATTATTATTATCGTAATAACTCTTATTTTTATCCTTATTTCTGTTATTATTATCGTAATAACTCTTATTTTTATCCTTATTCCTATTTTATCATCGTATTAACTCTTACTTTTATCCTTATTACTATTATTATTATCGTAATAACTCTTACTTTTATCCTTATTACTATTATTATTATCGTAGTGACTCTTATTTTTATCCATGTTACTATTATTATTATCGTAATAACTCTTATTTTTATCCTTATTTCTGTTATTATTATCGTAATAACTCTTATTTTTTACTTTATTCCTATTTTATAATCGTATTAACTCTTACTTTTATCCTTATTACTATTATTATTATATAAATAACTCTTATTTTTATCCTTATTCCTATTTTATCATCGTATTAACTCTTACTTTTATCCTTATTACTATTATTATTATCGTAATAACTCTTATTTTTATCCTTATTTCTATTATTATTATCATAATAACTCTTATTTTTATCCTTATTTCTATTATTATTATCGTAATAACTCTTATTTTTATCCTTATTTCTATTATTATTATCGTAATAACTCTTATTTTTCTCCTTATTAATATTATTATTATCGTAGTAACTCTTATTTTTATCCATATTACTATTATTATTATCGTAATAACTCTTATTTTTATTCTTATTTCTGTTATTATTATCGTAATAACTCTTATTTTTATCCTTATTCCTATTTTATCATCGTATTAACTCTTACTTTTATCCTTATTACTATTATTATTATCATAATAACTCTTACTTTTATCCTTATTACTATTATTATTATCGTAATAACTCTTATTTTTATCCTTATAACTATTATTATTATCGTAATAACTCTTATTTTTGTCCTTATTCCTATTTTATCATCGTATTAACTCTTACTTTTATCCTTATTACTATTATTATTATCGTAATAACTCTTATTTTTATCCTTATTACTATTATTATTATCGTAATAACACTTATTTTTATACTTATTTCTATTATTATTATCATTATAACTATTATTTTCAGCCATATTCCTATTTTTATTATGTAATAACTCTTATTTTTATCCTTATTCCTATTTTATCATCGTATTAACTCTTACTTTTATCCTTATTACTATTATTATTATCGTAATTACTCTTATTTTTATCCTTATTTCTATTATTATTATCGTAATAACTCTTATTTTTCTCCTTATAACTATTATTACTATCGTAATAACTCTTATTTTTCTCCTTATTAATATTATTATTATCGTAGTAACTCTTATTTTTATCCATATTACTATTATTATTATCGTAATAACTGTTATTTTTATCCTTATTTCTGTTATTATTATCGTAATAACTGTTATTTTTATCCTTATTCCTATTTTATCATCGTATTAACTCTTACTTTTATCCTTATTACTATTATTATTATCGTAATGACTCTTACTTTTATCCTTATTACTATTATTATTATCGTAGTAACTCTTATTTTTATCCATATTACTATTATTATTATCGTAATAACTCTTATTTTTATCCTTATTTCTGTTATTATTATCGTAATAACTCTTATTTTTATCCTTATTCCTATTTTATAATCGTATTAACTCTTACTTTTATCCTTATTACTATTATTATTATATAAATAACTCTTATTTTTATCCTTATTCCTATTTTATCATCGTATTAACTCTTACTTTTATCCTTATTACTATTATTATTATCGTAATAACTCTTATTTTTATCCTTATTTCTATTATTATTATCGTAATAACTCTTATTTTTATCCTTATTTCTATTATTATTATCGTAATAACTCTTATTTTTATCCTTATTACTATTATTATTATCGTAATAACTATTATTTTCAGCCTTATCACTATTATTATTATATAAATAACTCTTACATTTATCCTAATCACTACTATTATTATCGTTATCACTCTTATTTTTATCCTTATTACTATTTTATCATCGTATTAACTCTTATTTTTATCCTTATTACTGTTATTAGTATCGCAATAACTCTTATTTTTATCCTTATTACCACCATTATTATCATTCTAACCATTATTTTCTGCCTTATTCCTATTTTTATTATGAAATAACTCTTATTTTTATCCTTATTACTATTATTATTATCGCAATAACTCTTATTTTTATCTTTATTAATATTATTGTTATCGTAGTAACTCTTATTTTATCCTTATTACTATTATTATTATCAAAATAACTCTTATTTTTATCCTTATTACTATTATCATTATCGTAATTACTCTTATTTTTATCCTTATTACTATTATTATTATCGTAATAACACTTATTTTTATCCTTATTTCTATTATTATTATCATTATAACTATTATTTTCAGCCATATTCCTATTTTTATTATGTAATAACTCTTATTTTTATCCTTATTCCTATTTTATCATCGTATTAACTCTTACTTTTATCCTTATTACTATTATTATTATCGTAATGACTCTTACTTTTATCCTTATTACTATTATTATTATCGTAGTAACTCTTATTTTTATCCATATTACTATTATTATTATCGTAATAACTCTTATTTTTATCCTTATTTCTGTTATTATTATCGTAATAACTCTTATTTTTATCCTTATTCCTATTTTATAATCGTATTAACTCTTACTTTTATCCTTATTACTATTATTATTATATAAATAACTCTTATTTTTATCCTTATTCCTATTTTATCATCGTATTAACTCTTACTTTTATCCTTATTACTATTATTATTATCGTAATAACTCTTATTTTTATCCTTATTTCTATTATTATTATCGTAATAACTCTTATTTTTATCCTTATTTCTATTATTATTATCGTAATAACTCTTATTTTTATCCTTATTACTATTATTATTATCGTAATAACTATTATTTTCAGCCTTATCACTATTATTATTATATAAATAACTCTTACATTTATCCTAATCACTACTATTATTATCGTTATCACTCTTATTTTTATCCTTATTACTATTTTATCATCGTATTAACTCTTATTTTTATCCTTATTACTGTTATTAGTATCGCAATAACTCTTATTTTTATCCTTATTACCACCATTATTATCATTCTAACCATTATTTTCTGCCTTATTCCTATTTTTATTATGAAATAACTCTTATTTTTATCCTTATTACTATTATTATTATCGTAATAACTCTTATTTTTATCTTTATTAATATTATTGTTATCGTAGTAACTCTTATTTTATCCTTATTACTATTATTATTATCAAAATAACTCTTATTTTTATCCTTATTACTATTATCATTATCGTAATTACTCTTATTTTTATCCTTATTACTATTATTATTATCGTAATAACACTTATTTTTATCCTTATTTCTATTATTATTATCATTATAACTATTATTTTCAGCCATATTCCTATTTTTATTATGTAATAACTCTTATTTTTATCCTTATTCCTATTTTATCATCGTATTAACTCTTACTTTTATCCTTATTACTATTATTATTATCGTAATAACTCTTATTGTTATCCTTATTTCTATTATTATTATCGTAATAACTCTTATTTTTATCCTTATAACTATTATTACTATCGTAATAACTCTTATTTTTCTCCTTATTAATATTATTATTATCGTAGTAACTCTTATTTTTATCCTTATTACTATTATTATTATCGTAATAACTCTTATTTTTATCCTTATTTCTATTATTATTATCGTAATAACTCTTATTTTTATCCTTATTTCTATTATTATTATCGTAATAACTCTTATTTTTATCCTCATTACTATTATTATTTTCGTAACAACTCTTATTTTAATCCTTATTTCTATTATTATTATCGTAATAACTCTTATTTTTCTCCTTATTAATATTATTATTATCGTAGTAACTCTTATTTTTATCCATATTACTATTATTATTATCGTAATAACTCTTATTTTTATCCTTATTTCTGTTATTATTATCGTAATAACTCTTATTTTTATCCTTATTCCTATTTTATCATCGTATTAACTCTTACTTTTATCCTTATTACTATTATTATTATCGTAATAACTCTTACTTTTATCCTTATTACTATTATTATTATCGTAATAACTCTTATTTTTATCCTTATAACTATTATTATTATCGTAATAACTCTTATTTTTGTCCTTATTCCTATTTTATCATCGTATTAACTCTTACTTTTATCCTTATTACTATTATTATTATCGTAATAACTCTTATTTTTATCCTTATTACTATTATTATTATCGTAATAACACTTATTTTTATACTTATTTCTATTATTATTATCATTATAACTATTATTTTCAGCCATATTCCTATTTTTATTATGTAATAACTCTTATTTTTATCCTTATTCCTATTTTATCATCGTATTAACTCTTACTTTTATCCTTATTACTATTATTATTATCGTAATTACTCTTATTTTTATCCTTATTTCTATTATTATTATCGTAATAACTCTTATTTTTATCCTTATAACTATTATTACTATCGTAATAACTCTTATTTTTCTCCTTATTAATATTATTATTATCGTAGTAACTCTTATTTTTATCCATATTACTATTATTATTATCGTAATAACTGTTATTTTTATCCTTATTTCTGTTATTATTATCGTAATAACTCTTATTTTTATCCTTATTCCTATTTTATCATCGTATTAACTCTTACTTTTATCCTTATTACTATTATTATTATCGTAATAACTCTTACTTTTATCCTTATTACTATTATTATTATCGTAGTAACTCTTATTTTTATCCATATTACTATTATTATTATCGTAATAACTCTTATTTTTATCCTTATTTCTGTTATTATTATCGTAATAACTCTTATTTTTATCCTTATTCCTATTTTATAATCGTATTAACTCTTACTTTTATCCTTATTACTATTATTATTATATAAATAACTCTTATTTTTATCCTTATTCCTATTTTATCATCGTATTAACTCTTACTTTTATCCTTATTACTATT
Source organism: Megachile willughbiella (assembly GCA_945859595.2). Taxonomy (NCBI): domain Eukaryota; kingdom Metazoa; phylum Arthropoda; class Insecta; order Hymenoptera; family Megachilidae; genus Megachile; species Megachile willughbiella. Next base: position 26,785 of record CAMAOD020000183.1, on the reverse strand, counting down.
ATTATTATCGTAATAACTCTTATTTTTATCCTTATTTCTATTATTATTATCGTAATAACTCTTATTTTTATCCTTATTTCTATTATTATTATCGTAATAACTCTTATTTTTATCCTTATTACTATTATTATTATCGTAATAACTATTATTTTCAGCCTTATCACTATTATTATTATATAAATAACTCTTACATTTATCCTAATCACTACTATTATTATCGTTATCACTCTTATTTTTATCCTTATTACTATTTTATCATCGTATTAACTCTTATTTTTATCCTTATTACTGTTATTAGTATCGCAATAACTCTTATTTTTATCCTTATTACCATCATTATTATCATTCTAACCATTATTTTCTGCCTTATTCCTATTTTTATTATGAAATAACTCTTATTTTTATCCTTATTACTATTATTATTATCGTAATAACTCTTATTTTTATCCTTATTAATATTATTGTTATCGTAGTAACTCTTACTTTATCCTTATTACTATTATTATTATCAAAATAACTCTTATTTTTATCCTTATTACTATTATCATTATCGTAATTACTCTTATTTTTATCCTTATTTCTATTATTATTATCATTATAACTATTACTTTCAGCCTTATTCATATTTTTATCGTGTAATAACTCTTATTTTTATCCTTGCTACTATTATTATTATCGTTATAACTAATGTTCTCACCCTTATTCCCATTTTTATTATCGTAATAACTATTATTTCTATCCTTATTACTATTATTATCATCGTATTAACTCTTACTTTTATCCTTATTACTGCTATTATTATCGTAATAACTCTTATTTTTATTCTTATTAATATTATTATTATCGTAGTAACTCTTATTTTTATCCTTATTACTATTATTATTATCGTAATAACTTATTTTTATCCTTATTACCATCATTATTATCATTATAACCATTACTTTCTGCCTTATTCCTATTTTTATTATGTAATAACTCTTATTTTTATCCTTATTTCTATTATTATTATCGTAATAACTCTTATTTTTATACTTATTCCTTTTTTTATTATCGTAATAACTCTTATTGTGATCCTTATTACTATTATTATTATCGTAATAACTATTACTGTCAGCCATATTCCTATTTTTATTATGTAATAACTCTTATTTTTGTCCTTATTCCTATTTTATCATCGTATTAACTCTTACTTTTATCCTTATTACCATTATTATTATCGTAATAACTCTTATTTTTATCCTTATTACTATTATTATTATCGTAATAACACTTATTTTTATCCTTATTTCTATTATTATTATCATTATAACTATTATTTTCAGCCATATTCCTATTTTTATTATGTAATAACTCTTATTTTTATCCTTATTCCTATTTTATCATCGTATTAACTCTTACTTTTATCCTTATTACTATTATTATTATCGTAATAACTCTTATTGTTATCCTTATTTCTATTATTATTATCGTAATAACTCTTATTTTTATCCTTATAACTATTATTACTATCGTAATAACTCTTATTTTTCTCCTTATTAATATTATTATTATCGTAGTAACTCTTATTTTTATCCATATTACTATTATTATTATCGTAATAACTCTTATTTTTATCCTTATTTCTGTTATTATTATCGTAATAACTCTTATTTTTATCCTTATTCCTATTTTATCATCGTATTAACTCTTACTTTTATCCTTATTACTATTATTATTATCGTAATAACTCTTACTTTTATCCTTATTACTATTATTATTATCGTAGTAACTCTTATTTTTATCCATATTACTATTATTATTATCGTAATAACTCTTATTTTTATCCTTATTTCTGTTATTATTATCGTAATAACTCTTATTTTTATCCTTATTCCTATTTTATAATCGTATTAACTCTTACTTTTATCCTTATCACTATTATTATTATATGAATAACTCTTATTTTTATCCTTATTCCTATTTTATCATCGTATTAACTCTTACTTTTATCCTTATTACTATTATTATTATCGTAATAACTCTTACTTTTATCCTTATTACTATTATTATTATCGTAGTAACTCTTATTTTTATCCATATTACTATTATTATTATCGTAATAACTCTTATTTTATATCCTTATTTCTATTATTATTATCGTAATAACTCTTATTTTTATCCTTATTTCTATTATTATTATCGTAATAACTCTTATTTTTATCCTTATTACTATTATTATTTTCGTAACAACTCTTATTTTAATCCTTATTTCTATTATTATTATCGTAATAACTCTTATTTTTCTCCTTATTAATATTATTATTATCGTAGTAACTCTTATTTTTATCCATATTACTATTATTATTATCGTAATAACTCTTATTTTTATCCTTATTTCTGTTATTATTATCGTAATAACTCTTATTTTTATCCTTATTCCTATTTTATCATCGTATTAACCGTTACTTTTATCCTTATTACTATTATTATTATCGTAATAACTCTTACTTTTATCCTTATTACTATTATTATTATCGTAATAACACTTATTTTTATCCTTATTTCTATTATTATTATCATTATAACTATTATTTTCAGCCATATTCCTATTTTTATTATGTAATAACTCTTATTTTTATCCTTATTTCTATTATTATTATCGTAATAATTATTATTTTTATCCTTATTCCTATTTTTATTATCGTAATAACTCTTATTTTTATCCTTATAACAATTATTATTATCGTAATAACTCTTATTTTTATCCTTATTACTATTATTATTATCGTAATAACTCCTATTTTTATCCTTATTTCTATTATTATTATTGTAATTATTCTTATTCTTATCCTTATTCCTATTTTATCATCGTAAACTTTTACTTTCATCCTTATTACTATTATTATTATCGTAGTAACTCTTATTTCTATCCTTATTCCTATTTTATCATCGTATTAACTCTTACATTTATCCTTATTACTATTATTATTATCATAATAACTCTTATTTTTATCCTTATTACTATTATTATTTTCGTAATAACTCTTATTTTTATACTTATTTCTATTATTATTATCCTAATAACTCTTATTTTTATCCTTATTCCTATTTTATCATCGTATTAATCTTACTTTTATCCTTATTACTATTATTATTATCATAATAACTCTTATTTTTATCCTTATTACTATTATTATTTTCGTAACAACTCTTATTTTAATCCTTATAACTATTATTACTATCGTAATAACTCTTATTTTTCCCCTTATTAATATTATTATTATCGTAGTAACTCTTATTTTTATCCATATTACTATTATTATTATCGTAATAACTGTTATTTTTATCCTTATTTCTGTTATTATTATCGTAATAACTCTTATTTTTATCCTTATTCCTATTTTATCATCGTATTAACTCTTACTTTTATCCTTATTACTATTATTATTATCGTAATAACTCTTACTTTTATCCTTATAACTATTATTACTATCGTAATAACTCTTATTTTTCTCCTTATTAATATTATTATTATCGTAGTAACTCTTATTTTTATCCTTATTACTATTATTATTATCGTAATAACTCTTATTTTTATCCTTATTTCTATTATTATTATCGTAATAACTCTTATTTTTATCCTTATTTCTATTATTATTATCGTAATAACTCTTATTTTTATCCTCATTACTATTATTATTTTCGTAACAACTCTTATTTTAATCCTTATTTCTATTATTATTATCGTAATAACTCTTATTTTTCTCCTTATTAATATTATTATTATCGTAGTAACTCTTATTTTTATCCATATTACTATTATTATTATCGTAATAACTCTTATTTTTATCCTTATTTCTGTTATTATTATCGTAATAACTCTTATTTTTATCCTTATTCCTATTTTATCATCGTATTAACCGTTACTTTTATCCTTATTACTATTATTATTATCGTAATAACTCTTACTTTTATCCTTATTACTATTATTATTATCGTAATAACACTTATTTTTATCCTTATTTCTATTATTATTATCATTATAACTATTATTTTCAGCCATATTCCTATTTTTATTATGTAATAACTCTTATTTTTATCCTTATTTCTATTATTATTATCGTAATAATTATTATTTTTATCCTTATTCCTATTTTTATTATCGTAATAACTCTTATTTTTATCCTTATAACAATTATTATTATCGTAATAACTCTTATTTTTATCCTTATTACTATTATTATTATCGTAATAACTCCTATTTTTATCCTTATTTCTATTATTATTATTGTAATTATTCTTATTCTTATCCTTATTCCTATTTTATCATCGTAAACTTTTACTTTCATCCTTATTACTATTATTATTATCGTAGTAACTCTTATTTCTATCCTTATTCCTATTTTATCATCGTATTAACTCTTACATTTATCCTTATTACTATTATTATTATCATAATAACTCTTATTTTTATCCTTATTACTATTATTATTTTCGTAATAACTCTTATTTTTATACTTATTTCTATTATTATTATCCTAATAACTCTTATTTTTATCCTTATTCCTATTTTATCATCGTATTAATCTTACTTTTATCCTTATTACTATTATTATTATCATAATAACTCTTATTTTTATCCTTATTACTATTATTATTTTCGTAACAACTCTTATTTTAATCCTTATAACTATTATTACTATCGTAATAACTCTTATTTTTCCCCTTATTAATATTATTATTATCGTAGTAACTCTTATTTTTATCCATATTACTATTATTATTATCGTAATAACTGTTATTTTTATCCTTATTTCTGTTATTATTATCGTAATAACTCTTATTTTTATCCTTATTCCTATTTTATCATCGTATTAACTCTTACTTTTATCCTTATTACTATTATTATTATCGTAATAACTCTTACTTTTATCCTTATAACTATTATTACTATCGTAATAACTCTTATTTTTCTCCTTATTAATATTATTATTATCGTAGTAACTCTTATTTTTATCCTTATTACTATTATTATTATCGTAATAACTCTTATTTTTATCCTTATTTCTATTATTATTATCGTAATAACTCTTATTTTTATCCTTATTTCTATTATTATTATCGTAATAACTCTTATTTTTATCCTCATTACTATTATTATTTTCGTAACAACTCTTATTTTAATCCTTATTTCTATTATTATTATCGTAATAACTCTTATTTTTCTCCTTATTAATATTATTATTATCGTAGTAACTCTTATTTTTATCCATATTACTATTATTATTATCGTAATAACTCTTATTTTTATCCTTATTTCTGTTATTATTATCGTAATAACTCTTATTTTTATCCTTATTCCTATTTTATCATCGTATTAACTCTTACTTTTATCCTTATTACTATTATTATTATCGTAATAACTCTTACTTTTATCCTTATTACTATTATTATTATCGTAATAACTCTTATTTTTATCCTTATAACTATTATTATTATCGTAATAACTCTTATTTTTGTCCTTATTCCTATTTTATCATCGTATTAACTCTTACTTTTATCCTTATTACTATTATTATTATCGTAATAACTCTTATTTTTATCCTTATTACTATTATTATTATCGTAATAACACTTATTTTTATACTTATTTCTATTATTATTATCATTATGACTATTATTTTCAGCCATATTCCTATTTTTATTATGTAATAACTCTTATTTTTATCCTTATTCCTATTTTATCATCGTATTAACTCTTACTTTTATCCTTATTACTATTATTATTATCGTAATTACTCTTATTTTTATCCTTATTTCTATTATTATTATCGTAATAACTCTTATTTTTATCCTTATAACTATTATTACTATCGTAATAACTCTTATTTTTCTCCTTATTAATATTATTATTATCGTAGTAACTCTTATTTTTATCCATATTACTATTATTATTATCGTAATAACTGTTATTTTTATCCTTATTTCTGTTATTATTATCGTAATAACTCTTATTTTTATCCTTATTCCTATTTTATCATCGTATTAACTCTTACTTTTATCCGTATTACTATTATTATTATCGTAATAACTCTTACTTTTATCCTTATTACTATTATTATTATCGTAGTAACTCTTATTTTTATCCATATTACTATTATTATTATCGTAATAACTCTTATTTTTATCCTTATTTCTGTTATTATTATCGTAATAACTCTTATTTTTATCCTTATTCCTATTTTATAATCGTATTAACTCTTACTTTTATCCTTATTACTATTATTATTATATAAATAACTCTTATTTTTGTCCTTATTCCTATTTTATCATCGTATTAACTCTTACTTTTATCCTTATTACTATTATTATTATCGTAATAACTCTTATTTTTATCCTTATTACTATTATTATTATCGTAATAACACTTATTTTTATACTTATTTCTATTATTATTATCATTATAACTATTATTTTCAGCCATATTCCTATTTTTATTATGTAATAACTCTTATTTTTATCCTTATTCCTATTTTATCATCGTATTAACTCTTACTTTTATCCTTATTACTATTATTATTATCGTAATTACTCTTATTTTTATCCTTATTTCTATTATTATTATCGTAATAACTCTTATTTTTATCCTTATAACTATTATTACTATCGTAATAACTCTTATTTTTCTCCTTATTAATATTATTATTATCGTAGTAACTCTTATTTTTATCCATATTACTATTATTATTATCGTAATAACTCTTATTTTTATCCTTATTCCTATTTTATCATCGTATTAACTCTTACTTTTATCCTTATTACTATTATTATTATCGTAATAACTCTTACTTTTATCCTTATTACTATTATTATTATCGTAGTAACTCTTATTTTTATCCATATTACTATTATTATTATCGTAATAACTCTTATTTTTATCCTTATTTCTGTTATTATTATCGTAATAACTCTTATTTTAATCCTTATTCCTATTTTATAATCGTATTAACTCTTACTTTTATCCTTATTACTATTATTATTATATAAATAACTCTTATTTTTATCCTTATTCCTATTTTATCATCGTATTAACTCTTACTTTTATCCTTATTACTATTATTATTATCGTAATAACTCTTATTTTTATCCTTATTTCTATTATTATTATCGTAATAACTCTTATTTTTATCCTTATTTCTATTATTATTATCGTAATAACTCTTATTTTTATCCTTATTACTATTATTATTATCGTAATAACTATTATTTTCAGCCTTATCACTATTATTATTATATAAATAACTCTTACATTTATCCTAATCACTACTATTATTATCGTTATCACTCTTATTTTTATCCTTATTACTATTTTATCATCGTATTAACTCTTATTTTTATCCTTATTACTGTTATTAGTATCGCAATAACTCTTATTTTTATCCTTATTACCATCATTATTATCATTCTAACCATTATTTTCTGCCTTATTCCTATTTTTATTATGAAATAACTCTTATTTTTATCCTTATTACTATTATTATTATCGTAATAACTCTTATTTTTATCCTTATTAATATTATTGTTATCGTAGTAACTCTTACTTTATCCTTATTACTATTATTATTATCAAAATAACTCTTATTTTTATCCTTATTACTATTATCATTATCGTAATTACTCTTATTTTTATCCTTATTTCTATTATTATTATCATTATAACTATTACTTTCAGCCTTATTCATATTTTTATCGTGTAATAACTCTTATTTTTATCCTTGCTACTATTATTATTATCGTTATAACTAATGTTCTCACCCTTATTCCCATTTTTATTATCGTAATAACTATTATTTCTATCCTTATTACTATTATTATCATCGTATTAACTCTTACTTTTATCCTTATTACTGCTATTATTATCGTAATAACTCTTATTTTTATTCTTATTAATATTATTATTATCGTAGTAACTCTTATTTTTATCCTTATTACTATTATTATTATCGTAATAACTTATTTTTATCCTTATTACCATCATTATTATCATTATAACCATTACTTTCTGCCTTATTCCTATTTTTATTATGTAATAACTCTTATTTTTATCCTTATTTCTATTATTATTATCGTAATAACTCTTATTTTTATACTTATTCCAATTTTTATTATGGTAATAACTCTTATTTTATCCTTATTTCTATTATTATTATCGTAATAACTCTTATTTTTATCCTTATTCCTTTTTTTATTATCGTAATAACTCTTATTGTGATCCTTATTACTATTATTATTATCGTAATAACTATTACTGTCAGCCATATTCCTATTTTTATTATGTAATAACTCTTATTTTTGTCCTTATTCCTATTTTATCATCGTATTAACTCTTACTTTTATCCTTATTACCATTATTATTATCGTAATAACTCTTATTTTTATCCTTATTACTATTATTATTATCGTAATAACACTTATTTTTATCCTTATTTCTATTATTATTATCATTATAACTATTATTTTCAGCCATATTCCTATTTTTATTATGTAATAACTCTTATTTTTATCCTTATTCCTATTTTATCATCGTATTAACTCTTACTTTTATCCTTATTACTATTATTATTATCGTAATAACTCTTATTGTTATCCTTATTTCTATTATTATTATCGTAATAACTCTTATTTTTATCCTTATAACTATTATTACTATCGTAATAACTCTTATTTTTCTCCTTATTAATATTATTATTATCGTAGTAACTCTTATTTTTATCCATATTACTATTATTATTATCGTAATAACTCTTATTTTTATCCTTATTTCTGTTATTATTATCGTAATAACTCTTATTTTTATCCTTATTCCTATTTTATCATCGTATTAACTCTTACTTTTATCCTTATTACTATTATTATTATCGTAATAACTCTTACTTTTATCCTTATTACTATTATTATTATCGTAGTAACTCTTATTTTTATCCATATTACTATTATTATTATCGTAATAACTCTTATTTTTATCCTTATTTCTGTTATTATTATCGTAATAACTCTTATTTTTATCCTTATTCCTATTTTATAATCGTATTAACTCTTACTTTTATCCTTATCACTATTATTATTATATGAATAACTCTTATTTTTATCCTTATTCCTATTTTATCATCGTATTAACTCTTACTTTTATCCTTATTACTATTATTATTATCGTAATAACTCTTACTTTTATCCTTATTACTATTATTATTATCGTAGTAACTCTTATTTTTATCCATATTACTATTATTATTATCGTAATAACTCTTATTTTTATCCTTATTTCTATTATTATTATCGTAATAACTCTTATTTTTATCCTTATTTCTATTATTATTATCGTAATAACTCTTATTTTTATCCTTATTACTATTATTATTTTCGTAACAACTCTTATTTTAATCCTTATTTCTATTATTATTATCGTAATAACTCTTATTTTTCTCCTTATTAATTGTTTTTATTATACGTCTTTATATCTGTTATGAGTATAAAGGTAATAAATTGCTTTTTAGTACACGAATAATGGCGACTCAGAACCGATCAAAGAACGAGAGAGCGAGCGAGAGAGATTTTTTCCGATTTTCTTTTTAAACAAATTCGTCCGTGTCAAACTTCAGCAAGGCGCCGCAGAGAGGTAATCCGGCAAGGTGGCTTTGATTCAGAGAACCAATCAGTAAATTTTTCGTAATTTGAAGTAATGATAATAGGCTGAACTGCTCAGCAAATCAGCTTGCCGGATATTTCCCATGTAAGCTGCTGAAAACCCAGCAGGCTGTGGTGCACATGAAGTTGTCAATGCGTGACTTGAACCGGCAGAGGCCCTGACGTGAGCGACAGACAGCTCAAAACCCAAACTGTTGGGTTATGTATCCTGTTGAGATACATGATCATGCGACCATTAATGTCTGGGCATGCAGCATTGTAGGTTCGAAACCCTTGTTGGGTTTTATTCAGCTTTAGCTGATTTGTGCACCACAGGGGGCTATATTTATGACACGGAAGAGGAGAACGTGATAATTATTGCTCCGATCAATTTTAGACAATTTTGAAGTAAAACCACTCTCTGTCTCTCAATTCGCAATGCTGCGAAACATCCTCCCCCCGTTGAGAGGGCACCGATCAAGTGAATGTAATGTACATATAAAAGTCTGGGTTTGTGTAATGAAATGAATCTTATAATTTAAGTATGTTTCAATTATAAATTATGGTTCAAGATTGGGAGTCCATATCTTGGTCATCTTGGTTGGTCTGATTGGGCAAGGGAACGAGCCGTTTGACGTTCCGATCCAGTGTGCTCGTTGCCGTTTTTAGGGTGACGGTTCGAATGATGCCGTCAGAACCTGGGTGGACCTTGATGACTCTACCAAGCGGCCAATGCAGAGATGGAACGTTGTCTTCTCTGAGGAGGACGATTGTGCCCTCCTTAATTGGATGGTCCCCCTTTGACCATTTGTTGCGGGTGGTCAACTCGTTGAGATATTCGTGACGCCATCTATTCCAGAAGTGTTGTTTGATCTTCTGTATGTGCTGCCAACTGGATAGGTGATTTGATGGCGTGTCCCTGAAATCTCTTTCACGCAAACATGTTAAAGAATCGCCAATTAAGAAATGCGCGGGAGTAAGGACTAGGAGGTCATTTGGATCTGACGAAATTGGTGTGAGCGGACGTGAATTAAGAACGGATTCGATCTCTATTATTAGGGTGTTGAAATTTTCAAATGTAAAAAGTTCAGCGCCTACGACCCGTTTCAGGTGGTGTTTAAAGGACTTTACGGCTGCTTCCCAAAGTCCTCCAAAATGGGGTGTTAAAGGAGGGATAAAATGCCAATTGATGGAACGTTCTGCGAGGAACGTGGTTACCTTCTCCCGATGATCATCAGATTGTAATAATGAACGTAATTCGCACAATTCATTATTTGCTCCAATGAAGTTGGTCCCGTTGTCGGAATATAAATCTGTACAGAATCCTCTTCTGGCGATAAATCGTTTAAGGGCCGCAATGAAGGCTTCAGTTGTCAAATCGCTGACGAGCTCCAAGTGTACAGCCTTTACAGCAAGGCAGATGAAAACTGCCACATACACCTTGACCCGACTGCGGTTTCTGTATTTCCGTTCTTTTATAAAAAACGGTCCACAGTAGTCGACTCCCACGTTGCTAAATGGCCGAGATTCAGTGACTCTGGCTGCAGGTAAGTTGCCCATGATATAGTCCACAGGTGGTGGTTGGGCTCGGCAACAGCGGACGCAGGTTTTAACAACTTTCCAAACTTGATTTCGGCCGTCAATGGGCCAGTATCGCCGTCTGACTGCGTACAGGGTGGCCTGGGTACCTGCATGCAACTGAGCTCGGTGCTCATTTTCGAGTAGCAATGCGGTGACTCGAGTCTTTGGCAGAATGATTGGGTGCCGTTGTCCGAACGGCATAAATGAATTCTTCAGTCGACCTCCGACTCGTATGATTCCATCGCGATCAATGAATGGGTTCAAACGCTGAAGTCTGCCCTTCATCGTCTGTCCGTTGTTCGTTGACAATTTTTTCACCTCTTCTGGAAAGTGACTTCGTTGGATGAATCTAATTAGGATATCGTGAGCGTACTTCAGCTCCGATGCTGTAAGTACTCCCTTCGACGTATGACTCGGTTTCCACCGTAAACAGTGTGCGATGACTCTAATTAATTTTCCCCATGATGAAAATCGTTCAATAAAATCACCATCGGGCATGGTTGTAGCCAAGCAGACAGCAGTTTTCTGTTCTGGCAGATCGTTAGGGCAAGATATATTTCCGAGTGGCCAATGTGTTTCATCATTGAGTAGCCACCTCGGTCCGTGATGCCAGATCGATGGTCGCAAAAATTCTTCAGGTGATTGTCCTCGTGAAATGATGTCTGCTGGGTTGTCAGCGGATAGAACATGTCGCCATTCCTCGATGTTCGTATTATTTTGAATTTCTGCAACTCTGTTGGCGACAAATGTCTTCAGTAGATGCGGAGATGTCCGTAGCCAATGTAGCACTATTGCGGAGTCTGTCCAGTACAGGGTACGATTAATGGGAAGATGCAACGCCTTTTGTGTTGAAATGATTAGTGAAGTGAGAAGTATAGCTCCACACAATTCTAGTCGAGGAATTGATTGTGTTTTTAACGGTGCCACCTTGGATTTCGCTAAAAGAAGTTCTACCTGATAATGATCATTTGCATCCCTTGATCGGAGATAAACACAAGCCCCATATGCTCGTTCGCTGGCATCGCAGAAGCCGTGTAATTCTATGTATGTAGGTTCATTAATAAGCGTTTTTCTATGGAATGTGACATTGTTTAGCAAAGGTAATTGTGTACAGTACTGCATCCATTCCGTATGTATGATCATTGGCAATGACTCATCCCAATCAATCTTCATGGCCCAGATCTTTTGTAGTAAAATCTTAGCGATTATGATGACTGGTCCGAGAAGGCCTAATGGGTCGTAAATACGTGCAATGACCGAACTGATGGACCGTTTGGTGATTGATTTGGTGGGTATGACATTGGTAACGGAATATCGAATCGCGTCATCGGTGGAATCCCAAACAACTCCCAGTGTCTTTATAGTAGAAGATTCCCCGAGATGAAGCCTCTTGTTTATATGTTGTTCGGGTAGTCCATGAAGGAGTGGTTTATAATTGGAGGCCCATTGTCGAATATGTAAACCTGCTGTTTTCAATAACTGTATCATTTGATCCCGCAAAACCAGGGCTCCTTCTGTTGTTGATGTTCCTGTCAATAAGTCGTCTACGTAAAAGTCTTGAGTCAGTTTCTGTGCGGCGTCAGGAAATCGATGTCCTTCGTCTTGCGCTAATTGCGAGAGACAACGAATTGCCAGGTAGGGTGCTGCGGATAGTCCGAAAGTGACTGTATTTAATGTATATGTTTTCAAATTGCCGGTGGAATCGCGCCAAAGGATCCGTTGATATTTCCGATCTTCAGAGCGGATTAGAAATTGTCGGTACATTTTTTCGATATCGCCATTCAAGACGTACCGGTGACTTCGGAATCGAATGAGAATATGTAACAGATTATCTTGAATTTTTGGCCCAACGTATAACGTATCGTTAAGAGAGATTCCTGTTGTTGTTGCTGCGGAACCATCAAATACAACCCGCAATTTTGTGGTGTCACTGGAACTTTTCGTGACTCCGTGATGGGGTAGATAATACCCGTCGCCGAGTTCGTCGATGTCTCGAACTTCGGACATGTGTTCTAAATCTAGGTATTCTTGCAGCACGGATTGGTACTGCTGGGACAGGCCTTGGTCATTTTGTAGTCTACGTTCCAATGACATCAAGCGTTTTAATGCCCTGGACTTAGACTCCCCGAGTTGCGATATCCTTTCGTTGAATGGGAGTGCTACTATGTATCTACCGTCAGAATTCCTTTGTACATTTTGTTGGAAATGTTCTTCACAAGTTCGTTCGGCATCTGAGAAACGTTGTATTTGGGGTCCGTCCTCTAATTCCCAGAAGCGTGCCAAATCTTCTTGGATAGAAATTGTTGCATGGCAAGTAAAATTCGGAGTGGGTTTTGAAACTGGGGTACTCCCCCCGATTACCCATCCCAGTCTGGTTTTTTGTAGAAACAATTCCGGATCGCCTGGAGATGACAGATTTATTTGTCCGACACTTAATAATGATAGTGCTATTCCGGCGCTTAACAATAGGTCGACAGGTGCCGGTACATGGAAATTCGGATCCGCTAATGGTAAGTTTTTCGGAATATGAATGGGTGCACGATCAATAGGTTGATCCGGAATGAATGAAGATATTGTCGGTATTATCAAGAAGGTCAACGTCCGGTTGTAATTACTGGTTCTTGAGTGTATTGTTGCCTGGATTGTATGTTTTGATATTGTGGTCATAGTATTAAGGGCACCGATTGGAATTGAACACCTGCCTAAAGGAAGATCTAGTTTCTTGGCGAGGGTCTCAGTCATAAAATTGGTCGAGGCGCAAGTATCTATAAGTGTCCTACAAGGAACAGGTTGCTGATACCTGTTCAAGACAAAGACCTGAGCGGTCACTAAAAGGTCTTGGGTTATTGCGTCGATTATGAAAGCTTTATGACCCCTTGTTCCGATAGGAGTTTCTGGCTCTAGTCAATTTGATTGTCGCGGTATGTCAATTGAGTGAGAGGATTCTGTTGATCCTCGGGACGTGGATTGAATGGTGGTACCTGGTTGATGGAGAAGAGTGTGATGTTTTTGATGACATATTCGGCAAGTGCTACCTTTACAAGAAGTAACGTTATGACCATCCTTTAAGCAATTGTGGCATAACAAAGCTTTATTCAATGCTGCGATTCTGTCAGGGACCGAAGAACCGTGAAACCGTTCACAAGCCCAGACGTTGTGACCTCCGTTGCAGATAGGACACCGCTTGAATGATTTCGTCATTTGTGGCCTGTCCTTTGATTTGCGATCCTCGTACGGGTGATGACGCGTCTTCGACGATAGAAATACATGGCCTCGCGACTGTCGACGCTTAAATATTCGCGACTCTCCTGAAGGACCTGCTCCAGAACGTTCCGAAGAAAAGGTCGGCCTTGCGCTTACTATGTTTGCACAATTTGCCCGTTTCTCTAAAAATTCCAACAATTCGGTGTAATTTGGTACCTTCTTCTTGTCTTTGAGAGCAAGTTCCCAATGCCACACTGTATTCGAATTTAATTTTGACATGATGACTGACAACAAGAGACTGTTCCAAGATGTTACGTCTTCACCCAGATTGACTAATGCGCGAAGGTGTTGGTTTATCGTGTCTACCAAATGACCTAAGGCTTCTGGTGTATCCTTGACGAGTTTTGGGATGTCTCGTAAAGCGTCACAATGATTTAAAATAACCCGGCGCGGACAATCGAATTTCTCTCGTAATAGTTCGATTGCGTCTTGATAATTCGCGTCGGTGGTGCTTAGAGCCTGAATGCACGCCGCGGCCTTGCCCGTCAAGGTTGAACGCAAATATTGTAATTTTTGTACCGGTGTTAAATTTTCATTGCGGTCAATTATTGACGAAAAGATATCATAGAACGATGCCCATCCTTCTATTGTCCCGTCAAAGGTCGGTAATCGCATTTCTGGAAGTCGGATGGTCATTGGTGCCGAAACGGTCGATACAGGGGAAGGATTGACGGGGTGTGTTGTAGATTCTAGTGGTTGTCCATTACATAATAAACGATTTGCTCTAGCTATTGCGGTGTAATAATCATTTTGAATTTGGTATCGACGCGCTTCTTCGGATTCGTCGAGTTCTTCGATGTTGAATTGAAGGTCGTCGAATTTCTTCCAGATATCGTTTAATCCCTTCAAATGGGTTTCTAATAAGAAGGTGTCGCGTGAATCGGATTCTTCATAATAATCCAGGAAGGTCATTAATGACGAAATCTGTCCCAGAATGTGGCCGCGTTTACGTCGCAAAGTACTAATAACCGATCCGCGTGTGACGGGTTGCACTTGATTCGAACTCGCGGAGGTGTTCGGCATTGTAGTGTAAATGAGGTGCAATCGGACTGGATAATAAATTAACGATCCTACCTTGTCGCTGTTTAATTATGCGAGACTTGACGGAAATCCCAATTTCTGGAATAGATGTAGCCGTTGTGAGGAGACCACCTTCGCCGTTTATGCTCGAAGAATGAGCAGTAGATTGTTTTTGATGCAGGTGAATACGATATAATTTCACCAAAGTATTATTTTGCACTCACTGTGGTCACGTACTTCAGGTTATGACACTGATATGCATTTAGTCTATTTTTTGTACTGAATTGCACTGTTATCCGGAAAATCCGGCTCGAAGGACCAATGTTTTTATTATACGTCTTTATATCTGTTATGAATATAAAGGTAATAAATTGCTTTTTAGTACACGAATAATGGCGACTCAGAACCGATCAAAGAACGAGAGAACGAGCGAGAGAGATTTTTTCCGATTTTCTTTTTAAACAAATTCGTCCGTGTCAAACTTCAGCAAGGCGCCGCAGAGAGGTAATCCGGCAAGGTGGCTTTGATTCAGAGAACCAATCAGTAAATTTTGGTAATTTGAAGTAATGATAATAGGCTGAACTGTTCAGCAAATCAGCTTGCCGGATATTTCCCATGTAAGCTGCTGAAAACCCAGCAGGCTGTGGTGCACATGAAGTTGTCAATGCGTGACTTGAACCGGCAGAGGCCCTGACGTGAGCGACAGACAGCTCAAAACCCAAACTGTTGGGTTATGTATCCTGTTGAGATACATGATCATGCGACCATTAATGTCTGGGCATGCAGCATTGTAGGTTCGAAACCCTTGTTGGGTTTTATTCAGCTTTAGCTGATTTGTGCACCACAGGGGGCTATATTTATGACACGGAAGAGGAGAACGTGATAATTATTGCTCCGATCAATTTTAGACAATTTTGAAGTAAAACCACTCTCTCTCTCTCAATTCGCAATGCTGCGAAACAATAACTATTACTTTCAGCCATATTCCTATTTTTATTATCGTAATAACTCTTATTTTTATCCTTATTTCTGTTATTATTATCGTAATAACTCTTATTTTTATCCTTATTACTATTATTATTATCGTAATAACTCTTATTTTTATCCTTATAACTATTATTATTATCGTAATAGCTCTTATTTTTATCCTTATTCCTATTTCTATTATCGTAATAACTCTTATTTTTATCCTTATTCCTATTTGTATTATCGTAATAACTCTTATTTTTATCCTTATAACTATTATTATTATCGTAATAGCTCTTATTTTTATCCTTATTTCTATTATTATTATCATTATAACTATTACTTTCAGCCATATTCCTATTTCTATTATCGTAATAACTCTTATTTTTATCCTTATTACTATTATTATTATCGTAATAACTCTAAATTTTATCCTTATTTCTATTATTATTATCATTATAACTATTACTTTCAGCCATATTCCTATTTTTATTATCGTAATAACTCTTATTTTTATCCTTATTTCTATTATTATTATCGTAATAACTCTTATTTTTATCCTTATAACTATTATTATTATCGTAATAACTCTTATTTTTGTCCTTATAACTATTATTATTATCGTAATAGCTCTTATTTTTGTCCTTATAACTATTATTATTATCGTAATAGCTCTTATTTTTATCCTCATTACTATTATTATTATCGTAATAACTCTTATTTTTATCCTTATTTCTATTATTATTATCATTATAACTATTACTTTCAGTCATATTCCTATTTTTATTATCGTAATAACTCTTATTTTTATCCTTATTTCTATTATTATTATCATTATAACTATTACTTTCAGCCATATTCCTATTATTATTATCGTAGTAACTCTTATTTTTATCCTTATTACTATTATTATTATCGTAATAACTCTTATTTTTATCCTTATTTCTATTATTATTATCGTAGTAACTCTTATTTTTATCCTTATAACTATTATTATTATCGTAATAGCTCTTATTTTTATCCTTATTTCTACTATTATTATCATTATAACTATTACTTTCAGCCATATTCCTATTTCTATTATCGTAATAACTCTTATTTTTATCCTTATTTCTATTATTATTATCGTAATAACTCTAAATTTTATCCTTATTTCTATTATTATTATCGTAATAACTCTTATTTTTATCCTTATAACTATTATTATTATCGTAATAACTCTTATTTTTGTCCTTATAACTATTATTATTATCGTAATAGCTCTTATTTTTATCCTTATTCCTATTTCTATTATCGTAATAACTCTTATTTTTATCCTTATTTCTATTATTATTATCGTAATAACTCTTATTTTTATCCTTATAACTATTATTATTATCGTAATAGCTCTTAATTTTATCCTTATTCCTATTTGTATTATCGTAATAACTCTTATTTTTATGCTTATTACTATTATTATTATCGTAATACCTCTTATTTTTATCCTTATTTCTATTATTATTATCGTAATAACTCTTATTTTTATCCTTATAACTATTTTTATTATCGTAATAACTCTTATTTTCGTCCTTATTCCTATTTTATCATCATATTCACTCTTACTTTTATCCTTATTACTATTATTATTATCGTAATAACTCTTATTTTTATCCTTATTTCTATTATTATTATCATTATAACTATTACTTTCAGCCATATTCCTATTTTTATTATCGTAATAACTCTTATTTTTATCCTTATTTCTATTATTATTATCGTAATAACTCTTATTTTTATCCTTATAACTATTATTATTATCGTAATAACTCTTATTTTTGTCCTTATAACTATTATTATTATCGTAATAGCTCTTATTTTTGTCCTTATAACTTTTATTATTATCGTAATAGCTCTTATTTTTATCCTTATTACTATTATTATTATCGTAATAACTCTTATTTTTATCCTTATTTCTATTATTATTATCATTATAACTATTACTTTCAGTCATATTCCTATTTTTATTATCGTAATAACTCTTATTTTTATCCTTATTTCTATTATTATTATCATTATAACTATTACTTTCAGCCATATTCCTATTTTTATTATCGTAGTAACTCTTATTTTTATCCTTATTACTATTATTATTATCGTAATAACTCTTATTTTTATCCTTATTTCTATTATTATTATCGTAATAACTCTTATTTTTATCCTTATAACTGTTATTATTATCGTAATAACTCTTATTTTTGTCCTTATAACTATTATTATTATCGTAATAGCTCTTATTTTTATCCTTATTCCTATTTCTATTATCGTAATAACTCTTATTTTTATCCTTATTTCTATTATTATTATCATTATAACTATTACTTTCAGTCATATTCCTATTTTTATTATCGTAATAACTCTTATTTTTATCCTTATTTCTATTATTATTATCATTATAACTATTACTTTCAGCCATATTCCTATTTTTATTATCGTAGTAACTCTTATTTTTATCCTTATTACTATTATTATTATCGTAATAACTCTTACTTCTATCCTTATTACTATTATTATTATCGTAATAACTCTTATTTTTATCCTTATTTCTGTTATTATTATCGTAATAACTCTTACTTTTATCCTTATTACTATTATTATTATCGTAATAACTCTTATTTTTATCCTTATAACTATTATTATTATCGTAATAGCTCTTATTTTTATCCTTATTCCTATTTCTATTATCGTAATAACTCTTATTTTTATCCTTATTCCTATTTGTATTATCGTAATAACTCTTATTTTTATGCTTATTACTATTATTATTATCGTAATACCTCTTATTTTTATCCTTATTTCTATTATTATTATCATTATAACTATTACTTTCAGCCATATTCCTATTTTTATTATCGTAATAACTCTTATTTTTGTCCTTATAACTATTATTATTATCGTAATAGCTCTTATTTTTATCCTTATTCCTATTTCTATTATCGTAATAACTCTTATTTTTATCCTTATTTCTATTATTATTATCGTAATAACTCTTATTTTTATCCTTATAACTATTATTATTATCGTAATAACTCTTATTTTTATCCTTATAACTATTATTATTATCGTAATAACTCTTATTTTTGTCCTTATAACTATTATTATTATCGTAATAGCTCTTATTTTTATCCTTATTCCTATTTCTATTATCGTAATAACTCTTATTTTTATCCTTATTTCTATTATTATTATCGTAATAACTCTTATTTTTATCCTTATAACTATTATTATTATCGTAATAGCTCTTAATTTTATCCTTATTCCTATTTGTATTATCGTAATAACTCTTATTTTTATGCTTATTACTATTATTATTATCGTAATACCTCTTATTTTTATCCTTATTTCTATTATTATTATCGTAATAACTCTTATTTTTATCCTTATAACTATTTTTATTATCGTAATAACTCTTATTTTCGTCCTTATTCCTATTTTATCATCATATTCACTCTTACTTTTATCCTTATTACTATTATTATTATCGTAATAACTCTTATTTTTATCCTTATTTCTATTATTATTATCGTAACAACTCTTATTTTTATCCTTATAACTATTATTATTATCGTAATAGCTCTTATTTTTATCCTTATTTCTACTATTATTATCATTATAACTATTACTTTCAGCCATATTCCTATTTCTATTATCGTAATAACTCTTATTTTTATCCTTATTTCTATTATTATTATCGTAATAACTCTAAATTTTATCCTTATTTCTATTATTATTATCATTATAACTATTACTTTCAGCCATATTCCTATTTTTATTATCGTAATAACTCTTATTTTTATCCTTATTTCTATTATTATTATCGTAATAACTCTTATTTTTATCCTTATAACTATTATTATTATCGTAATAACTCTTATTTTTGTCCTTATAACTATTATTATTATCGTAATAGCTCTTATTTTTGTCCTTATAACTATTATTATTATCGTAATAGCTCTTATTTTTATCCTTATTACTATTATTATTATCGTAATAACTCTTATTTTTATCCTTATTTCTATTATTATTATCATTATAACTATTACTTTCAGTCATATTCCTATTTTTATTATCGTAATAACTCTTATTTTTATCCTTATTTCTATTATTATTATCATTATAACTATTACTTTCAGCCATATTCCTATTTTTATTATCGTAGTAACTCTTATTTTTATCCTTATTACTATTATTATTATCGTAATAACTCTTATTTTTATCCTTATTTCTATTATTATTATCGTAATAACTCTTATTTTTATCCTTATAACTGTTATTATTATCGTAATAACTCTTATTTTTGTCCTTATAACTATTATTATTATCGTAATAGCTCTTATTTTTATCCTTATTCCTATTTCTATTATCGTAATAACTCTTATTTTTATCCTTATTTCTATTAGTATTATCATTATAACTATTACTTTCAGTCATATTCCTATTTTTATTATCGTAATAACTCTTATTTTTATCCTTATTTCTATTATTATTATCATTATAACTATTACTTTCAGCCATATTCCTATTTTTATTATCGTAGTAACTCTTATTTTTATCCTTATTACTATTATTATTATCGTAATAACTCTTACTTCTATCCTTATTACTATTATTATTATCGTAATAACTCTTATCTTTATCCTTATTTCTGTTATTATTATCGTAATAACTCTTACTTTTATCCTTATTACTACTATTATTATCGTAATAACTCTTACTTTTATCCTTATAACTATTATTATTATCGTAATAACTCTTATTTTTATCCTTATTTCTATTATTATTATCGTAATAACTCTTATTTTTATCCTTATAACTATTATTATTATCGTAATAGCTCTTATTTTTATCCTTATTTCTATTATTATTATCATTATAACTATTACTTTCAGCCATATTCCTATTTCTATTATCGTAATAACTCTTATATTTATCCTTATTACTATTATTATTATCGTAATAACTCTAAATTTTATCCTTATTTCTATTATTATTATCATTATAACTATTACTTTCAGCCATATTCCTATTTTTATTATCGTAATAACTCTTATTTTTATCCTTATTTCTATTATTATTATCGTAATAACTCTTATTTTTATCCTTATAACTATTATTATTATCGTAATAACTCTTATTTTTGTCCTTATAACTATTATTATTATCGTAATAACTCTTATTTTTGTCCTTATTCCTATTTTATCATCATATTCACTCTTACTTTTATCCTTATTACTATTATTATTATCGTAATAACTCTTATTTTTATACTTATTTCTATTATTATTATCGTAATAACTCTTATTTTTATCCTTATAACTATTATTATTATCGTAATAGCTCTTATTTTTATCCTTATTCCTATTTCTATTATCGTAATAACTCTTATTTTTGTCCTTATTCCTATTTTATCATCATATTCACTCTTACTTTTATCCTTATTACTATTATTATTATCGTAATAACTCTTATTTTTATACTTATTTCTATTATTATTATCGTGATAACTCTTATCTTTATCCTTATAACTATTATTATTATCGTAATAGCTCTTATTTTTATCCTTATTTCTATTATTATTATCATTATAACTATTACTTTCAGCCATATTCCTATTTCTATTATCGTAATAACTCTTATTTTTATCCTTATTACTATTATTATTATCGTAATAACTCTAAATTTTATCCTTATTTCTATTATTATTATCATTATAACTATTACTTTCAGCCATATTCCTATTTTTATTATCGTAATAACTCTTATTTTTATCCTTATTTGTATTATTATTATCGTAATAACTCTTATTTTTATCCTTATAACTGTTATTATTATCGTAATAACTCTTATTTTTGTCCTTATAACTATTATTATTATCGTAATAGCTCTTATTTTTATCCTTATTCGTATTTCTATTATCGTAATAACTCTTATTTTTATCCTTATTTCTATTATTATTATCGTAATAACTCTTATTTTTATCCTTATAACTATTATTATTATCGTAATAACTCTTATTTTTGTCCTTATTCCTATTTTATCATCATATTCACTCTTACTTTTATCCTTATTACTATTATTATTATCGTAATAACTCTTATTTTTATACTTATTTCTATTATTATTATCGTAATAACTCTTATTTTTATCCTTATAACTATTATTATTATCGTAATAGCTCTTATTTTTATCCTTATTCCTATTTCTATTATCGTAATAACTCTTATTTTTGTCCTTTCTCCTATTTTATCATCATATTCACTCTTACTTTTATCTTTATTACTATTATTATTATCGTAATAACTCTTATTTTTATACTTATTTCTATTATTATTATCGTAATAACTCTTATTTTTATCCTTATAACTATTATTATTATCGTAATAGCTCTTATTTTTATCCTTATTCCTAGTTCTATTATCGTAATAACTCTTATTTTTATCCTTATTACTATTATTATTATCGTATTAACTCTTACTTTTATCCTTATTACTACTATTATTATCGTAATAACTCTTACTTTTATCCTTATTACTATTATTATTATCGTAGTAACTCTTCTTTTTATCCTTGATGCTATTATTACTATCGTAATAACTCTCATTTTTATCTTTATTTCTACTATTATTATCATTATAACTATTATATTCAGCCTTATTCCTATTTTTATCATGTAATAACTCTTTTTTTTATCCTTATTACTAGTATTATTATCGTAATAACTCTTATTTTTATCGTTATTTCTATCATTATTATCACTATAACTATTACTTTCAGCCATATTCCTATTTTTATTATCGTAATAACTCTTATTTTTATCCTTATTTCTGTTATTATTATCGTAATAACTCTTATTTTTATCCTTATTACTATTATTATTATCGTAATAACTCTTATTTTTATCCTTATAACTATTATTATTATCGTAATAGCTCTTATTTTTATCCTTATTCCTATTTCTATTATCGTAATAACTCTTATTTTTATCCTTATTCCTATTTGTATTATCGTAATAACTCTTATTTTTATGCTTATTACTATTATTATTATCGTAATACCTCTTATTTTTATCCTTATTTCTATTATTATTATCATTATAACTATTACTTTCAGCCATATTCCTATTTTTATTATCGTAATAACTCTTATTTTTGTCCTTATAACTATTATTATTATCGTAATAGCTCTTATTTTTATCCTTATTCCTATTTCTATTATCGTAATAACTCTTATTTTTATCCTTATTTCTATTATTATTATCGTAATAACTCTTATTTTTATCCTTATAACTATTATTATTATCGTAATAACTCTTATTTTTATCCTTATTTCTATTATTATTATCGTAATAACTCTTATTTTTATCCTTATAACTATTATTATTATCGTAATAGCTCTTATTTTTATCCTTATTTCTATTATTATTATCATTATAACTATTACTTTCAGCCATATTCCTATTTCTATTATCGTAATAACTCTTATTTTTGTCCTTATTCCTATTTTATCATCATATTCACTCTTACTTTTATCCTTGTTACTATTATTATTATCGTAATAACTCTTATTTTTATACTTATTTCTATTATTATTATCGTAATAACTCTTATTTTTATCCTTATAACTATTATTATTATCGTAATAGCTCTTATTTTTATCCTTATTCCTAGTTCTATTATCGTAATAACTATTATTTTTATCCTTATTACTATTATTATTATCGTATTAACTCTTACTTTTATCCTTATTACTACTATTATTATCGTAATAACTCTTACTTTTATCCTTATTACTATTATTATTATCGTAGTAACTCTTCTTTTTATCCTTGATGCTATTATTACTATCGTAATAACTCTCATTTTTATCTTTATTTCTACTCTTATTATCATTATAACTATTATATTCAGCCTTATTCCTATATTTATCATGTAATAACTCTTTTTTTTATCCTTATTACTAGTATTATTATCGTAATAACTCTTATTTTTATCGTTATTTCTATCATTATTATCATTATAACTATTACTTTCAGCCATATTCCTATTTTTATTATCGTAATAACTCTTATTTTTATCCTTATTTCTGTTATTATTATCGTAATAACTCTTATTTTTATCCTTATTACTATTATTATTATCGTAATAACTCTTATTTTTATCCTTATAACTATTATTATTATCGTAATAGCTCTTATTTTTATCCTTATTCCTATTTGTATTATCGTAATAACTCTTATTTTTATGCTTATTACTATTATTATTATCGTAATACCTCTTATTTTTATCCTTATTTCTATTATTATTATCATTATAACTATTACTTTCAGCCATATTCCTATTTTTATTATCGTAATAACTCTTATTTTTATCCTTATTTCTATTATTATTATCGTAATAACTCTTATTTTTATCCTTATAACTATTTTTATTATCGTAATAACTCTTATTTTCGTCCTTATTCCTATTTTATCATCATATTCACTCTTACTTTTATCCTTATTACTATTATTATTATCGTAATAACTCTTATTTTTATCCTTATTTCTATTATTATTATCGTAATAACTCTTATTTTTATCCTTATAACTATTATTATTATCGTAATAGCTCTTATTTTTATCCTTATTTCTACTATTATTATCATTATAACTATTACTTTCAGCCATATTCCTATTTCTATTATCGTAATAACTCTTATTTTTATCCTTATTTCTATTATTATTATCGTAATAACTCTAAATTTTATCCTTATTTCTATTATTATTATCGTAATAACTCTTATTTTTATCCTTATAACTATTATTATTATCGTAATAGCTCTTATTTTTATCCTTATTCCTATTTGTATTATCGTAATAACTCTTATTTTTATGCTTATTACTATTATTATTATCGTAATACCTCTTATTTTTATCCTTATTTCTATTATTATTATCATTATAACTATTACTTTCAGCCATATTCCTATTTTTATTATCGTAATAACTCTTATTTTTATCCTTATTTCTATTATTATTATCGTAATAACTCTTATTTTTATCCTTATAACTATTTTTATTATCGTAATAACTCTTATTTTCGTCCTTATTCCTATTTTATCATCATATTCACTCTTACTTCTATCCTTATTACTATTATTATTATCGTAATAACTTTTATTTTTATCCTTATTACTATTATTATTATCGTATTAACTCTTACTTTTATCCTTATTACTACTATTATTATCGTAATAACTCTTACTTTTATCCTTACTACTATTATTATTATCGTAGTAACTCTTCTTTTTATCCTTGATGCTATTATTACTATCGTAATAACTCTCATTTTTATCTTTATTTCTACTATTATTATCATTATAACTATTATATTCAGCCTTATTCCTATTTTTATCATGTAATAACTCTTTTTTTTATCCTTATTACTAGTATTATTATCGTAATAACTCTTATTTTTATCGTTATTTCTATCATTATTATCATTATAACTATTACTTTCAGCCATATTCCTATTTTTATTATCGTAATAACTCTTATTTTTATCCTTATTTCTGCTATTATAATCGTAATAACTCTTATTTTTATCCTTATTACTATTATTATTATCGTAATAACTCTTATTTTTATCCTTATAACTATTATTATTATCGTAATAGCTCTTATTTTTATCCTTATTCCTATTTCTATTATCGTAATAACTCTTATTTTTATCCTTATTCCTATTTGTATTATCGTAATAACTCTTATTTTTATGCTTATTACTATTATTATTATCGTAATACCTCTTATTTTTATCCTTATTTCTATTATTATTATCATTATAACTATTACTTTCAGCCATATTCCTATTTTTATTATCGTAATAACTCTTATTTTTGTCCTTATAACTATTATTATTATCGTAATAGCTCTTATTTTTATCCTTATTTCTATTATTATTATCATTATAACTATTACTTTCAGCCATATTCCTATTTCTATTATCGTAATAACTCTTATTTTTGTCCTTATTCCTATTCTATCATCATATTCACTCTTACTTTTATCCTTATTACTATTATTATTATCGTAATAACTCTTATTTTTATACTTATTTCTATTATTATTATCGTAATAACTCTTATTTTTATCCTTATAACTATTATTATTATCGTAATAACTCTTATTTTTATCGTTATTTCTATCATTATTATCATTATAACTATTACTTTCAGCCATATTCCTATTTTTATTATCGTAATAACTCTTATTTTTATC
>CAMAOD020000182.1:62500-225494 GCA_945859595.2 Megachile willughbiella | reverse complement strand
TCTCTGTCTCTGTCTCTGTCTCTGTCTCTGTCTGTGTCTCTGCCTCTGTCTCAGTCCCTGTCTCTGTCTCTGTCTCCGTCTCTGTCTCTGTCACTGTCTCTGCCTCTGTCTCTGTCTCTGTTTCTGCCTCTGTCTCTGTCTGTGTCTCTGTCTCTGTCTCTGTCTCCGTCTCTATCTCTGCCTCTGACTCTGTCGCTGTCCCTGTCTCTGTCTCTGTCTCCGTCTCTATCTCTGCCTCTGACTCTGTCGCTGTCCCTGTCTATGTCTCTGTCTCTGTCTCCGTCTGTGTCTCTGTCTCTGTCTCTGTCTCTGTCTCTGTCTCTGTCTCTGTCTCTGCCTCTGTCTCAGTCTCTGCCTCTGTCTCTGGCCCTGTCGCTGTCTCTGTCTCTGTCTCTGTATATGCATCTGTCTCTGTCTCTGTCTCTGTCTCTGTCTCTGTCGCTGTCTCTCCCCCTGTCTCTGTCTCTGTCTCTGTCTCTGTCTCTGTCTGTGTCTCTGTCTCTGTCTCTGTCTCTGTTTCTGTCTCTGTCTCTGTCTCTGTCTCTGTCTCTGTCTCTGTCTGTGTCTCTGCCTCTGTCTCAGTCCCTGTCTCTGTCTCTGTATCCGTCTCTGTCTCTGTCACTGTCTCTGCCTCTGCCTCTGTCTCTGTCTCTGTTTCTGCCTCTGTCTCTGTCTGTGTCTCTGTCTCTGTCTCTGTCTCTGTCTCCGTCTCTATCTCTGCCTCTGACTCTGTCGCTGTCCCTGTCTATGTCTCTGTCTCTGTCTCCGTCTGCGTCTCTGTCTCTGTCTCTGTCTCTGTTTCTGTCTCTGTCTCTGTCTCTGTTTCTGTCTCTGTCTCTGTCTCTGTCTGTGTCTCTGCCTCTGTCTCTGTCTTTGTCTCCGTCTCTGTCTCTGTCTCTGTCTCTGTCTCTGTCTCTGTCTCTGTCTCTGCATCCGTCTGCGTCTCTGTCTCTGTCTCTGTCTCTGTCTCTGTCTCTGTCTCTGTTTCTGTCTCCGTCTCTGTCTCTGTCTCTGCCTCTGCCTCTGTCTCTGTCTCTGTCTCTGTCGCTGACTCTCCCTCTGTCCCTGTCTCCGTCTCTGTCCCTGGCTCTGTCTCTGCCTCTGTCTCCGACTCTGACTCTGTTTCTGTCTCTATCTACGACTCTGTCCCTGTCCTTGCCTCTGTCTTTGCCTCTGCCTCTGTCTCTGTCCTTGTCCGTCTCCCTGGCCGTGCCGCTGTCTCTGTCTCTGTCCCTGTCTCTGTCTCTGTCTCCGTCTCTGTCTCTGTCTCTGTCTCTGTCTCTGTCTCTGTCTCTGTCTCAGTCTCTGTCCCTGTCTCTGTGTCTATCTCTGCCTCTGAGTGTGTCGCTGTCCCTGTCTATGTCTCTGTCTCTGCCTCCGTCTGCGTCTCTGTCTCTCTCTCTGTCTCTGTCTCTGTCTCTGTCTCTGTCTCTGTTTCTGTCTCTGTCTCTGTCTCTGTCTCTGTCTCTGTCTCCGTCTGCGTCTCTGTCTCTGTCTCTGTCGCTGTCTCTGTCTCTGTCTCCGTCTCAGTCTCTGTCTCTGTCTCTGTGTCTATCTCTGCCTCTGACTCTGTCACTGTCCCTGTCTCTGTCTCTGTCTGTGTCTCTGACTCTGTCTCGGTCTTTGTCTCCGTCTCTGTCTCTGTCTGTGTCTCTGTCTCTGTCTCTGTCTCCGTCTCTATCCCTGCCTCTGACTCTGTCGCTGTCCCTGTCTATGTCTCTGTCTCTGTCTCCGTCTGCGTCTCTGTCTCTGTCTCTGTCTCTGTCTCTGTCTCTGTCTCTGTTTCTGTCTCTGACTCTGTCTCTGTTTCTGTCTCTGTCTCCGTCTCTGTCTGTGTCTCTGCCTCTGTCTCGGTCTTTGTCTCCGTCTCTGCCTCTGTCTCTGCCGCTGTCTCTGTCTCTGTCTCTGTCTCTGCCTCTGTCTCCGTCTCTGTCTCTGTCTCTGTCTCTGTCTCTGTCTCTGTCTCTGTCTCTGTCTCTGTCTCTGTCTCTGTCTCTGCCTCTGTCTCTGTCTCTGTTTCTGTCTCTGCCTCTGTCTCTGTCTCTGCCTCTGTCTCAGTCTCTGCCTCTGTCTCTGGCCCTGTCGCTGTCTCTGTCTCTGTCTCTGCCTCCGTCTGCGTCTCTGTCTGTGTCTCTGTCTCTGTCTCTGTTTCTGTCTCCGTCTCTGTCTCTGTCTCTGCCTCTGCCTCTGTCTCTGTCTCTGTCTCTGTCTCTGTCTCCGTCTCTATCTCTGCCTCTGACTCTGTCGCTGTCCCTGTCTATGTCTCTGTCTCTGTCTCCGTCTGTGTCTCTGTCTCTGTCTCTGTCTCTGTCTCTGTCTCTGTCTCTGTCTCTGTCTCTGTCTCTGTCTCTGTCTCTGTCTCTGTCTCTGTTTCTGTCTCTGTCTCTGTCTCGGTCTCTGTCTGTGTCTCTGCCTCTGTCTCGGTCTTTGTCTCCGTCTCTGTCTCTGTATCTGTCTCTGTCTCTGTCTCTTTCTCTGCCTCCGTCTGCGTCTCTGTCTCTGTCTCTGTCTCTGTCTCTGTCTCTGTCTCTGTCTCTGTTTCTGTCTCCGTCTCTGTCCCAGTCTCTGTCTCTGTCTCTGTCTCTGTCTCTGTCTCAGTCTCTGTCCCTGTCTCTGTGTCTATCTCTGTCTCTGTCTCTGTCTCTGTCTCTGTCTCTGTCTCTGTCTCCGTCTCTGTCTCTGTCTCTGTTTCTGTCTCTGTCTCTGTCTCTGTCTCTGTCTCTGTCTCTGTCTGTGTCTCTGCCTCTGTCTCAGTCCCTGTCTCTGTCTCTGTCTCCGTCTCTGTCTCTGCCACTGTCTCTGCCTCTGTCTCTGTCTCTGTTTCTGCCTCTGTCTCTGTCTGTGTTTCTGTCTCTGTCTCTGTCTCTGCCTCTGTCTCTGTCCCCGTATCTGTTTCTGTCTCTGTTTCTGTCTCTGCCTCTGTCTCTGTCTCTGCCTCTGTCTCAGTCTCTGTCTCTGTCTCTGGCCCTGTCGCTGTCTCTGTCTCTGTCTCTGTATATGCATCTGTCTCTGTCTCTGTCTCCGTCTCTGTCTCTGTCTCTGTCTGTGTCTCTGTCTCTGTCTCTGTCTCTGTCTCTGTCTCTGTCTCTGTCTCTGTCTCTGTCTCTGTCTCTGTCTCTGTCTCTGTCTCTGTCTCTGTCTCTGTCTCTGTCTCTGTCTCTGTCTCTGTCTCTGTCTCTGTTTCTGTCTCTGTCTCTGTCTCTGTCTCTGTCTCTGTCTCTGTCTGTGTCTCTGCCTCTGTCGCAGTCTCTGTCTCTGTCTCTGTCTCCGTCTCTGTCTCTGTCTCTGTCTCTGCCTCTGTCTCTGTTTCTGCCTCTGTCTCTGTCTGTGTCTCTGTCTCTGTCTCTGTCTCCGTCTCTATCTCTTCCTCTGACTCTGTCGCTGTCCCTGTCTATGTCTCTGTCTCTGTCTCCGTCTGCGTCTCTGTCTCTGTCTCTGTCTCTGTCTCTGTCTCTGTCTCTGTCTCTGTCTCTGTCTCTGTCTCTGTCTCTGTCTCTGTCTCTGTCTCTGTCTCTGTCTCTGTTTCTGTCTCTGTCTCTGTCTCTGTCTCTGTCTCTGTCTGTGTCTCTGCCTCTGTCTCGGTCTTTGTCTCCGCCTCTGTCTCTGTCTCTGTCTCTGTCTCTGTCTCTGTCTCTGTCTCTGTCTCTGTCTCTGTCTCTGTCTCTGTCTCTGTCTCTGTCTCTGCCTCCGTCTGCGTCTCTGTCTCTGTCTCTGTCTCTGTCTCTGTTTCTGTCTCCGTCTCTGTCCCAGTCTCTGTCTCTGTCTCTGTCTCTGTCTCTGTCTCCGTCTCTGTCTCTGTCACTGTCTCTGCCACTGTCTCTGTCTCTGTTTCTGCCTCTGTCTCTGTCTGTGTCTCTGTCTCTGTCTCTGTCTCCGTCTCTATCTCTGCCTCTGACTCTGTCGCTGTCCCTGTCTATGTCTCTGTCTCGGTCTCTGTCTGTGTCTCTGCCTCTGTCTCGGTCTTTGTCTCCGTCTCTGTCTCTGTCTCTGTCTCTGTCTCTGTCTCTGTCTCTGCCTCCGTCTGCGTCTCTGTCTCTGTCTCTGTCTCTGTCTCTGTCTCTGTCTCTGTCTCTGTCTCTGTCTCTGTTTCTGTCTCCGTCTCTGTCCCAGTCTCTGTCTCTGTCTCTGTCTCCTTCTCCGTCTCAGTCTCTGTCCCTGTCTCTGTGTCGATCTCTGTCTCTGTCTCTGTCTCTGTCTCTGTCTCTGTCTCTGTCTCTGTCTCTGTTTCTGTCTCCGTCTCTGTCCCAGTCTCTGTCTCTGTCTCTGTCTCTGTCTCTGTCTCAGTCTCTGTCCCTGTCTCTGTGTCTCTCTCTGTCTCTGTCTCTGTCTCTGTCTCTGTCTCTGTCTCTGTCTCTGTCTCTGTCTCTGTCTCTGTCTCTGTCTCTGTCTCTGTCTCTGTTTCTGTCTCGGTCTCTGTCTCTATCTCTGTCCCAGTCTCTGTCTCTGTCTCTGTCTCTGTCTCTGTCTCTGTCTCAGTCTCTGTCCCTGTCTCTGCCTCTGTCTCTGTCCCCGTATCTGTCTCTGTCTCCGTCTCTGTCTCTGTCTCTGCCTCTGCCTCTGTCTCTGTCTCTGTCTCTGTCGCTGACTCTCCCTCTGTCCCTGTCTCCGTCTCTGTCCCTGGCTCTGTCTCTGCCTCTGTCTCCGTCTCTGACTCTGTTTCTGTCTCTATCTACGACTCTGTCCCTGTCCCTGCCTCTGTCTTTGCCTCTGCCTCTGTCTCTGTCCTTGTCCGTCTCCCTGGCCGTGCCGCTGTCTCTGTCTCTGTCCCTGTCTCTGTCTCTGTCTCCGTCTCTGTCTCTGTCTCTGTCTCTGTCTCTGTCTCTGTCTCTGTCTCAGTCTCTGTCCCTGTCTCTGTGTCTATCTCTGCCTCTGAGTGTGTCGCTGTCCCTGTCTATGTCTCTGTCTCTGCCTCCGTCTGCGTCTCTGTCTCTCTCTCTGTCTCTGTCTCTGTCTCTGTCTCTGTCTCTGTTTCTGTCTCTGTCTCTGTCTCTGTCTCTGTCTCTGTCTCTGTCTCTGTCTCTGTCTGTGTCTCTGCCTCTGTCGCAGTCTCTGTCTCTGTCTCTGTCTCCGTCTCTGTCTCTGTCTCTGTCTCTGTCTCTGCCTCTGTCTCTGTCTCTGTTTCTGCCTCTGTCTCTGTCTGTGTCTCTGTCTCTGTCACTGTCTCCGTCTCTATCTCTTCCTCTGACTCTGTCGCTGTCCCTGTCTATGTCTCTGTCTCTGTCTCCGTCTGCGTCTCTGTCTCTGTCTCTGTCTCTGTCGCTGTCTCTGTCTCTGTCTCCGTCTCAGTCTCTGTCTCTGTCTCTGTGTCTATCTCTGCCTCTGACTCTGTCACTGTCCCTGTCTCTGTCTCTGTCTGTGTCTCTGACTCTGTCTCGGTCTTTGTCTCCGTCTCTGTCTCTGTCTGTGTCTCTGTCTCTGTCTCTGTCTCCGTCTCTATCCCTGCCTCTGACTCTGTCGCTGTCCCTGTCTATGTCTCTGTCTCTGTCTCCGTCTGCGTCTCTGTCTCTGTCTCTGTCTCTGTCTCTGTCTCTGTCTCTGTTTCTGTCTCTGTCTCTGTCTCTGTCTCTGTCTCTGTCTGTGTCTCTGCCTCTGTCTCGGTCTTTGTCTCCGTCTCTGTCTCTGTCTCTGTCTCTGTCTCTGTCTCTGTCTCTGTCTCTGCCTCCGTCTGCGTCTCTGTCTCTGTCTCTGTCTCTGTCTCTGTTTCTGTCTCCGTCTCTGTCCCAGTCTCTGTCTCTGTCTCTGTCTCTGTCTCTGTCTCCGTCTCTGTCTCTGTCACTGTCTCTGCCACTGTCTCTGTCTCTGTTTCTGCCTCTGTCTCTGTCTGTGTCTCTGTCTCTGTCTCTGTCTCCGTCTCTATCTCTGCCTCTGACTCTGTCGCTGTCCCTGTCTATGTCTCTGTCTCGGTCTCTGTCTGTGTCTCTGCCTCTGTCTCGGTCTTTGTCTCCGTCTCTGTCTCTGTCTCTGTCTCTGTCTCTGTCTCTGTCTCTGCCTCCGTCTGCGTCTCTGTCTCTGTCTCTGTCTCTGTCTCTGTCTCTGTCTCTGTCTCTGTTTCTGCCTCCGTCTCTGTCCCAGTCTCTGTCTCTGTCTCTGTCTCTGTCTCCGTCTCAGTCTCTGTCCCTGTCTCTGTGTCTATCTCTGTCTCTGTCTCTGTCTCTGTCTCTGTCTCTGTCTCTGTCTCTGTCTCTGTCTCTGTCTCTGTCTCTGTCTCTGTCTCTGTCTCTGTCTCTGTCTCAGTCTCTGTCCCTGTCTCTGTGTCTCTCTCTGTCTCTGTCTCTGTCTCTGTCTCTGTCTCTGTCTCTGTCTCTGTCTCTGTCTCTGTCTCTGTCTCTGTTTCTGTCTCGGTCTCTGTCTCTATCTCTGTCTCTGTCTCTGTCTCTGTCTCTGTCTGTGTCTCTGCCTCTGTCTCAGTCCCTGTCTCTGTCTCTGTCTCCGTCTCTGTCTCTGTCACTGTCTCTGCCTCTGTCTCTGTCTCTGTTTCTGCCTCTGTCTCTGTCTGTGTCTCTGTCTCTGTCTCTGTCTCCGTCTCTATCTCTGCCTCTGACTCTGTCGCTGTCCCTGTCTCTGTCTCTGTCTCCGTCTCTATCTCTGCCTCTGACTCTGTCGCTGTCCCTGTCTATGTCTCTGTCTCTGTCTCCGTCTGTGTCTCTGTCTCTGTCTCTGTCTCTGTCTCTGTCTCTGTCTCTGTCTCTGTCTCTGCCTCTGTCTCAGTCTCTGCCTCTGTCTCTGGCCCTGTCGCTGTCTCTGTCTCTGTCTCTGTATATGCATCTGTCTCTGTCTCTGTCTCTGTCTCTGTCTCTGTCGCTGTCTCTCCCCCTGTCTCTGTCTCTGTCTCTGTCTCTGTCTCTGTCTGTGTCTCTGTCTCTGTCTCTGTCTCTGTTTCTGTCTCTGTCTCTGTCTCTGTCTCTGTCTCTGTCTCTGTCTGTGTCTCTGCCTCTGTCTCAGTCCCTGTCTCTGTCTCTGTATCCGTCTCTGTCTCTGTCACTGTCTCTGCCTCTGTCTGTGTCTCTGCCTCTGTCGCAGTCTCTGTCTCTGTCTCTGCATCCGTCTGCGTCTCTGTCTCTGTCTCTGTCTCTGTCTCTGTCTGTGTCTCTGCCTCTGTCGCAGTCTCTGTCTCTGTCTCTGTCTCCGTTTCTGTCTCTGTCTCTGTCTCTGCCTCTGTCTCTGTTTCTGCCTCTGTCTCTGTCTGTGTCTCTGTCTCTGTCTCTGTCTCCGTCTCTATCTCTTCCTCTGACTCTGTCGCTGTCCCTGTCTATGTCTCTGTCTCTGTCTCCGTCTGCGTCTCTGTCTCTGACTCTGTCTCTGTCTCTGTCTCTGTTTCTGTCTCTGTCTCTGTCTCTGTTTCTGTCTCTGTCTCTGCCTCTGTCTGTGTCTCTGCCTCTGTCTCGGTCTTTGACTCCGTCTCTGTCTCTGTCCCTGTCTCTGTCTCTGTCTCTGTCTCTGTCTCTGCCTCCGTCTGCGTCTCTGTCTCTGTCTCTGCCTCCGTCTGCGTCTCTGTCTCTGTCTCTGTCTCTGTCTCTCTCTCTGTTTCTGTCTCCGTCTCTGTCCCAGTCTCTGTATCTGTCACTGTCTCTGCCTCTGTCTCTGTCTCTGTTTCTGCCTCTGTCTCTGTCTGTGTTACTGTCTCTGTCTCTGTCTCCGTCTCTATCTCTGCCTCTGACTCTGTCGCTGTCCCTGTCTATGTCTCTGTCTCTGTCTCCGTCTGCGTCTCTGTCTCTGTCTCTGTCTCTGTTTCTGTCTCTGTCTCTGTCTCTGTTTCTGTCTCTGTCTCTGTCTCTGTCTCTGTCTCTGTCTCTGTCTCTGTCTGTGTCTCTGCCTCTGTCTCGGTCTTTGTCTCCGTCTCTGTCTCTGTCTCTGTCTCTGTCTCTGTCTCTGTCTCTGTCTCTGCATCCGTCTGCGTCTCTGTCTCTGTCTCTGTCTCTGTCTCTGTCTCTGTCTCTGTTTCTGTCTCCGTCTCTGTCTCTGTCTCTGCCTCTGCCTCTGTCTCTGTCTCTGTCTCTGTCGCTGACTCTCCCTCTGTCCCTGTCTCCGTCTCTGTCCCTGGCTCTGTCTCTGCCTCTGTCTCCGTCTCTGACTCTGTTTCTGTCTCTATCTACGACTCTGTCCCTGTCCCTGCCTCTGTCTTTGCCTCTGCCTCTGTCTCTGTCCTTGTCCGTCTCCCTGGCCGTGCCGCTGTCTCTGTCTCTGTCCCTGTCTCTGTCTCTGTCTCCGTCTCTGTCTCTGTCTCTGTCTCTGTCTCTGTCTCTGTCTCTGTCTCAGTCTCTGTCCCTGTCTCTGTGTCTATCTCTGCCTCTGAGTGTGTCGCTGTCCCTGTCTATGTCTCTGTCTCTGCCTCCGTCTGCGTCTCTGTCTCTCTCTCTGTCTCTGTCTCTGTCTCTGTCTCTGTCTCTGTTTCTGTCTCTGTCTCTGTCTCTGTCTCTGTCTCTGTCTCTGTCTCTGTCTCTGTCTCTGTCTGTGTCTCTGCCTCTGTCGCAGTCTCTGTCTCTGTCTCTGTCTCCGTCTCTGTCTCTGTCTCTGTCTCTGTCTCTGCCTCTGTCTCTGTCTCTGTTTCTGCCTCTGTCTCTGTCTGTGTCTCTGTCTCTGTCACTGTCTCCGTCTCTATCTCTTCCTCTGACTCTGTCGCTGTCCCTGTCTATGTCTCTGTCTCTGTCTCCGTCTGCGTCTCTGTCTCTGTCTCTGTCTCTGTCGCTGTCTCTGTCTCTGTCTCCGTCTCAGTCTCTGTCTCTGTCTCTGTGTCTATCTCTGCCTCTGACTCTGTCACTGTCCCTGTCTCTGTCTCTGTCTGTGTCTCTGTCTCTGTCTGTGTCTCTGCCTCTGTCTCGGTCTTTGTCTCCGTCTCTGTCTCTGTCTCTGTCTCTGTCTCTGTCTCTGTCTCTGTCTCTGTCTCTGTCTCTGTCTCTGTCTCTGTCTCTGTCTCTGTCTCTGTCTCTGCCTCCGTCTGCGTCTCTGTCTCTGTCTCTGTCTCTGTCTCTGTTTCTGTCTCCGTCTCTGTCCCAGTCTCTGTCTCTGTCTCTGTCTCTGTCTCTGTCTCTGTCTCCGTCTCTGTCTCTGTCACTGTCTCTGCCACTGTCTCTGTCTCTGTTTCTGTCGCTGTCCCTGTCTATGTCTCTGTCTCTGTCTCCGTCTGCGTCTCTGTCTCTGTCTCTGACTCTGTCTCTGTCTCTGTCTCTGTCTCTGTCTCTGTCTCTGTCTCTGTCTCTGTCTCTGTCTCTGTCTCTGTCTCTGTCTCTGTCTCTGTCTCTGTTTCTGTCTCTGTCTCTGTCTCTGTCTCTGTCTCTGTCTGTGTCTCTGCCTCTGTCTCGGTCTTTGTCTCCGTCTCTGTCTCTGTCTCTGTCTCTGTCTCTGTCTCTGTCTCTGTCTCTGTCTCTGTCTCTGCATCCGTCTGCGTCTCTGTCTCTGTCTCTGTCTCTGTCTCTGTCTCTGTCTCTGTTTCTGTCTCCGTCTCTGTCTCTGTCTCTGCCTCTGCCTCTGTCTCTGTCTCTGTCTCTGTCGCTGACTCTCCCTCTGTCCCTGTCTCCGTCTCTGTCCCTGGCTCTGTCTCTGCCTCTGTCTCCGTCTCTGACTCTGTTTCTGTCTCTATCTACGACTCTGTCCCTGTCCCTGCCTCTGTCTTTGCCTCTGCCTCTGTCTCTGTCCTTGTCCGTCTCCCTGGCCGTGCCGCTGTCTCTGTCTCTGTCCCTGTCTCTGTCTCTGTCTCCGTCTCTGTCTCTGTCTCTGTCTCTGTCTCTGTCTCTGTCTCTGTCTCAGTCTCTGTCCCTGTCTCTGTGTCTATCTCTGCCTCTGAGTGTGTCGCTGTCCCTGTCTATGTCTCTGTCTCTGCCTCCGTCTGCGTCTCTGTCTCTCTCTCTGTCTCTGTCTCTGTCTCTGTCTCTGTCTCTGTTTCTGTCTCTGTCTCTGTCTCTGTCTCTGTCTCTGTCTCTGTCTCTGTCTCTGTCTCTGTCTGTGTCTCTGCCTCTGTCGCAGTCTCTGTCTCTGTCTCTGTCTCCGTCTCTGTCTCTGTCTCTGTCTCTGTCTCTGCCTCTGTCTCTGTCTCTGTTTCTGCCTCTGTCTCTGTCTGTGTCTCTGTCTCTGTCACTGTCTCCGTCTCTATCTCTTCCTCTGACTCTGTCGCTGTCCCTGTCTATGTCTCTGTCTCTGTCTCCGTCTGCGTCTCTGTCTCTGTCTCTGTCTCTGTCGCTGTCTCTGTCTCTGTCTCCGTCTCAGTCTCTGTCTCTGTCTCTGTGTCTATCTCTGCCTCTGACTCTGTCACTGTCCCTGTCTCTGTCTCTGTCTGTGTCTCTGTCTCTGTCTGTGTCTCTGCCTCTGTCTCGGTCTTTGTCTCCGTCTCTGTCTCTGTCTCTGTCTCTGTCTCTGTCTCTGTCTCTGTCTCTGTCTCTGTCTCTGTCTCTGTCTCTGTCTCTGTCTCTGTCTCTGTCTCTGTCTCTGTCTCTGCCTCCGTCTGCGTCTCTGTCTCTGTCTCTGTCTCTGTCTCTGTTTCTGTCTCCGTCTCTGTCCCAGTCTCTGTCTCTGTCTCTGTCTCTGTCTCTGTCTCCGTCTCTGTCTCTGTCACTGTCTCTGCCACTGTCTCTGTCTCTGTTTCTGTCGCTGTCCCTGTCTATGTCTCTGTCTCTGTCTCCGTCTGCGTCTCTGTCTCTGTCTCTGACTCTGTCTCTGTCTCTGTCTCTGTCTCTGTCTCTGTCTCTGTCTCTGTCTCTGTCTCTGTCTCTGTCTCTGTCTCTGTCTCTGTCTCTGTTTCTGTCTCTGTCTCTGTCTCTGTCTCTGTCTCTGTCTGTGTCTCTGCCTCTGTCTCGGTCTTTGTCTCCGTCTCTGTCTCTGTCTCTGTCTCTGTCTCTGTCTCTGTCTCTGCCTCCGTCTGCGTCTCTGTCTCTGTCTCTGTCTCTGTCTCTGTTTCTGTCTCCGTCTCTGTCCCAGTCTCTGTCTCTGTCTCTGTCTCTGTCTCTGTCTCTGTTTCTGTCTCCGTCTCTGTCCCAGTCTCTGTCTCTGTCTCTGTCTCTGTCTCTGTCTCAGTCTCTGTCCCTGTCTCTGTGTCTCTCTCTGTCTCTGTCTCTGTCTCTGTCTCTGTCTCTGTCTCTGTCTCTGTCTCTGTCTCTGTCTCTGTCTCCGTCTCTGTCTCTGTTTCTGTCTCGGTCTCTGTCTCTATCTCTGTCTCTGTCTCTGTCTCTGTCTCTGTCTCTGTCTGTGTCTCTGCCTCTGTCTCAGTCCCTGTCTCTGTCTCTGTCTCCGTCTCTGTCTCTGTCACTGTCTCTGCCTCTGTCTCTGTCTCTGTTTCTGCCTCTGTCTCTGTCTGTGTCTCTGTCTCTGTCTCTGTCTCCGTCTCTATCTCTGCCTCTGACACTGTCGCTGTCCCTGTCTCTGTCTCTGTCTCCGTCTCTATCTCTGCCTCTGACTCTGTCGCTGTCCCTGTTTATGTCTCTGTCTCTGTCTCCGTCTGTGTCTCTGTCTCTGTCTCTGTCTCTGTCTCTGTCTCTGTCTCTGTCTCTGTCTCTGCCTCTGTCTCAGTCTCTGCCTCTGTCTCTGGCCCTGTCGCTGTCTCTGTCTCTGTCTCTGTATATGCATCTGTCTCTGTCTCTGTCTCTGTCTCTGTCTCTGTCTCTGTCGCTGTCTCTCCCCCTGTCTCTGTCTCTGTCTCTGTCTCTGTCTCTGTCTGTGTCTCTGTCTCTGTCTCTGTCTCTGTTTCTGTCTCTGTCTCTGTCTCTGTCTCTGTCTCTGTCTCTGTCTGTGTCTCTGCCTCTGTCTCAGTCCCTGTCTCTGTCTCTGTATCCGTCTCTGTCTCTGTCACTGTCTCTGCCTCTGCCTCTGTCTCTGTCTCTGTTTCTGCCTCTGTCTCTGTCTGTGTCTCTGTCTCTGTCTCTGTCTCTGTCTCCGTCTCTATCTCTGCCTCTGACTCTGTCGCTGTCCCTGTCTATGTCTCTGTCTCTGTCTCCGTCTGCGTCTCTGTCTCTGTCTCTGTCTCTGTTTCTGTCTCTGTCTCTGTCTCTGTTTCTGTCTCTGTCTCTGTCTCTGTCTGTGTCTCTGCCTCTGTCTCTGTCTTTGTCTCCGTCTCTGTCTCTGTCTCTGTCTCTGTCTCTGTCTCTGTCTCTGTCTCTGCATCCGTCTGCGTCTCTGTCTCTGTCTCTGTCTCTGTCTCTGTCTCTGTCTCTGTTTCTGTCTCCGTCTCTGTCTCTGTCTCTGCCTCTGCCTCTGTCTCTGTCTCTGTCTCTGTCGCTGACTCTCCCTCTGTCCCTGTCTCCGTCTCTGTCCCTGGCTCTGTCTCTGCCTCTGTCTCCGTCTCTGACTCTGTTTCTGTCTCTATCTACGACTCTGTCCCTGTCCCTGCCTCTGTCTTTGCCTCTGCCTCTGTCTCTGTCCTTGTCCGTCTCCCTGGCCGTGCCGCTGTCTCTGTCTCTGTCCCTGTCTCTGTCTCTGTCTCCGTCTCTGTCTCTGTCTCTGTCTCTGTCTCTGTCTCTGTCTCTGTCTCAGTCTCTGTCCCTGTCTCTGTGTCTATCTCTGCCTCTGAGTGTGTCGCTGTCCCTGTCTATGTCTCTGTCTCTGCCTCCGTCTGCGTCTCTGTCTCTCTCTCTGTCTCTGTCTCTGTCTCTGTCTCTGTCTCTGTTTCTGTCTCTGTCTCTGTCTCTGTCTCTGTCTCTGTCTCCGTCTGCGTCTCTGTCTCTGTCTCTGTCGCTGTCTCTGTCTCTGTCTCCGTCTCAGTCTCTGTCTCTGTCTCTGTGTCTATCTCTGCCTCTGACTCTGTCACTGTCCCTGTCTCTGTCTCTGTCTGTGTCTCTGACTCTGTCTCGGTCTTTGTCTCCGTCTCTGTCTCTGTCTGTGTCTCTGTCTCTGTCTCTGTCTCCGTCTCTATCCCTGCCTCTGACTCTGTCGCTGTCCCTGTCTATGTCTCTGTCTCTGTCTCCGTCTGCGTCTCTGTCTCTGTCTCTGTCTCTGTCTCTGTCTCTGTTTCTGTCTCTGACTCTGTCTCTGTTTCTGTCTCTGTCTCCGTCTCTGTCTGTGTCTCTGCCTCTGTCTCGGTCTTTGTCTCCGTCTCTGCCTCTGTCTCTGCCGCTGTCTCTGTCTCTGTCTCTGTCTCTGCCTCTGTCTCCGTCTCTGTCTCTGTCTCTGTCTCTGTCTCTGTCTCTGTCTCTGTCTCTGTCTCTGTCTCTGTCTCTGTCTCTGCCTCTGTCTCTGTCTCTGTTTCTGTCTCTGCCTCTGTCTCTGTCTCTGCCTCTGTCTCAGTCTCTGCCTCTGTCTCTGGCCCTGTCGCTGTCTCTGTCTCTGTCTCTGCCTCCGTCTGCGTCTCTGTCTGTGTCTCTGTCTCTGTCTCTGTTTCTGTCTCCGTCTCTGTCTCTGTCTCTGCCTCTGCCTCTGTCTCTGTCTCTGTCTCTGTCTCTGTCTCCGTCTCTATCTCTGCCTCTGACTCTGTCGCTGTCCCTGTCTATGTCTCTGTCTCTGTCTCCGTCTGTGTCTCTGTCTCTGTCTCTGTCTCTGTCTCTGTCTCTGTCTCTGTCTCTGTCTCTGTCTCTGTCTCTGTCTCTGTCTCTGTCTCTGTCTCTGTTTCTGTCTCTGTCTCTGTCTCGGTCTCTGTCTGTGTCTCTGCCTCTGTCTCGGTCTTTGTCTCCGTCTCTGTCTCTGTATCTGTCTCTGTCTCTGTCTCTTTCTCTGCCTCCGTCTGCGTCTCTGTCTCTGTCTCTGTCTCTGTCTCTGTCTCTGTCTCTGTCTCTGTTTCTGTCTCCGTCTCTGTCCCAGTCTCTGTCTCTGTCTCTGTCTCTGTCTCTGTCTCAGTCTCTGTCCCTGTCTCTGTGTCTATCTCTGTCTCTGTCTCTGTCTCTGTCTCTGTCTCTGTCTCTGTCTCCGTCTCTGTCTCTGTCTCTGTTTCTGTCTCTGTCTCTGTCTCTGTCTCTGTCTCTGTCTCTGTCTGTGTCTCTGCCTCTGTCTCAGTCCCTGTCTCTGTCTCTGTCTCCGTCTCTGTCTCTGCCACTGTCTCTGCCTCTGTCTCTGTCTCTGTTTCTGCCTCAGTCTCTGTCTGTGTTTCTGTCTCTGTCTCTGTCTCCGTCTCTGTCTCTGCCCCTGACTCTGTCGCTGTCCCTGTCTATGTCTCTGTCTCTGTCTCCGTCTGCGTCTCTGTCTCTGTCTCTGTCTCTGTCTCTGTTTCTGTCTCTGTCTCTGTCTCTGTTTCTGTCTCTGTCTCTGTCTCTGTCTCTGTCTCTGTCTGTGTCTCTGCCTCTGTCTCGGTCTTTGTCTCCGTCTCTGTCTCTGTCTCTGTCTCTGTCTCTGCCTCTGTCTCTGTCTCTGTCTCTGTCTCTGTCTCTGTCTCTGCATCCGTCTGCGTCTCTGTTTCTGTCTCTGTCTCTGTCTCTGTCTCTGTCTCTGCCTCTGTCTCTGTCCCCGTATCTGTTTCTGTCTCTGTTTCTGTCTCTGCCTCTGTCTCTGTCTCTGCCTCTGTCTCAGTCTCTGTCTCTGTCTCTGGCCCTGTCGCTGTCTCTGTCTCTGTCTCTGTATATGCATCTGTCTCTGTCTCTGTCTCCGTCTCTGTCTCTGTCTCTGTCTGTGTCTCTGTCTCTGTCTCTGTCTCTGTCTCTGTCTCTGTCTCTGTCTCTGTCTCTGTCTCTGTCTCTGTCTCTGTCTCTGTCTCTGTCTCTGTCTCTGTCTCTGTTTCTGTCTCTGTCTCTGTCTCTGTCTCTGTCTCTGTCTCTGTCTGTGTCTCTGCCTCTGTCGCAGTCTCTGTCTCTGTCTCTGTCTCCGTCTCTGTCTCTGTCTCTGTCTCTGCCTCTGTCTCTGTTTCTGCCTCTGTCTCTGTCTGTGTCTCTGTCTCTGTCTCTGTCTCCGTCTCTATCTCTTCCTCTGACTCTGTCGCTGTCCCTGTCTATGTCTCTGTCTCTGTCTCCGTCTGCGTCTCTGTCTCTGTCTCTGTCTCTGTCTCTGTCTCTGTCTCTGTCTCTGTCTCTGTCTCTGTCTCTGTCTCTGTCTCTGTCTCTGTCTCTGTCTCTGTCTCTGTCTCTGTTTCTGTCTCTGTCTCTGTCTCTGTCTCTGTCTCTGTCTGTGTCTCTGCCTCTGTCTCGGTCTTTGTCTCCGCCTCTGTCTCTGTCTCTGTCTCTGTCTCTGTTTCTGTCTCCGTCTCTGTCCCAGTCTCTGTCTCTGTCTCTGTCACTGTCTCTGCCACTGTCTCTGTCTCTGTTTCTGCCTCTGTCTCTGTCTGTGTCTCTGTCTCTGTCTCTGTCTCCGTCTCTATCTCTGCCTCTGACTCTGTCGCTGTCCCTGTCTATGTCTCTGTCTCGGTCTCTGTCTGTGTCTCTGCCTCTGTCTCGGTCTTTGTCTCCGTCTCTGTCTCTGTCTCTGTCTCTGTCTCTGTCTCTGTCTCTGCCTCCGTCTGCGTCTCTGTCTCTGTCTCTGTCTCTGTCTCTGTCTCTGTCTCTGTCTCTGTCTCTGTCTCTGTTTCTGTCTCCGTCTCTGTCCCAGTCTCTGTCTCTGTCTCTGTCTCCTTCTCCGTCTCAGTCTCTGTCCCTGTCTCTGTGTCTATCTCTGTCTCTGTCTCTGTCTCTGTCTCTGTCTCTGTCTCCGTCTCTGTCTCTGTCTCTGTTTCTGTCTCTGTCTCTGTCTCTGTCTCTGTCTCGGTCTCTGTCTGTGTCTCTGCCTCTGTCTCGGTCTTTGTCTCCGTCTCTGTCTCTGTCTCTGTCTCTGTCTCTGTCTCTGTCTCTGTCTCTGTCTCTGTCTCTGCATCCGTCTGCGTCTCTGTTTCTGTCTCTGTCTCTGTCTCTGTCTCTGTCTCTGCCTCTGTCTCTGTCCCCGTATCTGTTTCTGTCTCTGTTTCTGTCTCTGCCTCTGTCTCTGTCTCTGCCTCTGTCTCAGTCTCTGTCTCTGTCTCTGGCCCTGTCGCTGTCTCTGTCTCTGTCTCTGTATATGCATCTGTCTCTGTCTCTGTCTCCGTCTCTGTCTCTGTCTCTGTCTGTGTCTCTGTCTCTGTCTCTGTCTCTGTCTCTGTCTCTGTCTCTGTCTCTGTCTCTGTCTCTGTCTCTGTCTCTGTCTCTGTCTCTGTCTCTGTCTCTGTCTCTGTCTCTGTCTCTGTCTCTGTCTCTGTCTCTGTCTCTGTCTCTGTTTCTGTCTCCGTCTCTGTCCCAGTCTCTGTCTCTGTCTCTGTCTCCTTCTCCGTCTCAGTCTCTGTCCCTGTCTCTGTGTCTATCTCTGTCTCTGTCTCTGTCTCTGTCTCTGTCTCTGTCTCCGTCTCTGTCTCTGTCTCTGTTTCTGTCTCTGTCTCTGTCTCTGTCTCTGTCTCGGTCTCTGTCTGTGTCTCTGCCTCTGTCTCGGTCTTTGTCTCCGTCTCTGTCTCTGTCTCTGTCTCTGTCTCTGTCTCTGTCTCTGTCTCTGTCTCTGTCTCTGCATCCGTCTGCGTCTCTGTTTCTGTCTCTGTCTCTGTCTCTGTCTCTGTCTCTGTCTCTGCCTCTGTCTCTGTCCCCGTATCTGTTTCTGTCTCTGTTTCTGTCTCTGCCTCTGTCTCTGTCTCTGCCTCTGTCTCAGTCTCTGTCTCTGTCTCTGGCCCTGTCGCTGTCTCTGTCTCTGTCTCTGTATATGCATCTGTCTCTGTCTCTGTCTCCGTCTCTGTCTCTGTCTCTGTCTGTGTCTCTGTCTCTGTCTCTGTCTCTGTCTCTGTCTCTGTCTCTGTCTCTGTCTCTGTCTCTGTCTCTGTCTCTGTCTCTGTCTCTGTCTCTGTCTCTGTCTCTGTCTCTGTCTCTGTTTCTGTCCCTGTCTCTGTCTCTGTCTCTGTCTCTGTCT
This sequence comes from Megachile willughbiella, assembly GCA_945859595.2. Lineage (NCBI taxonomy): Eukaryota > Metazoa > Arthropoda > Insecta > Hymenoptera > Megachilidae > Megachile > Megachile willughbiella. The sequence goes on along the minus strand of CAMAOD020000182.1, from coordinate 208,757 downwards.
GTGTCTCTGCCTCTGTCGCAGTCTCTGTCTCTGTCTCTGTCTCCGTCTCTGTCTCTGTCTCTGTCTCTGCCTCTGTCTCTGTTTCTGCCTCTGTCTCTGTCTGTGTCTCTGTCTCTGTCTCTGTCTCCGTCTCTATCTCTTCCTCTGACTCTGTCGCTGTCCCTGTCTATGTCTCTGTCTCTGTCTCCGTCTGCGTCTCTGTCTCTGTCTCTGTCTCTGTCTCTGTCTCTGTCTCTGTCTCTGTCTCTGTCTCTGTCTCTGTCTCTGTCTCTGTTTCTGTCTCTGTCTCTGTCTCTGTCTCTGTCTCTGTCTGTGTCTCTGCCTCTGTCTCGGTCTTTGTCTCCGCCTCTGTCTCTGTCTCTGTCTCTGTCTCTGTCTCTGTTTCTGTCTCTGTCTCTGTCTCTGTCTCTGTCTCTGTCTCTGTCTCTGCCTCCGTCTGCGTCTCTGTCTCTGTCTCTGTCTCTGTCTCTGTTTCGGTCTCCGTCTCTGTCCCAGTCTCTGTCTCTGTCTCTGTCTCTGTCTCTGTCTCCGTCTCTGTCTCTGTCACTGTCTCTGCCACTGTCTCTGTCTCTGTTTCTGCCTCTGTCTCTGTCTGTGTCTCTGTCTCTGTCTCTGTCTCCGTCTCTATCTCTGCCTCTGACTCTGTCGCTGTCCCTGTCTATGTCTCTGTCTCGGTCTCTGTCTGTGTCTCTGCCTCTGTCTCGGTCTTTGTCTCCGTCTCTGTCTCTGTCTCTGTCTCTGTCTCTGTCTCTGTCTCTGCCTCCGTCTGCGTCTCTGTCTCTGTCTCTGTCTCTGTCTCTGTCTCTGTCTCTGTTTCTGTCTCCGTCTCTGTCCCAGTCTCTGTCTCTGTCTCTGTCTCTGTCTCCGTCTCAGTCTCTGTCCCTGTCTCTGTGTCTATCTCTGTCTCTGTCTCTGTCTCTGTCTCTGTCTCTGTCTCCGTCTCTGTCTCTGTCTCTGTTTCTGTCTCTGTCTCTGTCTCTGTCTCTGTCTCGGTCTCTGTCTGTGTCTCTGCCTCTGTCTCAGTCCCTGTCTCTGTCTCTGTCTCCGTCTCTGTCTCTGTCACTGTCTCTGCCTCTGTCTCTGTCTCTGTTTCTGCCTCTGTCTCTGTCTGTGTTTCTGTCTCTGTCTCTGTCTCCGTCTCTATCTCTGCCTCTGACTCTGTTTCTGTCTCTGTCTCTGTCTCTGTCTCTGTCTCTGTTTCTGTCTCTGTCTCTGTCTCTGTCTCTGTCTCTGTCTCTGTCTCTGTCTGTGTCTCTGCCTCTGTCTCGGTCTTTGTCTCCGTCTCTGTCTCTGTCTCTGTCTCTGTCTCTGTCTCTGCCTCTGTCTCTGTCTCTGCATCCGTCTGCGTCTCTGTCTCTGTCTCTGTCTCTGTCTCTGTCTCTGTCTCTGCCTCTGTCTCTGTCCCCGTATCTGTTTCTGTCTCTGTTTCTGTCTCTGCCTCTGTCTCTGTCTCTGCCTCTGTCTCAGTCTCTGTCTCTGTCTCTGGCCCTGTCGCTGTCTCTGTCTCTGTCTCTGTATATGCATCTGTCTCTGTCTCTGTCTCCGTCTCTGTCTCTGTCTCTGTCTCTGTCTCTGTCTCTGTCTCTGTTTCTGTCTCTGTCTCTGTCTCTGTCTCTGTCTCTGTCTGTGTCTCTGCCTCTGTCTCGGTCTTTGTCTCCGTCTCTGTCTCTGTCTCTGTCTCTGTCTCTGTCTCTGTCTCTGTCTCTGTCTCTGTCTCTGTCTCTGCCTCCGTCTGCGTCTCTGTCTCTGTCTCTGTCTCTGTCTCTGTTTCTGTCTCCGTCTCTGTCCCAGTCTCTGTCTCTGTCTCTGTCTCTGTCTCTGTCTCAGTCTCTGTCCCTGTCTCTGTGTCTCTCTCTGTCTCTGTCTCTGTCTCTGTCTCTGTCTCTGTCTCTGTCTCTGTCTCTGTCTCTGTCTCTGTCTCTGTCTCTGTCTCTGTTTCTGTCTCGGTCTCTGTCTCTATCTCTGTCTCTGTCTCTGTCTCTGTCTCTGTCTGTGTCTCTGCCTCTGTCTCAGTCCCTGTCTCTGTCTCTGTCTCCGTCTCTGTCTCTGTCACTGTCTCTGCCTCTGTCTCTGTCTCTGTTTCTGCCTCTGTCTCTGTCTGTGTCTCTGTCTCTGTCTCTGTCTCCGTCTCTATCTCTGCCTCTGACTCTGTCGCTGTCCCTGTCTCTGTCTCTGTCTCCGTCTCTATCTCTGCCTCTGACTCTGTCGCTGTCCCTGTCTATGTCTCTGTCTCTGTCTCCGTCTGTGTCTCTGTCTCTGACTCTGTCTCTGTCTCTGTCTCTGTCTCTGTCTCTGTCTCTGTCTCTGTCTCTGTCTCTGTTTCTGTCTCTGTCTCTGTCTCTGTCTCTGTCTCTGTCTCTGTCTCTGTCTATGTCTCTGTCTCTGTCTCTGCCTCCGTCTGCGTCTCTGTCTGTGTCTCTGTCTCTGTCTCTGTTTCTGTCTCCGTCTCTGTCTCTGTCTCTGCCTCTGCCTCTGTCTCTGTCTCTGTCTCTGTCTCTGTCTCCGTCTCTATCTCTGCCTCTGACTCTGTCGCTGTCCCTGTCTATGTCTCTGTCTCTGTCTCCGTCTGTGTCTCTGTCTCTGTCTCTGTCTCTGTCTCTGTCTCTGTCTCTGTCTCTGTCTCTGTCTCTGTCTCTGTCTCTGTCTCTGTCTCTGTTTCTGTCTCTGTCTCTGTCTCGGTCTCTGTCTGTGTCTCTGCCTCTGTCTCGGTCTTTGTCTCCGTCTCTGTCTCTGTATCTGTCTCTGTCTCTGTCTCTTTCTCTGCCTCCGTCTGCGTCTCTGTCTCTGTCTCTGTCTCTGTCTCTGTCTCTGTCTCTGTCTCTGTTTCTGTCTCCGTCTCTGTCCCAGTCTCTGTCTCTGTCTCTGTCTCTGTCTCTGTCTCAGTCTCTGTCCCTGTCTCTGTGTCTATCTCTGTCTCTGTCTCTGTCTCTGTCTCTGTCTCTGTCTCTGTCTCCGTCTCTGTCTCTGTCTCTGTTTCTGTCTCTGTCTCTGTCTCTGTCTCTGTCTCTGTCTCTGTCTCTGTCTGTGTCTCTGCCTCTGTCTCAGTCCCTGTCTCTGTCTCTGTCTCCGTCTCTGTCTCTGCCACTGTCTCTGCCTCTGTCTCTGTCTCTGTTTCTGCCTCTGTCTCTGTCTGTGTTTCTGTCTCTGTCTCTGTCTCCGTCTCTGTCTCTGCCTCTGACTCTGTCGCTGTCCCTGTCTATGTCTCTGTCTCTGTCTCCGTCTGCGTCTCTGTCTCTGTCTCTGTCTCTGTCTCTGTTTCTGTCTCTGTCTCTGTCTCTGTTTCTGTCTCTGTCTCTGTCTCTGACTCTGTCTCTGTCTGTGTCTCTGCCTCTGTCTCGGTCTTTGTCTCCGTCTCTGTCTCTGTCTCTGTCTCTGTCTCTGTCTCTGTCTCTGTCTCTGTCTCTGCATCCGTCTGCGTCTCTGTTTCTGTCTCTGTCTCTGTCCCTGTCTCTGTCTCTGCCTCTGTCTCTGTCCCCGTATCTGTTTCTGTCTCTGTTTCTGTCTCTGCCTCTGTCTCTGTCTCTGCCTCTGTCTCAGTCTCTGTCTCTGTCTCTGGCCCTGTCGCTGTCTCTGTCTCTGTCTCTGTATATGCATCTGTCTCTGTCTCTGTCTCCGTCTCTGTCTCCGTCTCTGTCTGTGTCTCTGTGTCTCTGTCTCTGTCTCTGTCTCTGTCTCTGTCTCTGTCTCTGTCTCTGTCTCTGTCTCTGTCTCTGTCTCTGTCTCTGTCTCTGTCTCTGTCTCTGTCTCTGTCTCTGTCTCTGTCTCTGTCTCTGTTTCTGTCTCTGTCTCTGTCTCTGTCTCTGTCTCTGTCTGTGTCTCTGCCTCTGTCGCAGTCTCTGTCTCTGTCTCTGTCTCCGTCTCTGTCTCTGTCTCTGTCTCTGCCTCTGTCTCTGTTTCTGCCTCTGTCTCTGTCTGTGTCTCTGTCTCTGTCTCTGTCTCCGTCTCTATCTCTTCCTCTGACTCTGTCGCTGTCCCTGTCTATGTCTCTGTCTCTGTCTCCGTCTGCGTCTCTGTCTCTGTCTCTGTCTCTGTCTCTGTCTCTGTCTCTGTCTCTGTCTCTGTCTCTGTCTCTGTCTCTGTCTCTGTCTCTGTCTCTGTCTCTGTTTCTGTCTCTGTCTCTGTCTCTGTCTCTGTCTCTGTCTGTGTCTCTGCCTCTGTCTCGGTCTTTGTCTCCGTCTCTGTCTCTGTCTCTGTCTCTGTCTCTGTCTCTGTCTCTGTCTCTGTCTCTGTCTCTGTCTCTGTCTCTGTCTCTGTCTTTGTCTCTGTCTCTGTCTCTGCCTCCGTCTGCGTCTCTGTCTCTGTCTCTGTCTCTGTCTCTGTTTCTGTCTCCGTCTCTGTCCCAGTCTCTGTCTCTGTCTCTGTCTCTGTCTCTGTCTCCGTCTCTGTCTCTGTCACTGTCTCTGCCACTGTCTCTGTCTCTGTTTCTGCCTCTGTCTCTGTCTGTGTCTCTGTCTCTGTCTCTGTCTCCCTCTCTATCTCTGCCTCTGACTCTGTCGCTGTCCCTGTCTATGTCTCTGTCTCGGTCTCTGTCTGTGTCTCTGCCTCTGTCTCGGTCTTTGTCTCCGTCTCTGTCTCTGTCTCTGTCTCTGTCTCTGTCTCTGTCTCTGCCTCCGTCTGCGTCTCTGTCTCTGTCTCTGTCTCTGTCTCTGTCTCTGTCTCTGTCTCTGTCTCTGTCTCTGTCTCTGTTTCTGTCTCCGCCTCTGTCCCAGTCTCTGTCTCTGTCTCTGTCTCTGTCTCCGTCTCAGTCTCTGTCCCTGTCTCTGTGTCTATCTCTGTCTCTGTCTCTGTCTCTGTCTCTGTCTCTGTCTCCGTCTCTGTCTCTGTCTCTGTTTCTGTCTCTGTCTCTGTCTCTGTCTCTGTCTCGGTCTCTGTCTGTGTCTCTGCCTCTGTCTCAGTCCCTGTCTCTGTCTCTGTCTCCGTCTCTGTCTCTGTCACTGTCTCTGCCTCTGTCTCTGTCTCTGTTTCTGCCTCTGTCTCTGTCTGTGTTTCTGTCTCTGTCTCTGTCTCCGTCTCTATCTCTGCCTCTGACTCTGTCGCTGTCCCTGTCTATGTTTCTGTCTCTGTCTCCGTCTGCGTCTCTGTCTCTGTCTCTGTCTCTGTTTCTGTCTCTGCCTCTGTCTCTGTTTCTGTCTCTGTCTCTGTCTCTGTCTCTGTCTCTGTCTCTGTCTGTGTCTCTGCCTCTGTCTCGGTCTTTGTCTCCGTCTCTGTCTCTGTCTCCGTCCCTGTCTCTGTCACTGTCTCTGCCACTGTCTCTGTCTCTGTTTCTGCCTCTGTCTCTGTCTGTGTCTCCGTCTCTGTCTCTGTCTCCGTCTCTATCTCTGCCTCTGACTCTGTCGCTGTCCCTGTCTATGTCTCTGTCTCTGTCTCCGTCTGCGTCTCTGTCTCTGTCTCTGTCTCTGTCTCTGTCTCTGTCTCTGTTTCTGTCTCGGTCTCTGTCTCTGTTTCTGTCTCTGTCTCTGTCTCTGTCTGTGTCTCTGCCTCTGTCTCGGTCTTTGTCTCCGTCTCGGTCTCTGTCTCTGTCTCTGTCTCTGTCTCTGTCTCTGTCTCTGTCTATGTCTCTGTCTCTGTCTCTGCCTCCGTCTGCGTCTCTGTCTGTGTCTCTGTCTCTGTCTCTGTTTCTGTCTCCGTCTCTGTCTCTGTCTCTGCCTCTGCCTCTGTCTCTGTCTCTGTCTCTGTCTCTGTCTCTGTCTCTGTCTCCGTCTCTATCTCTGCCTCTGACTCTGTCGCTGTCCCTGTCTATGTCTCTGTCTCTGTCTCCGTCTGTGTCTCTGTCTCTGTCTCTGTCTCTGTCTCTGTCTCTGTCTCTGTCTCTGTCTCTGTCTCTGTCTCTGTCTCTGTCTCTGTCTCTGTCTCTGTCTCTGTCTCTGTCTCTGTCTCTGTTTCTGTCTCTGTCTCTGTCTCGGTCTCTGTCTGTGTCTCTGCCTCTGTCTCGGTCTTTGTCTCCGTCTCTGTCTCTGTCTCTGTCTCTGTCTCTGTCTCTGTCTCTGCCTCCGTCTGCGTCTCTGTCTCTGTCTCTGTCTCTGTCTCTGTCTCTGTCTCTGTCTCTGTTTCTGTCTCCGTCTCTGTGCCAGTCTCTGTCTCTGTCTCTGTCTCTGTCTCTGTCTCAGTCTCTGTCCCTGTCTCTGTGTCTATCTCTGTCTCTGTCTCTGTCTCTGTCTCTGTCTCTGTCTCCGTCTCTGTCTCTGTCTCTGTTTCTGTCTCTGTCTCTGTCTCTGTCTCTGTCTCTGTCTCTGTCTCTGTCTGTGTCTCTGCCTCTGTCTCAGTCCCTGTCTCTGTCTCTGTCTCCGTCTCTGTCTCTGTCACTGTCTCTGCCTCTGTCTCTGTCTCTGTTTCTGCCTCTGTCTCTGTCTGTGTTACTGTCTCTGTCTCTGTCTCCGTCTCTATCTCTGCCTCTGACTCTGTCGCTGTCCCTGTCTATGTCTCTGTCTCTGTCTCCGTCTGCGTCTCTGTCTCTGTCTCTGTCTCTGTTTCTGTCTCTGTCTCTGTCTCTGTTTCTGTCTCTGTCTCTGTCTCTGTCTCTGTCTCTGTCTCTGTCTCTGTCTGTGTCTCTGCCTCTGTCTCGGTCTTTGTCTCCGTCTCTGTCTCTGTCTCTGTCTCTCTCTCTGTCTCTGTCTCTGTCTCTGTCTCTGCATCCGTCTGCGTCTCTGTCTCTGTCTCTGTCTCTGTCTCTGTCTCTGTCTCTGCCTCTGTCTCTGTCCCCGTATCTGTTTCTGTCTCTGTTTCTGTCTCTGCCTCTGTCTCTGTCTCTGCCTCTGTCTCAGTCTCTGTCTCTGTCTCTGGCCCTGCCGCTGTCTCTGTCTCTGTCTCTGTATATGCATCTGTCTCTGTCTCTCTCTCCGTCTCTGTCTCTGTCTCTGTCTGTGTCTCTGTCTCTGTCTCTGTCTCTGTCTCTGTCTCTGTCTCTGTCTCTGTCTCTGTCTCTGTCTCTGTCTCTGTCTCTGTCTCTGTCTCTGTCTCTGTCTCTGTCTCTGTCTCTGTCTCTGTTTCTGTCTCTGTCTCTGTCTCTGTCTCTGTCTCTGTCTGTGTCTCTGCCTCTGTCGCAGTCTCTGTCTCTGTCTCTGTCTCCGTCTCTGTCTCTGTCTCTGTCTCTGCCTCTGTCTCTGTTTCTGCCTCTGTCTCTGTCTGTGTCTCTGTCTCTGTCTCTGTCTCCGTCTCTATCTCTTCCTCTGACTCTGTCGCTGTCCCTGTCTATGTCTCTGTCTCTGTCTCCGTCTGCGTCTCTGTCTCTGTCTCTGTCTCTGTCTCTGTCTCTGTTTCTGTCTCTGTCTCTGTCTCTGTTTCTGTCTCTGTCTCTGCCTCTGTCTGTGTCTCTGCCTCTGTCTCGGTCTTTGACTCCGTCTCTGTCTCTGTCCCTGTCTCTGTCTCTGTCTCTGTCTCTGTCTCTGCCTCCGTCTGCGTCTCTGTCTCTGTCTCTGCCTCCGTCTGCGTCTCTGTCTCTGTCTCTGTCTCTGTCTCTCTCTCTGTTTCTGTCTCCGTCTCTGTCCCAGTCTCTGTCTCTGTCTCTGTCTCCGTCTCTGTCCCGGGCTCTGTCTCTGCCTCTGTCTCCGTCTCTGACTCTGTTTCTGTCTCTATCTCCGTCTCTGTCCCTGTCTCTGCCTCTGTCTCTGTCTCTGCCTCTGTCTCTGTCCCTGTCCCTCTCCCTGGCCCTGTCGCTGTCTCTGTCTCTGTCTCTGTATATGCATCTGTCTCTGTCTCTGTCTCTGTCTCTGGCTCTGTCTCTGCCTCTGTCTCTGTCTCTGTCGCTGTCTCTGTCTCTGTCTCTGTCTCTGTCTCTGTCTCTGTCTCTGTCTCTGTCTCTGTCTGTGTCTCTGCCTCTGTCTCGGTCTTTGTATCCGTCTCTGTCTCTGTCTCTGTCTCTGTCTCTGTCTCTGTCTCTGTCTCTGTCTCTGTCTCTGTCTCTGCCTCTGTCTCTGTCTCTGTCTCTGTCTCTGTCTCTGTCTCTGTCTCTGTCTCTGTCTCTGTCTCTGTCTCAGTCTCTGTCCCTGTCTCTGTGTCTATCTCTGCCTCTGACTCTGTCGCTGTCCCTGTCTATGTCTCTGTCTCTGCCTCCGTCTGCGTCTCTGTCTCTGTCTCTGTCTCTGTCTCTGTCTCTGTCTCTGTCTCTGTCTCTGTCTCTGTTTCTGTCTCTGTCTCTGTCTCTGTTTCTGTCTCTGTCTTTGTCTCTGTCTCTGTTTCTGTCTGTGTTTCTGTCTCTGTCTCTGTCTCTGTCTGTGTCTCTGCCTCCGTCTCGGTCTTTGTATCCGTCTCTGTCTCTGTCTCTGTCTCTGTCTCTGTCTCTGTCTCTGTCTCTGTCTCTGTCTCTGTCTCTGTCTCTGTCTCTGTCTCTGTCTCTGTCTCTGTCTCTGTCTCTGTCTCTGTCTCTGTCTCTGTCTCTGTCTCTGTCTCTGTCTCTGTCTGTGTCTCTGCCTCTGTCGCAGTCTCTGTCTCTGTCTCTGTCTCCGTCTCTGTCTCTGTCTCTGTCTCTGTCTCTGTCTCTGTCTCTGTCTCTGTCTCAGTCTCTGTCCCTGTCTCTGTGTCTATCTCTGCCTCTGAGTGTGTCGCTGTCCCTGTCTATGTCTCTGTCTCTGCCTCCGTCTGCGTCTCTGTCTCTCTCTCTGTCTCTGTCTCTGTCTCTGTCTCCGTCTCTGTTTCTGTCTCTGTCTCTGTCTCTGTCTCTGTCTCTGTCTCTGTCTCTGTCTCTGTCTCTGTCTCTGTCTCTGTCCCTGTCTCTGTCTCTGTCTGTGTCTCTGCCTCTGTCGCAGTCTCTGTCTCTGTCTCTGTCTCCGTCTCTGTCTCTGTCTCTGTCTCTGTCTCTGTCTCTGTCTCTGCCTCTGTCTCTGTCTCTGTTTCTGCCTCTGTCTCTGTCTGTGTCTCTGTCTCTGTCACTGTCTCCGTCTCTATCTCTTCCTCTGACTCTGTCGCTGTCCCTGTCTATGTCTCTGTCTCTGTCTCCGTCTGCGTCTCTGTCTCTGTCTCTGTCTCTGTCTCTGTTTCTGTCTCTGTCTCTGTTTCTGTCTCTGTCTCTGCCTCTGTCTGTGTCTCTGCCTCTGTCTCGGTCTTTGACTCCGTCTCTGTCTCTGTCCCTGTCTCTGCCTCTGTCTCTGTCTCTGTCTCTGTCTCTGCCTCCGTCTGCGTCTCTGTCTCTGTCTCTGTCTCTGTCTCTCTCTCTGTTTCTGTCTCCGTCTCTGTCCCAGTCTCTGTCTCTGTCTCTGTCTCCGTCTCTGTCCCGGGCTCTGTCTCTGCCTCTGTCTCCGTCTCTGACTCTGTTTCTGTCTCTATCTCCGTCTCTGTCCCTGTCTCTGCCTCTGTCTCTGTCTCTGCCTCTGTCTATGTCCCTGTCCCTCTCCCTGGCCCTGTCGCTGTCTCTGTCTCTGTCTCTGTATATGCATCTGTCTCTGTCTCCGTCTCTGTCTCTGGCTCTGTCTCTGCCTCTGTCTCTGTCTCTGTCGCTGTCTCTGTCTCTGTCTCTGTCTCTGCCTCCGTCTGCGTCTCTGTCTCTGTTTCTGTCTCTGTCTCTGTCTCTGTCTCTGTTTCTGTCTCCGTCTCTGTCTCTGTCTCTGCCTCCGCCTCTGTCTCTGTCTCTGTCTCTGTCGCTGAATCTCCCTCTGTCCCTGTCTCCGTCTCTGTCCCTGGCTCTGTCTCTGCCTCTGTCTCCGTCTCTGACTCTGTTTCTGTCTCTATCTCCGTCTCTGTCCCTGTCTCTGCCTCTGTCTTTGCCTCTGCCTCTGTCTCTGTCCCTGTCCGTCTCCCTATCCCTGTCGCTGTCTCTGTCTCTGTCCCTGTCTCTGTCTCTGTCTGTGTCTCTGTCTCTGTCTCCGTCTCTGTCTCTGCCGCTGTCTCTGCCTCTGTCTCTGCCGCTGTCTCTGTCTCTGTCTCTGTCTCTGCCTCTGTCTCCGTCTCTGTCTCTGTCTCTGTCTCTGTCTCTGTCTCTGTCTCTGTCTCTGTCTCTGCCTCTGTCTCTGTCCCCGTATCTGTCTCTGTCTCTGTTTCTGTCTCTGCCTCTGTCTCTGTCTCTGCCTCTGTCTCAGTCTCTGCCTCTGTCTCTGGCCCTGTCGCTGTCTCTGTCTCTGTCTCTGTATATGCATCTGTCTCTGTCTCTGTCTCTGTCTCTGTCTCTGTCTCTGTCGCTGTCTCTCCCCCTGTCTCTGTCTCTGTCTCTGTCTCTGTCTCTGTCTCTGTCTGTGTCTCTGTCTCTGTCTCTGTCTCTGTTTCTGTCTCTGTCTCTGTCTCTGTCTCTGTCTCTGTCTGTGTCTCTGCCTCTGTCTCAGTCCCTGTCTCTGTCTCTGTATCCGTCTCTGTCTCTGTCTCTGTCTCTGTCTCTGTCTCTGCATCCGTCTGCGTCTCTGTCTCTGTCTCTGTCTCTGTCTCTGTCTCTGTCTCTGCCTCTGTCTCTGTCCCCGTATCTGTTTCTGTCTCTGTTTCTGTCTCTGCCTCTGTCTCTGTCTCTGCCTCTGTCTCAGTCTCTGTCTCTGTCTCTGGCCCTGTCGCTGTCTCTGTCTCTGTCTCTGTATATGCATCTGTCTCTGTCTCTGTCTCCGTCTCTGTCTCTGTCTCTGTCTGTGTCTCTGTCTCTGTCTCTGTCTCTGTCTCTGTCTCTGTCTCTGTCTCTGTCTCTGTCTCTGTCTCTGTCTCTGTCTCTGTCTCTGTCTCTGTCTCTGTTTCTGTCTCTGTCTCTGTCTCTGTCTCTGTCTCTGTCTCTGTCTGTGTCTCTGCCTCTGTCGCAGTCCCTGTCTCTGTCTCTGTCTCCGTCTCTGTCTCTGTCTCTGTTTCTGCCTCTGTCTCTGTTTCTGCCTCTGTCTCTGTCTGTGTCTCTGTCTCTGTCTCTGTCTCCGTCTCTATCTCTTCCTCTGACTCTGTCGCTGTCCCTGTCTATGTCTCTGTCTCTGTCTCCGTCTGCGTCTCTGTCTCTGTCTCTGTCTCTGTCTCTGTCTCTGTCTCTGTTTCTGTCTCTGTCTCTGTTTCTGTCTCTGTCTCTGCCTCTCTCTGTGTCTCTTCCTCTGTCTCGGTCTTTGACTCCGTCTCTGTCTCTGTCCCTGTCTCTGTATCTGTCTCTGTCTCTGTCTCTGCCTCCGTCTGCGTCTCTGTCTCTGTCTCTGTCTCTGTCTCTCTCTCTGTTTCTGTCTCCGTCTCTGTCCCAGTCTCTGTCTCTGTCTCTGTCTCCGTCTCTGTCCCGGGCTCTGTCTCTGCCTCTGTCTCCGTCTCTGACTCTGTTTCTGTCTCTATCTCCGTCTCTGTCCCTGTCTCTGCCTCTGTCTCTGTCTCTGCCTCTGTCTCTGTCCCTGTCCCTCTCCCTGGCCCTGTCACTGTCTCTGTCTCTGTCTCTGTATATGCATCTGTCTCTGTCTCTGTCTCTGTCTCTGGCTCTGTCTCTGCCTCTGCCTCTGTCTCTGTCGCTGTCTCTGTCTCTGTCTCCGTCTCAGTCTCTGTCTCTGTCTCTGTGTCTATCTCTGCCTCTGACTCTGTCACTGTCCCTGTCTCTGTCTCTGTCTGTGTCTCTGCCTCTGTCTCGGTCTTTGTCTCCGTCTCTGTCTCTGTCTGTGTCTCTGTCTCTGTCTCTGTCTCCGTCTCTATCCCTGCCTCTGACTCTGTCGCTGTCCCTGTCTATGTCTCTGTCTCTGTCTCCGCCTGCGTCTCTGTCTCTGTCTCTGTCTCTGTCTCTGTTTCTGTCTCTGACTCTGTCTCTGTTTCTGTCTCTGTCTCCGTCTCTGTCTGTGTCTCTGCCTCTGTCTCGGTCTTTGTCTCCGTCTCTGTCTCTGTCTCTGTCTCTGTTTCTGTCTCTGTCTCTGCCTCTGTCTGTGTCTCTGCCTCTGTCTCGGTCTTTGACTCCGTCTGTGTCTCTGCCTCTGTCTCGGTCTTTGTCTCCGTCTCTGTCTCTGTCTCTGTCTCTGTTTCTGTCTCTGTCTCTGCCTCTGTCTGTGTCTCTGCCTCTGTCTCGGTCTTTGACTCCGTCTCTGTCTCTGTCCCTGTCTCTGTCTCTGTCTCTGTCTCTGCCTCCGTCTGCGTCTCTGTCTCTGTCTCTGTCTCCGTCTCTGTCCCGGGCTCTGTCTCTGCCTCTGTCTCCGTCTCTGACTCTGTTTCTGTCTCTATCTCCGTCTCTGTCCCTGTCTCTGCCTCTGTCTCTGTCTCTGCCTCTGTCTCTGTCCCTGTCCCTCTCCCTGGCCCTGTCGCTGTCTCTGTCTCTGTCTCTGTATATGCATCTGTCTCTGTCTCTGTCTCTGTCTCTGGCTCTGTCTCTGCCTCTGTCTCTGTCTCTGTCTCTGTCTCTGTCTCTGTCTCTGTCTCTGTCTCTGTCTCTGTCTCTGCCTCTGTCTCTGTCTCTATCTCTGTCTCTGTCTCTGTCTCTGTCTCTGTCTCTGTCTCTGTCTCTGTCTCTGTCTCTGTCTCAGTCTCTGTCTCTGTCTCTGTGTCTACCTCTGCCTCTGACTCTGTCGCTGTCCCTGTCTATGTCTCTGTCTCTGCCTCCGTCTGCGTCTCTGTCTCTGTCTCTGTCTCTGTCTCTGTTTCTGTCTCGGTCTCTGTCTCTGTCTCTGTTTCTGTCTCTGTCTCTGTCTCTGTCTCTGTCTCTGTCTCTGTCTCTGTCTCTGTCTCTGTCTGTGTCTCTGCCTCTGTCTCGGTCTTTGTATCCGTCTCTGTCTCTGTCTCTGTCTCTGTCTCTGTCTCTGTCTCTGTCTCTGTCTCTGTCTCTGTCTCTGCCTCTGTCTCTGTCTCTGTCTCTGTCTCTGTCTCTGTCTCTGTCTCTGTCTCTGTCTCTGTCTCAGTCTCTGTCCCTGTCTCTGTGTCTATCTCTGCCTCTGACTCTGTCGCTGTCCCTGTCTATGTCTCTGTCTCTGCCTCCGTCTGCGTCTCTGTCTCTGTCTCTGTCTCTGTCTCTCTCTCTGTTTCTGTCTCTGTCTCTGTCTCTGTTTCTGTCTCTGTCTCTGTCTCTGTCTCTGTTTCTGTCTGTGTTTCTGTCTCTGTCTCTGTCTCTGTCTGTGTCTCTGCCTCCGTCTCGGTCTTTGTATCCGTCTCTGTCTCTGTCTCTGTCTCTGTCTCTGTCTCTGTCTCTGTCTCTGTCTCTGTCTCTGTCTCTGTCTCTGTCTCTGTCACTGTCTCTGTCTCTGTCTCTGTCTCTGTCTCTGTCTCTGTCTCTGTCCCTGTCTCTGTCTCTGTCTCTGTCTCTGTCTCTGTCTGTGTCTCTGCCTCTGTCGCAGTCTCTGTCTCTGTCTCTGTCTCCGTCTCTGTCTCTGTCTCTGTCTCTGTCTCTGTCTCTGTCTCTGTCTCTGTCTCTGTCTCAGTCTCTGTCCCTGTCTCTGTGTCTATCTCTGCCTCTGAGTGTGTCGCTGTCCCTGTCTATGTCTCTGTCTCTGCCTCCGTCTGCGTCTCTGTCTCTCTCTCTGTCTCTGTCTCTGTCTCTGTCTCTGTCTCTGTCTCTGTCTCTGTTTCTGTCTCTGTCTCTGTCTCTGTCTCTGTCTCTGTCTCTGTCTCTGTCTCTGTCTCTGTCTCTGTCTGTGTCTCTGCCTCTGTCGCAGTCTCTGTCTCTGTCTCTGTCTCCGTCTCTGTCTCTGTCCCTGTCTCTGTCTCTGCCTCTGTCTCTGTCTCTGTTTCTGCCTCTGTCTCTGTCTGTGTCTCTGTCTCTGTCACTGTCTCCGTCTCTATCTCTTCCTCTGACTCTGTCGCTGTCCCTGTCTATGTCTCTGTCTCTGTCTCCGTCTGCGTCTCTGTCTCTGTCTCTGTCTCTGTCTCTGTCTCTGTCTCTGTCTCTGTCTCTGCATCCGTCTGCGTCTCTGTCTCTGTCTCTGTCTCTGTCTCTGTCTCTGTCTCTGCCTCTGTCTCTGTCCCCGTATCTGTTTCTGTCTCTGTTTCTGTCTCTGCCTCTGTCTCTGTCTCTGCCTCTGTCTCAGTCTCTGTCTCTGTCTCTGTCTCTGGCCCTGTCGCTGTCTCTGTCTCTGTCTCTGTATATGCATCTGTCTCTGTCTCTGTCTCCGTCTCTGTCTCTGTCTCTGTCTGTGTCTCTGTCTCTGTCTCTGTCTCTGTCTCTGTCTCTGTCTCTGTCTCTGTCTCTGTCTCTGTCTCTGTCTCTGTCTCTGTCTCTGTCTCTGTTTCTGTCTCTGTCTCTGTCTCTGTCTCTGTCTCTGTCTCTGTCTGTGTCTCTGCCTCTGTCGCAGTCTCTGTCTCTGTCTCTGTCTCCGTCTCTGTCTCTGTCTCTGTCTCTGTTTCTGCCTCTGTCTCTGTTTCTGCCTCTGTCTCTGTCTGTGTCTCTGTCTCTGTCTCTGTCTCCGTCTCTATCTCTTCCTCTGACTCTGTCGCTGTCCCTGTCTATGTCTCTGTCTCTGTCTCCGTCTGCGTCTCTGTCTCTGTCTCTGTCTCTGTCTCTGTCTCTGTTTCTGTCTCTGTCTCTGTTTCTGTCTCTGTCTCTGCCTCTGTCTGTGTCTCTGCCTCTGTCTGGGTCTTTGACTCCGTCTCTGTCTCTGTCCCTGTCTCTGTCTCTGTCTCTGTCTCTGTCTCTGCCTCCGTCTACGTCTCTGTCTCTGTCTCTGTCTCTCTCTCTCTCTCTGTTTCTGTCTCCGTCTTTGTCCCAGTCTCTGTCTCTGTCTCTGTCTCCGTCTCTGTCCCGGGCTCTGTCTCTGCCTCTGTCTCCGTCTCTGACTCTGTTTCTGTCTCTATCTCCGTCTCTGTCCCTGTGTCTGCCTCTGTCTCTGTCTCTGCCTCTGTCTCTGTCGCTGTCCCTCTCCCTGGCCCTGTCACTGTCTCTGTCTCTGTCTCTGTATATGCATCTGTCTCTGTCTCTGTCTCTGTCTCTGGCTCTGTCTCTGCCTCTGTCTCTGTCTCTGTCGCTGTCTCTGTCTCTGTCTCCGTCTCAGTCTCTGTCTCTGTCTCTGTGTCTATCTCTGCCTCTGACTCTGTCGCTGTCCCTGTCTATGTCTCTGTCTCTGTCTCCGCCTGCGTCTCTGTCTCTGTCTCTGTCTCTGTCTCTGTCTCTGTCTCTGTCTCTGTCTCTGTCTCTGTCTCTGCCTCCGTCTGCGTCTCTGTCTCTGTTTCTGTCTCTGTCTCTGTCTCTGTCTCTGTTTCTGTCTCCGTCTCTGTCTCTGTCTCTGCCTCCGCCTCTGTCTCTGTCTCTGTCTCTGTCGCTGAATCTCCCTCTGTCCCTGTCTCCGTCTCTGTCCCTGGCTCTGTCTCTGCCTCTGTCTCCGTCTCTGACTCTGTTTCTGTCTCTATCTCCGTCTCTGTCCCTGTCTCTGCCTCTGTCTTTGCCTCTGCCTCTGTCTCTGTCCCTGTCCGTCTCCCTGGCCCTGTCGCTGTCTCTGTCTCTGTCCCTGTCTCTGTCTCTGTCTGTGTCTCTGTCTCTGTCTCCGTCTCTGTCTCTGCCGCTGTCTCTGCCTCTGTCTCTGCCGCTGTCTCTGTCTCTGTCTCTGTCTCTGCCTCTGTCTCCGTCTCTGTCTCTGTCTCTGTCTCTGCATCCGTCTGCGTCTCTGTCTCTGTCTCTGTCTCTGTCTCTGTCTCTGTCTGTGTCTCTGTCTCTGTCACTGTCTCCGTCTCTATCTCTTCCTCTGACTCTGTCGCTGTCCCTGTCTATGTCTCTGTCTCTGTCTCCGTCTGCGTCTCTGTCTCTGTCTCTGTCTCTGTCGCTGTCTCTGTCTCTGTCTCCGTCTCAGTCTCTGTCTCTGTCTCTGTGTCTATCTCTGCCTCTGACTCTGTCACTGTCCCTGTCTCTGTCTCTGTCTGTGTCTCTGACTCTGTCTCGGTCTTTGTCTCCGTCTCTGTCTCTGTCTGTGTCTCTGTCTCTGTCTCTGTCTCCGTCTCTATCCCTGCCTCTGACTCTGTCGCTGTCCCTGTCTATGTCTCTGTCTCTGTCTCCGCCTGCGTCTCTGTCTCTGTCTCTGTCTCTGTCTCTGTCTCTCTCTCTGTTTCTGTCTCTGACTCTGTCTCTGTTTCTGTCTCTGTCTCCGTCTCTGTTTGTGTCTCTGCCTCTGTCTCGGTCTTTGTCTCCGTCTCTGTCTCTGTCTCTGTCTCTGTCTCTGTCTCTGTCTCTGTCTCTGTCTCTGTCTCTGCCTCTGTCTCTGTCTCTGTCTCTGTCTCTATCTCTGTCTCTGTCTCTGTCTCTGTCTCTGTCTCTGTCTCTGTCTCTGTCTCAGTCTCTGTCTCTGTCTCTGTGTCTACCTCTGCCTCTGACTCTGTCGCTGTCCCTGTCTATGTCTCTGTCTCTGCCTCCGTCTGCGTCTCTGTCTCTGTCTCTGTCTCTGTCTCTGTCTCTGTTTCTGTCTCTGTCTCTGTCTCTGTCTCTGTTTCTGTCTCTGTCTCTGTCTCTGTCTCTGTCTCTGTCTCTGTCTCTGTCTCTGTCTCTGTCTCTGTCTCTGTCTCTGTCTCTGTCTCTGTCTGTGTCTCTGCCTCTGTCTCGGTCTTTGTATCCGTCTCTGTCTCTGTCTCTGTCTCTGTCTCTGTCTCTGTCTCTGTCTCTGTCTCTGTCTCTGCCTCTGTCTCTGTCTCTGTCTCTGTCTCTGTCTCTGTCTCTGTCTCTGTCTCTGTCTCTGTCTCTGTCTCAGTCTCTGTCCCTGTCTCTGTGTCTATCTCTGCCTCTGACTCTGTCGCTGTCCCTGTCTATGTCTCTGTCTCTGCCTCCGTCTGCGTCTCTGTCTCTGTCTCTGTCTCTGTCTCTGTCTCTGTTTCTGTCTCTGTTTCTGTCTCTGTCTCTGTCTCTGTTTCTGTCTCTGTCTCTGTCTCTGTCTCTGTTTCTGTCTGTGTTTCTGTCTCTGTCTCTGTCTCTGTCTGTGTCTCTGCCTCCGTCTCGGTCTTTGTATCCGCCTCTGTCTCTGTCTCTGTCTCTGTCTCTGTCTCTGTCTCCGTCTCTGTCTCTGTCTCTGTCTCTGTCTCTGTCTCTGTCTCTGTCTCTGTCTCTGTCTCTGTCTCTGTCTCTGTCTCTGCCTCTGTCTCTGTCTCTGTCTGTGTCTCTGCCTCTGTCGCAGTCTCTGTCTCTGTCTCTGTCTCCGTCTCTGTCTCTGTCTCTGTCTCTGTCTCTGTCTCTGTCTCTGTCTCTGTCTCTGTCTCAGTCTCTGTCCCTGTCTCTGTGTCTATCTCTGCCTCTGAGTGTGTCGCTGTCCCTGTCTATGTCTCTGTCTCTGCCTCCGTCTGCGTCTCTGTCTCTCTCTCTGTCTCTGTCTCTGTCTCTGTCTCTGTCTCTGTTTCTGTCTCTGTCTCTGTCTCTGTCTCTGTCTCTGTCTCTGTCTCTGTCTCTGTCTCTGTCTCTGTCTGTGTCTCTGCCTCTGTCGCAGTCTCTGTCTCTGTCTCTGTCTCCGTCTCTGTCTCTGTCTCTGTCTCTGTCTCTGTCTCTGCCTCTGTCTCTGTCTCTGTTTCTGCCTCTGTCTCTGTCTGTGTCTCTGTCTCTGTCACTGTCTCCGTCTCTATCTCTTCCTCTGACTCTGTCGCTGTCCCTGTCTATGTCTCTGTCTCTGTCTCCGTCTGCGTCTCTGTCTCTGTCTCTGTCTCTGTCTCTGTCTCTGTCTCTGTCTCTGTCTCTGCATCCGTCTGCGTCTCTGTCTCTGTCTCTGTCTCTGTCTCTGTCTCTGTCTCTGCCTCTGTCTCTGTCCCCGTATCTGTTTCTGTCTCTGTTTCTGTCTCTGCCTCTGTCTCTGTCTCTGCCTCTGTCTCAGTCTCTGTCTCTGTCTCTGGCCCTGTCGCTGTCTCTGTCTCTGTCTCTGTATATGCATCTGTCTCTGTCTCTGTCTCCGTCTCTGTCTCTGTCTCTGTCTGTGTCTCTGTCTCTGTCTCTGTCTCTGTCTCTGTCTCTGTCTCTGTCTCTGTCTCTGTCTCTGTCTCTGTCTCTGTCTCTGTCTCTGTCTCTGTCTCTGTTTCTGTCTCTGTCTCTGTCTCTGTCTCTGTCTCTGTCTCTGTCTGTGTCTCTGCCTCTGCCGCAGTCTCTGTCTCTGTCTCTGTCTCCGTCTCTGTCTCTGTCTCTGTTTCTGCCTCTGTCTCTGTTTCTGCCTCTGTCTCTGTCTGTGTCTCTGTCTCTGTCTCTGTCTCCGTCTCTATCTCTTCCTCTGACTCTGTCGCTGTCCCTGTCTATGTCTCTGTCTCTGTCTCCGTCTGCGTCTCTGTCTCTGTCTCTGTCTCTGTCTCTGTCTCTGTCTCTGTTTCTGTCTCTGTCTCTGTTTCTGTCTCTGTCTCTGCCCCTGTCTGTGTCTCGGTCTTTGACTCCGTCTCTGTCTCTGTCCCTGTCTCTGTCTCTGTCTCTGTCTCTGTCTCTGCCTCCGTCTGCGTCTCTGTCTCTGTCTCTGTCTCTGTCTCTCTCTCTGTTTCTGTCTCCGTCTCTGTCCCAGTCTCTGTCTCTGTCTCTGTCTCCGTCTCTGTCCCGGGCTCTGTCTCTGCCTCTGTCTCCGTCTCTGACTCTGTTTCTGTCTCTATCTCCGTCTCTGTCCCTGTCTCTGCCTCTGTCTCTGTCTCTGCCTCTGTCTCTGTCCCTGTCCCTCTCCCTGGCCCTGTCACTGTCTCTGTCTCTGTCTCTGTATATGCATCTGTCTCTGTCTCTGTCTCTGTCTCTGTCTCTGGCTCTGTCTCTGCCTCTGTCTCTGTCTCTGTCGCTGTCTCTGTCTCTGTCTCCGTCTCAGTCTCTGTCTCTGTCTCTGTGTCTATCTCTGCCTCTGACTCTGTCACTGTCCCTGTCTCTGTCTCTGTCTGTGTCTCTGCCTCTGTCTCGGTCTTGGTCTCCGTCTCTGTCTCTGTCTGTGTCTCTGTCTCTGTCTCTGTCTCCGTCTCTATCCCTGCCTCTGACTCTGTCGCTGTCCCTGTCTATGTCTCTGTCTCTGTCTCCGCCTGCGTCTCTGTCTCTGTCTCTGTCTCTGTCTCTGTCTCTGTCTCTGTTTCTGTCTCTGACTCTGTCTCTGTTTCTGTCTCTGTCTCCGTCTCTGTCTGTGTCTCTGCCTCTGTCTCGGTCTTTGTCTCCGTCTCTGTCTCTGTCTCTGTCTCTGTTTCTGTCTCTGTCTCTGCCTCTGTCTGTGTCTCTGCCTCTGTCTCGGTCTTTGACTCCGTCTCTGTCACTGTCCCTGTCTCTGTCTCTGTCTCTGTCTCTGTCTCTGCCTCCGTCTGCGTCTCTGTCTCTGTCTCTGTCTCCGTCTCTGTCCCGGGCTCTGTCTCTGCCTCTGTCTCCGTCTCTGACTCTGTTTCTGTCTCTATCTCCGTCTCTGTCCCTGTCTCTGCCTCTGTCTCTGTCTCTGCCTCTGTCTCTGTCCCTGTCCCTCTCCCTGGCCCTGTCGCTGTCTCTGTCTCTGTCTCTGTATATGCATCTGTCTCTGTCTCTGTCTCTGTCTCTGGCTCTGTCTCTGCCTCTGTCTCTGTCTCTGTCGCTGTCTCTGTCTCTGTCTCCGTCTCAGTCTCTGTCTCTGTCTCTGTGTCTATCTCTGCCTCTGACTCTGTCACTGTCCCTGTCTCTGTCTCTGTCTGTGTCTCTGACTCTGTCTCGGTCTTTGTCTCCGTCTCTGTCTCTGTCTGTGTCTCTGTCTCTGTCTCTGTCTCTGTCTCTGTCTCTGTCTCTGTCTCTGTCTCTGTCTCTGTCTCTGTCTCTGTCTCTGTCTGTGTCTCTGTCTCTGTCTCTGTCTCTGTCTCTGTCTCTGTCTCTGTCTCTGTCTCTGTCTCTGTCTCTGTCTCTGTCTCTGTCTCTGCGTCTGTCTCTGTCTCTGTCTCTGTCTCTATCTCTGTCTCTGTCTCTGTCTCTGTCTCTGTCTCTGTCTCTGTCTCTGTCTCAGTCTCTGTCTCTGTCTCTGTGTCTACCTCTGCCTCTGACTCTGTCGCTGTCCCTGTCTATGTCTCTGTCTCTGCCTCCGTCTGCGTCTCTGTCTCTGTCTCTGTCTCTGTCTCTGTCTCTGTTTCTGTCTCTGTCTCTGTCTCTGTCTCTGTTTCTGTCTCTGTCTCTGTCTCTGTCTCTGTCTCTGTCTCTGTCTCTGTCTCTGTCTCTGTCTCTGTCTCTGTCTGTGTCTCTGCCTCTGTCTCGGTCTTTGTATCCGTCTCTGTCTCTGTCTCTGCCTCCGTCTGCGTCTCTGTCTCTCTCTCTGTCTCTGTCTCTGTCTCTGTCTCTGTCTCTGTCTCTGTTTCTGTCTCTGTCTCTGTCTCTGTCTCTGTCTCTGTCTCTGTCTCTGTCTCTGTCTCTGTCTGTGTCTCTGCCTCTGTCGCAGTCTCTGTCTCTGTCTCTGTCTCCGTCTCTGTCTCTGTCTCTGTCTCTGTCTCTGCCTCTGTCTCTGTCTCTGTTTCTGCCTCTGTCTCTGTCTGTGTCTCTGTCTCTGTCACTGTCTCCGTCTCTATCTCTTCCTCTGACTCTGTCGCTGTCCCTGTCTATGTCTCTGTCTCTGTCTCCGTCTGCGTCTCTGTCTCTGTCTCTGTCTCTGTCTCTGTTTCAGTCTCTGTCTCTGTTTCTGTCTCTGTCTCTGCCTCTGTCTGTGTCTCTGCCTCTGTCTCGGTCTTTGACTCCGTCTCTGTCTCTGTCCCTGTCTCTGCCTCTGTCTCTGTCTCTGTCTCTGTCTCTGTCTCTGCCTCCGTCTGCGTCTCTGTCTCTGTTTCTGTCTCTGTCTCTGTCTGTCTCTCTGTTTGTGTCTCCGTCTCTGTCCCAGTCTCTGTATCTGTCTCTGTCTCCGTCTCTGTCCCGGGCTCTGTCTCTGCCTCTGTCTCCGTCTCTGACTCTGTTTCTGTCTCTATCTCCGTCTCTGTCCCTGTCTCTGCCTCTGTCTCTGTCTCTGCCTCTGTCTATGTCCCTGTCCCTCTCCCTGGCCCTGTCGCTGTCTCTGTCTCTGTCTCTGTATATGCATCTGTCTCTGTCTCTGTCTCTGTCTCTGGCTCTGTCTCTGCCTCTGTCTCTGTCTCTGTCGCTGTCTCTGTCTCTGTCTCCGTCTCAGTCTCTGTCTCTGTCTCTGTGTCTATCTCTGCCTCTGACTCTGTCACTGTCCCTGTCTCTGTCTCTGTCTGTGTCTCTGACTCTGTCTCGGTCTTTGTCTCCGTCTCTGTCTCTGTCTGTGTCTCTGTCTCTGTCTCTGTCTCCGTCTCTATCCCTGCCTCTGACTCTGTCGCTGTCCCTGTCTATGTCTCTGTCTCTGTCTCCGTCTGCGTCTCTGTCTCTGTCTCTGTCTCTGTCTCTGTCTCTGTTTCTGTCTCTGACTCTGTCTCTGTTTCTGTCTCTGTCTCCGTCTCTGTCTGTGTCTCTGCCTCTGTCTCGGTCTTTGTCTCCGTCTCTGTCTCTGTCTCTGTCTCTGTCTCTGTCTCTGCCTCTGTCTCTGTCTCTGTTTCTGCCTCTGTCTCTGTCTGTGTCTCTGCATCCGTCTGCGTCTCTGTCTCTGTCTCTGTCTCTGTCTCTGTCTCTGTCTCTGCCTCTGTCTCTGTCCCCGTATCTGTTTCTGTCTCTGTTTCTGTCTCTGCCTCTGTCTCTGTCTCTGCCTCTGTCTCAGTCTCTGTCTCTGTCTCTGGCCCTGTCGCTGTCTCTGTCTCCGTCTCTGTATATGCATCTGTCTCTGTCTCTGTATATGCATCTGTCTCTGTCTCTGTCTCCGTCTCTGTCTCTGTCTCTGTCTGTGTCTCTGTCTCTGTCTCTGTCTCTGTCTCTGTCTCTGTCTCTGTCTCTGTCTCTGTCTCTGTCTCTGTCTCTGTCTCTGTCTCTGTCTCTGTTTCTGTCTCTGTCTCTGTCTCTGTCTCTGTCTCTGTCTCTGTCTGTGTCTCTGCCTCTGTCGCAGTCTCTGTCTCTGTCTCTGTCTCCGTCTCTGTCTCTGTCTCTGTTTCTGCCTCTGTCTCTGTTTCTGCCTCTGTCTCTGTCTGTGTCTCTGTCTCTGTCTCTGTCTCCGTCTCTGTCTCTTCCTCTGACTCTGTCGCTGTCCCTGTCTATGTCTCTGTCTCTGTCTCCGTCTCTGTCTCTGTCTCTGTCTCTGTTTCTGTCTCTGTCTCTGTTTCTGTCTCTGTCTCTGCCTCTGTCTGTGTCTCTGCCTCTGTCTCGGTCTTTGACTCCGTCTCTGTCTCTGTCCCTGTCTCTGTCTCTGTCTCTGTCTCTGTCTCTGCCTCCGTCTGCGTCTCTGTCTCTGTCTCTGTCTCTGTCTCTCTCTCTGTTTCTGTCTCCGTCTCTGTCCCAGTCTCTGGCTCTGTCTCTGTCTCCGTCTCTGTCCCGGGCTCTGTCTCTGCCTCTGTCTCCGTCTCTGACTCTGTTTCTGTCTCTATCTCCGTCTCTGTCCCTGTCTCTGCCTCTGTCTCTGTCTCTGCCTCTGTCTCTGTCCCTGTCCCTCTCCCTGGCCCTGTCACTGTCTCTGTCTCTGTCTCTGTATATGCATCTGTCTCTGTCTCTGTCTCTGTCTCTGGCTCTGTCTCTGCCTCTGTCTCTGTCTCTGTCGCTGTCTCTGTCTCTGTCTCCGTCTCAGTCTCTGTCTCTGTCTCTGTGTCTATCTCTGCCTCTGACTCTGTCACTGTCCCTGTCTCTGTCTCTGTCTGTGTCTCTGCCTCTGTCTCGGTCTTTGTCTCCGTCTCTGTCTCTGTCTGTGTCTCTGTCTCTGTCTCTGTCTCCGTCTCTATCCCTGCCTCTGACTCTGTCGCTGTCCCTGTCTATGTCTCTGCCTCTGTCTCCGCCTGCGTCTCTGTCTCTGTCTCTGTCTCTGTCTCTGTCTCTGTCTCTGTTTCTGTCTCTGACTCTGTCTCTGTTTCTGTCTCTGTCTCCGTCTCTGTCTGTGTCTCTGCCTCTGTCTCGGTCTTTGTCTCCGTCTCTGTCTCTGTCTCTGTCTCTGTTTCTGTCTCTGTCTCTGCCTCTGTCTGTGTCTCTGCCTCTGTCTCGGTCTTTGACTCCGTCTCTGTCACTGTCCCTGTCTCTGTCTCTGTCTCTGTCTCTGTCTCTGCCTCCGTCTGCGTCTCTGTCTCTGTCTCTGTCTCCGTCTCTGTCCCGGGCTCTGTCTCTGCCTCTGTCTCCGTCTCTGACTCTGTTTCTGTCTCTATCTCCGTCTCTGTCCCTGTCTCTGCCTCTGTCTCTGTCTCTGCCTCTGTCTCTGTCCCTGTCCCTCTCCCTGGCCCTGTCGCTGTCTCTGTCTCTGTCTCTGGCTCTGTCTCTGCCTCTGTCTCTGTCTCTGTCGCTGTCTCTGTCTCTGTCTCCGTCTCAGTCTCTGTCTCTGTCTCTGTGTCTATCTCTGCCTCTGACTCTGTCACTGTCCCTGTCTCTGTCTCTGTCTGTGTCTCTGACTCTGTCTCGGTCTTTGTCGCCGTCTCTGTCTCTGTCTGTGTCTCTGTCTCTGTCTCTGTCTCTGTCTCTGTCTCTGTCTCTGTCTCTGTCTCTGTCTCTGTCTCTGTCTCTGTCTCTGTCTGTGTCTCTGTCTCTGTCTCTGTCTCTGTCTCTGTCTCTGTCTCTGTCTCTGTCTCTGTCTCTGTCTCTGTCTCTGTCTCTGTTTCTGTCTCTGACTCTGTCTCTGTTTCTGTCTCTGTCTCCGTCTCTGTCTGTGTCTCTGCCTCTGTCTCGGTCTTTGTCTCCGTCTCTGTCTCTGTCTCTGTCTCTGTTTCTGTCTCTGTCTCTGCCTCTGTCTGTGTCTCTGCCTCTGTCTCGGTCTTTGACTCCGTCTCTGTCACTGTCCCTGTCTCTGTCTCTGTCTCTGTCTCTGTCTCTGCCTCCGTCTGCGTCTCTGTCTCTGTCTCTGTCTCCGTCTCTGTCCCGGGCTCTGTCTCTGCCTCTGTCTCCGTCTCTGACTCTGTTTCTGTCTCTATCTCCGTCTCTGTCCCTGTCTCTGCCTCTGTCTCTGTCTCTGCCTCTGTCTCTGTCCCTGTCCCTCTCCCTGGCCCTGTCGCTGTCTCTGTCTCTGTCTCTGTGTATGCATCTGTCTCTGTCTCTGTCTCTGTCTCTGGCTCTGTCTCTGCCTCTGTCTCTGTCTCTGTCGCTGTCTCTGTCTCTGTCTCCGTCTCAGTCTCTGTCTCTGTCTCTGTGTCTATCTCTGCCTCTGACTCTGTCACTGTCCCTGTCTCTGTCTCTGTCTGTGTCTCTGACTCTGTCTCGGTCTTTGTCGCCGTCTCTGTCTCTGTCTGTGTCTCTGTCTCTGTCTCTGTCTCTGTCTCTGTCTCTGTCTCTGTCTCTGTCTCTGTCTCTGTCTCTGTCTCTGTCTCTGTCTGTGTCTCTGTCTCTGTCTCTGTCTCTGTCTCTGTCTCTGTCTCTGTCTCTGTCTCTGTCTCTGTCTCTGCCTCTGTCTCTGTCTCTGTCTCTGTCTCTATTTCTGTCTCTGTCTCTGTCTCTGTCTCTGTCTCTGTCTCTGTCTCTGTCTCTGTCTCAGTCTCTGTCTCTGTCTCTGTGTCTACCTCTGCCTCTGACTCTGTCGCTGTCCCTGTCTATGTCTCTGTCTCTGCCTCCGTCTGCGTCTCTGTCTCTGTCTCTGTCTCTGTCTCTGTCTCTGTTTCTGTCTCTGTCTCTGTCTCTGTCTCTGTTTCTGTCTCTGTCTCTGTCTCTGTCTCTGTCTCTGTCTCTGTCTCTGTCTCTGTCTGTGTCTCTGCCTCTGTCTCGGTCTTTGTATCCGTCTCTGTCTCTGTCTCTGTCTCTGTCTCTGTCTCTGTCTCTGTCTCTGTCTCTGTCTCTGCCTCTGTCTCTGTCTCTGTCTCTGTCTCTGTCTCTGTCTCTGTCTCTGTCTCTGTCTCTGTCTCTGTCTCAGTCTCTGTCCCTGTCTCTGTGTCTATCTCTGCCTCTGACTCTGTCGCTGTCCCTGTCTATGTCTCTGTGTCTGCCTCCGCCTGCGTCTCTGTCTCTGTCTCTGTCTCTGTCTCTGTCTCTGTTTCTGTCTCTGTCTCTGTCTCTGTTTCTGTCTCTGTCTCTGTCTCTGTCTCTGTTTCTGTCTGTGTTTCTGTCTCTGTCTCTGTCTCTGTCTGTGTCTCTGCCTCCGTCTCGGTCTTTGTATCCGTCTCTGTCTCTGTCTCTGTCTCTGTCTCTGTCTCTGTCTCTGTCTCTGTCTCTGTCTCTGTCTCTGTCTCTGTCTCTGTCTCTGTCTCTGTCTCTGTCTCTGTCTCTGTCTCTGTCTCTGTCTCTGTCTCTGTCTGTGTCTCTGCCTCTGTCGCAGTCTCTGTCTCTGTCTCTGTCTCCGTCTCTGTCTCTGTCTCTGTCTCTGTCTCTGTCTCTGTCTCTGTCTCTGTCTCAGTCTCTGTCCCTGTCTCTGTGTCTATCTCTGCCTCTGAGTGTGTCGCTGTCCCTGTCTATGTCTCTGTCTCTGCCTCCGTCTGCGTCTCTGTCTCTCTCTCTGTCTCTGTCTCTGTCTCTGTCTCTGTCTCTGTTTCTGTCTCTGTCTCTGTCTCTGTCTCTGTCTCTGTCTCTGTCTCTGTCTCTGTCTCTGTCTGTGTCTCTGCCTCTGTCGCAGTCTCTGTCTCTGTCTCTGTCTCCGTCTCTGTCTCTGTCTCTGTCTCTGTCTCTGCCTCTGTCTCTGTCTCTGTTTCTGCCTCTGTCTCTGTCTGTGTCTCTGTCTCTGTCACTGTCTCCGTCTCTATCTCTTCCTCTGACTCTGTCGCTGTCCCTGTCTATGTCTCTGTCTCTGTCTCCGTCTGCGTCTCTGTCTCTGTCTCTGTCTCTGTCTCTGTTTCTGTCTCTGTCTCTGTTTCTGTCTCTGTCTCTGCCTCTGTCTGTGTCTCTGCCTCTGTCTCGGTCTTTGACTCCGTCTCTGTCTCTGTCCCTGTCTCTGCCTCTGTCTCTGTCTCTGTCTCTGTCTCTGTCTCTGTCTCTGTTTCTGTCTCTGTCTCTGTCTCTGTCTCTGTTTCTGTCTCTGTCTCTGTCTCTGTCTCTGTCTCTGTCTCTGTCTCTGTCTCTGTCTCTGTCTCTGTCTCTGTCTCTGTCTCTGTCTCTGTCTGTGTCTCTGCCTCTGTCTCGGTCTTTGTATCCGTCTCTGTCTCTGTCTCTGTCTCTGTCTCTGTCTCTGTCTCTGTCTCTGTCTCTGTCTCTGCCTCTGTCTCTGTCTCTGTCTCTGTCTCTGTCTCTGTCTCTGTCTCTGTCTCTGTCTCTGTCTCTGTCTCAGTCTCTGTCCCTGTCTCTGTGTCTATCTCTGCCTCTGACTCTGTCGCTGTCCCTGTCTATGTCTCTGTCTCTGCCTCCGTCTGCGTCTCTGTCTCTGTCTCTGTCTCTGTCTCTGTCTCTGTTTCTGTCTCTGTTTCTGTCTCTGTCTCTGTCTCTGTTTCTGTCTCTGTCTCTGTCTCTGTCTCTGTTTCTGTCTGTGTTTCTGTCTCTGTCTCTGTCTCTGTCTGTGTCTCTGCCTCCGTCTCGGTCTTTGTATCCGCCTCTGTCTCTGTCTCTGTCTCTGTCTCTGTCTCTGTCTCCGTCTCTGTCTCTGTCTCTGTCTCTGTCTCTGTCTCTGTCTCTGTCTCTGTCTCTGTCTCTGTCTCTGTCTCTGTCTCTGCCTCTGTCTCTGTCTCTGTCTGTGTCTCTGCCTCTGTCGCAGTCTCTGTCTCTGTCTCTGTCTCCGTCTCTGTCTCTGTCTCTGTCTCTGTCTCTGTCTCTGTCTCTGTCTCTGTCTCTGTCTCAGTCTCTGTCCCTGTCTCTGTGTCTATCTCTGCCTCTGAGTGTGTCGCTGTCCCTGTCTATGTCTCTGTCTCTGCCTCCGTCTGCGTCTCTGTCTCTCTCTCTGTCTCTGTCTCTGTCTCTGTCTCTGTCTCTGTTTCTGTCTCTGTCTCTGTCTCTGTCTCTGTCTCTGTCTCTGTCTCTGTCTCTGTCTCTGTCTCTGTCTGTGTCTCTGCCTCTGTCGCAGTCTCTGTCTCTGTCTCTGTCTCCGTCTCTGTCTCTGTCTCTGTCTCTGTCTCTGTCTCTGCCTCTGTCTCTGTCTCTGTTTCTGCCTCTGTCTCTGTCTGTGTCTCTGTCTCTGTCACTGTCTCCGTCTCTATCTCTTCCTCTGACTCTGTCGCTGTCCCTGTCTATGTCTCTGTCTCTGTCTCCGTCTGCGTCTCTGTCTCTGTCTCTGTCTCTGTCTCTGTCTCTGTCTCTGTCTCTGTCTCTGCATCCGTCTGCGTCTCTGTCTCTGTCTCTGTCTCTGTCTCTGTCTCTGTCTCTGCCTCTGTCTCTGTCCCCGTATCTGTTTCTGTCTCTGTTTCTGTCTCTGCCTCTGTCTCTGTCTCTGCCTCTGTCTCAGTCTCTGTCTCTGTCTCTGGCCCTGTCGCTGTCTCTGTCTCTGTCTCTGTATATGCATCTGTCTCTGTCTCTGTCTCCGTCTCTGTCTCTGTCTCTGTCTGTGTCTCTGTCTCTGTCTCTGTCTCTGTCTCTGTCTCTGTCTCTGTCTCTGTCTCTGTCTCTGTCTCTGTCTCTGTCTCTGTCTCTGTCTCTGTCTCTGTTTCTGTCTCTGTCTCTGTCTCTGTCTCTGTCTCTGTCTCTGTCTGTGTCTCTGCCTCTGCCGCAGTCTCTGTCTCTGTCTCTGTCTCCGTCTCTGTCTCTGTCTCTGTTTCTGCCTCTGTCTCTGTTTCTGCCTCTGTCTCTGTCTGTGTCTCTGTCTCTGTCTCTGTCTCCGTCTCTATCTCTTCCTCTGACTCTGTCGCTGTCCCTGTCTATGTCTCTGTCTCTGTCTCCGTCTGCGTCTCTGTCTCTGTCTCTGTCTCTGTCTCTGTCTCTGTCTCTGTTTCTGTCTCTGTCTCTGTTTCTGTCTCTGTCTCTGCCCCTGTCTGTGTCTCGGTCTTTGACTCCGTCTCTGTCTCTGTCCCTGTCTCTGTCTCTGTCTCTGTCTCTGTCTCTGCCTCCGTCTGCGTCTCTGTCTCTGTCTCTGTCTCTGTCTCTCTCTCTGTTTCTGTCTCCGTCTCTGTCCCAGTCTCTGTCTCTGTCTCTGTCTCCGTCTCTGTCCCGGGCTCTGTCTCTGCCTCTGTCTCCGTCTCTGACTCTGTTTCTGTCTCTATCTCCGTCTCTGTCCCTGTCTCTGCCTCTGTCTCTGTCTCTGCCTCTGTCTCTGTCCCTGTCCCTCTCCCTGGCCCTGTCACTGTCTCTGTCTCTGTCTCTGTATATGCATCTGTCTCTGTCTCTGTCTCTGTCTCTGTCTCTGGCTCTGTCTCTGCCTCTGTCTCTGTCTCTGTCGCTGTCTCTGTCTCTGTCTCCGTCTCAGTCTCTGTCTCTGTCTCTGTGTCTATCTCTGCCTCTGACTCTGTCACTGTCCCTGTCTCTGTCTCTGTCTGTGTCTCTGCCTCTGTCTCGGTCTTGGTCTCCGTCTCTGTCTCTGTCTGTGTCTCTGTCTCTGTCTCTGTCTCCGTCTCTATCCCTGCCTCTGACTCTGTCGCTGTCCCTGTCTATGTCTCTGTCTCTGTCTCCGCCTGCGTCTCTGTCTCTGTCTCTGTCTCTGTCTCTGTCTCTGTCTCTGTTTCTGTCTCTGACTCTGTCTCTGTTTCTGTCTCTGTCTCCGTCTCTGTCTGTGTCTCTGCCTCTGTCTCGGTCTTTGTCTCCGTCTCTGTCTCTGTCTCTGTCTCTGTTTCTGTCTCTGTCTCTGCCTCTGTCTGTGTCTCTGCCTCTGTCTCGGTCTTTGACTCCGTCTCTGTCACTGTCCCTGTCTCTGTCTCTGTCTCTGTCTCTGTCTCTGCCTCCGTCTGCGTCTCTGTCTCTGTCTCTGTCTCCGTCTCTGTCCCGGGCTCTGTCTCTGCCTCTGTCTCCGTCTCTGACTCTGTTTCTGTCTCTATCTCCGTCTCTGTCCCTGTCTCTGCCTCTGTCTCTGTCTCTGCCTCTGTCTCTGTCCCTGTCCCTCTCCCTGGCCCTGTCGCTGTCTCTGTCTCTGTCTCTGTATATGCATCTGTCTCTGTCTCTGTCTCTGTCTCTGGCTCTGTCTCTGCCTCTGTCTCTGTCTCTGTCGCTGTCTCTGTCTCTGTCTCCGTCTCAGTCTCTGTCTCTGTCTCTGTGTCTATCTCTGCCTCTGACTCTGTCACTGTCCCTGTCTCTGTCTCTGTCTGTGTCTCTGACTCTGTCTCGGTCTTTGTCTCCGTCTCTGTCTCTGTCTGTGTCTCTGTCTCTGTCTCTGTCTCTGTCTCTGTCTCTGTCTCTGTCTCTGTCTCTGTCTCTGTCTCTGTCTCTGTCTCTGTCTGTGTCTCTGTCTCTGTCTCTGTCTCTGTCTCTGTCTCTGTCTCTGTCTCTGTCTCTGTCTCTGTCTCTGTCTCTGTCTCTGTCTCTGCGTCTGTCTCTGTCTCTGTCTCTGTCTCTATCTCTGTCTCTGTCTCTGTCTCTGTCTCTGTCTCTGTCTCTGTCTCTGTCTCAGTCTCTGTCTCTGTCTCTGTGTCTACCTCTGCCTCTGACTCTGTCGCTGTCCCTGTCTATGTCTCTGTCTCTGCCTCCGTCTGCGTCTCTGTCTCTGTCTCTGTCTCTGTCTCTGTCTCTGTTTCTGTCTCTGTCTCTGTCTCTGTCTCTGTTTCTGTCTCTGTCTCTGTCTCTGTCTCTGTCTCTGTCTCTGTCTCTGTCTCTGTCTCTGTCTCTGTCTCTGTCTGTGTCTCTGCCTCTGTCTCGGTCTTTGTATCCGTCTCTGTCTCTGTCTCTGCCTCCGTCTGCGTCTCTGTCTCTCTCTCTGTCTCTGTCTCTGTCTCTGTCTCTGTCTCTGTCTCTGTTTCTGTCTCTGTCTCTGTCTCTGTCTCTGTCTCTGTCTCTGTCTCTGTCTCTGTCTCTGTCTGTGTCTCTGCCTCTGTCGCAGTCTCTGTCTCTGTCTCTGTCTCCGTCTCTGTCTCTGTCTCTGTCTCTGTCTCTGCCTCTGTCTCTGTCTCTGTTTCTGCCTCTGTCTCTGTCTGTGTCTCTGTCTCTGTCACTGTCTCCGTCTCTATCTCTTCCTCTGACTCTGTCGCTGTCCCTGTCTATGTCTCTGTCTCTGTCTCCGTCTGCGTCTCTGTCTCTGTCTCTGTCTCTGTCTCTGTTTCAGTCTCTGTCTCTGTTTCTGTCTCTGTCTCTGCCTCTGTCTGTGTCTCTGCCTCTGTCTCGGTCTTTGACTCCGTCTCTGTCTCTGTCCCTGTCTCTGCCTCTGTCTCTGTCTCTGTCTCTGTCTCTGTCTCTGCCTCCGTCTGCGTCTCTGTCTCTGTTTCTGTCTCTGTCTCTGTCTGTCTCTCTGTTTGTGTCTCCGTCTCTGTCCCAGTCTCTGTATCTGTCTCTGTCTCCGTCTCTGTCCCGGGCTCTGTCTCTGCCTCTGTCTCCGTCTCTGACTCTGTTTCTGTCTCTATCTCCGTCTCTGTCCCTGTCTCTGCCTCTGTCTCTGTCTCTGCCTCTGTCTATGTCCCTGTCCCTCTCCCTGGCCCTGTCGCTGTCTCTGTCTCTGTCTCTGTATATGCATCTGTCTCTGTCTCTGTCTCTGTCTCTGGCTCTGTCTCTGCCTCTGTCTCTGTCTCTGTCGCTGTCTCTGTCTCTGTCTCCGTCTCAGTCTCTGTCTCTGTCTCTGTGTCTATCTCTGCCTCTGACTCTGTCACTGTCCCTGTCTCTGTCTCTGTCTGTGTCTCTGACTCTGTCTCGGTCTTTGTCTCCGTCTCTGTCTCTGTCTGTGTCTCTGTCTCTGTCTCTGTCTCCGTCTCTATCCCTGCCTCTGACTCTGTCGCTGTCCCTGTCTATGTCTCTGTCTCTGTCTCCGTCTGCGTCTCTGTCTCTGTCTCTGTCTCTGTCTCTGTCTCTGTTTCTGTCTCTGACTCTGTCTCTGTTTCTGTCTCTGTCTCCGTCTCTGTCTGTGTCTCTGCCTCTGTCTCGGTCTTTGTCTCCGTCTCTGTCTCTGTCTCTGTCTCTGTCTCTGTCTCTGCCTCTGTCTCTGTCTCTGTTTCTGCCTCTGTCTCTGTCTGTGTCTCTGCATCCGTCTGCGTCTCTGTCTCTGTCTCTGTCTCTGTCTCTGTCTCTGTCTCTGCCTCTGTCTCTGTCCCCGTATCTGTTTCTGTCTCTGTTTCTGTCTCTGCCTCTGTCTCTGTCTCTGCCTCTGTCTCAGTCTCTGTCTCTGTCTCTGGCCCTGTCGCTGTCTCTGTCTCCGTCTCTGTATATGCATCTGTCTCTGTCTCTGTATATGCATCTGTCTCTGTCTCTGTCTCCGTCTCTGTCTCTGTCTCTGTCTGTGTCTCTGTCTCTGTCTCTGTCTCTGTCTCTGTCTCTGTCTCTGTCTCTGTCTCTGTCTCTGTCTCTGTCTCTGTCTCTGTCTCTGTCTCTGTTTCTGTCTCTGTCTCTGTCTCTGTCTCTGTCTCTGTCTCTGTCTGTGTCTCTGCCTCTGTCGCAGTCTCTGTCTCTGTCTCTGTCTCCGTCTCTGTCTCTGTCTCTGTTTCTGCCTCTGTCTCTGTTTCTGCCTCTGTCTCTGTCTGTGTCTCTGTCTCTGTCTCTGTCTCCGTCTCTGTCTCTTCCTCTGACTCTGTCGCTGTCCCTGTCTATGTCTCTGTCTCTGTCTCCGTCTCTGTCTCTGTCTCTGTCTCTGTTTCTGTCTCTGTCTCTGTTTCTGTCTCTGTCTCTGCCTCTGTCTGTGTCTCTGCCTCTGTCTCGGTCTTTGACTCCGTCTCTGTCTCTGTCCCTGTCTCTGTCTCTGTCTCTGTCTCTGTCTCTGCCTCCGTCTGCGTCTCTGTCTCTGTCTCTGTCTCTGTCTCTCTCTCTGTTTCTGTCTCCGTCTCTGTCCCAGTCTCTGGCTCTGTCTCTGTCTCCGTCTCTGTCCCGGGCTCTGTCTCTGCCTCTGTCTCCGTCTCTGACTCTGTTTCTGTCTCTATCTCCGTCTCTGTCCCTGTCTCTGCCTCTGTCTCTGTCTCTGCCTCTGTCTCTGTCCCTGTCCCTCTCCCTGGCCCTGTCACTGTCTCTGTCTCTGTCTCTGTATATGCATCTGTCTCTGTCTCTGTCTCTGTCTCTGGCTCTGTCTCTGCCTCTGTCTCTGTCTCTGTCGCTGTCTCTGTCTCTGTCTCCGTCTCAGTCTCTGTCTCTGTCTCTGTGTCTATCTCTGCCTCTGACTCTGTCACTGTCCCTGTCTCTGTCTCTGTCTGTGTCTCTGCCTCTGTCTCGGTCTTTGTCTCCGTCTCTGTCTCTGTCTGTGTCTCTGTCTCTGTCTCTGTCTCCGTCTCTATCCCTGCCTCTGACTCTGTCGCTGTCCCTGTCTATGTCTCTGCCTCTGTCTCCGCCTGCGTCTCTGTCTCTGTCTCTGTCTCTGTCTCTGTCTCTGTCTCTGTTTCTGTCTCTGACTCTGTCTCTGTTTCTGTCTCTGTCTCCGTCTCTGTCTGTGTCTCTGCCTCTGTCTCGGTCTTTGTCTCCGTCTCTGTCTCTGTCTCTGTCTCTGTTTCTGTCTCTGTCTCTGCCTCTGTCTGTGTCTCTGCCTCTGTCTCGGTCTTTGACTCCGTCTCTGTCACTGTCCCTGTCTCTGTCTCTGTCTCTGTCTCTGTCTCTGCCTCCGTCTGCGTCTCTGTCTCTGTCTCTGTCTCCGTCTCTGTCCCGGGCTCTGTCTCTGCCTCTGTCTCCGTCTCTGACTCTGTTTCTGTCTCTATCTCCGTCTCTGTCCCTGTCTCTGCCTCTGTCTCTGTCTCTGCCTCTGTCTCTGTCCCTGTCCCTCTCCCTGGCCCTGTCGCTGTCTCTGTCTCTGTCTCTGTGTATGCATCTGTCTCTGTCTCTGTCTCTGTCTCTGGCTCTGTCTCTGCCTCTGTCTCTGTCTCTGTCGCTGTCTCTGTCTCTGTCTCCGTCTCAGTCTCTGTCTCTGTCTCTGTGTCTATCTCTGCCTCTGACTCTGTCACTGTCCCTGTCTCTGTCTCTGTCTGTGTCTCTGACTCTGTCTCGGTCTTTGTCGCCGTCTCTGTCTCTGTCTGTGTCTCTGTCTCTGTCTCTGTCTCTGTCTCTGTCTCTGTCTCTGTCTCTGTCTCTGTCTCTGTCTCTGTCTCTGTCTCTGTCTGTGTCTCTGTCTCTGTCTCTGTCTCTGTCTCTGTCTCTGTCTCTGTCTCTGTCTCTGTCTCTGTCTCTGTCTCTGTCTCTGTTTCTGTCTCTGACTCTGTCTCTGTTTCTGTCTCTGTCTCCGTCTCTGTCTGTGTCTCTGCCTCTGTCTCGGTCTTTGTCTCCGTCTCTGTCTCTGTCTCTGTCTCTGTTTCTGTCTCTGTCTCTGCCTCTGTCTGTGTCTCTGCCTCTGTCTCGGTCTTTGACTCCGTCTCTGTCACTGTCCCTGTCTCTGTCTCTGTCTCTGTCTCTGTCTCTGCCTCCGTCTGCGTCTCTGTCTCTGTCTCTGTCTCCGTCTCTGTCCCGGGCTCTGTCTCTGCCTCTGTCTCCGTCTCTGACTCTGTTTCTGTCTCTATCTCCGTCTCTGTCCCTGTCTCTGCCTCTGTCTCTGTCTCTGCCTCTGTCTCTGTCCCTGTCCCTCTCCCTGGCCCTGTCGCTGTCTCTGTCTCTGTCTCTGTGTATGCATCTGTCTCTGTCTCTGTCTCTGTCTCTGGCTCTGTCTCTGCCTCTGTCTCTGTCTCTGTCGCTGTCTCTGTCTCTGTCTCCGTCTCAGTCTCTGTCTCTGTCTCTGTGTCTATCTCTGCCTCTGACTCTGTCACTGTCCCTGTCTCTGTCTCTGTCTGTGTCTCTGACTCTGTCTCGGTCTTTGTCGCCGTCTCTGTCTCTGTCTGTGTCTCTGTCTCTGTCTCTGTCTCTGTCTCTGTCTCTGTCTCTGTCTCTGTCTCTGTCTCTGTCTCTGTCTCTGTCTCTGTCTGTGTCTCTGTCTCTGTCTCTGTCTCTGTCTCTGTCTCTGTCTCTGTCTCTGTCTCTGTCTCTGTCTCTGCCTCTGTCTCTGTCTCTGTCTCTGTCTCTATTTCTGTCTCTGTCTCTGTCTCTGTCTCTGTCTCTGTCTCTGTCTCTGTCTCTGTCTCAGTCTCTGTCTCTGTCTCTGTGTCTACCTCTGCCTCTGACTCTGTCGCTGTCCCTGTCTATGTCTCTGTCTCTGCCTCCGTCTGCGTCTCTGTCTCTGTCTCTGTCTCTGTCTCTGTCTCTGTTTCTGTCTCTGTCTCTGTCTCTGTCTCTGTTTCTGTCTCTGTCTCTGTCTCTGTCTCTGTCTCTGTCTCTGTCTCTGTCTCTGTCTGTGTCTCTGCCTCTGTCTCGGTCTTTGTATCCGTCTCTGTCTCTGTCTCTGTCTCTGTCTCTGTCTCTGTCTCTGTCTCTGTCTCTGTCTCTGCCTCTGTCTCTGTCTCTGTCTCTGTCTCTGTCTCTGTCTCTGTCTCTGTCTCTGTCTCTGTCTCTGTCTCAGTCTCTGTCCCTGTCTCTGTGTCTATCTCTGCCTCTGACTCTGTCGCTGTCCCTGTCTATGTCTCTGTGTCTGCCTCCGCCTGCGTCTCTGTCTCTGTCTCTGTCTCTGTCTCTGTCTCTGTTTCTGTCTCTGTCTCTGTCTCTGTTTCTGTCTCTGTCTCTGTCTCTGTCTCTGTTTCTGTCTGTGTTTCTGTCTCTGTCTCTGTCTCTGTCTGTGTCTCTGCCTCCGTCTCGGTCTTTGTATCCGTCTCTGTCTCTGTCTCTGTCTCTGTCTCTGTCTCTGTCTCTGTCTCTGTCTCTGTCTCTGTCTCTGTCTCTGTCTCTGTCTCTGTCTCTGTCTCTGTCTCTGTCTCTGTCTCTGTCTCTGTCTCTGTCTCTGTCTGTGTCTCTGCCTCTGTCGCAGTCTCTGTCTCTGTCTCTGTCTCCGTCTCTGTCTCTGTCTCTGTCTCTGTCTCTGTCTCTGTCTCTGTCTCTGTCTCAGTCTCTGTCCCTGTCTCTGTGTCTATCTCTGCCTCTGAGTGTGTCGCTGTCCCTGTCTATGTCTCTGTCTCTGCCTCCGTCTGCGTCTCTGTCTCTCTCTCTGTCTCTGTCTCTGTCTCTGTCTCTGTCTCTGTTTCTGTCTCTGTCTCTGTCTCTGTCTCTGTCTCTGTCTCTGTCTCTGTCTCTGTCTCTGTCTGTGTCTCTGCCTCTGTCGCAGTCTCTGTCTCTGTCTCTGTCTCCGTCTCTGTCTCTGTCTCTGTCTCTGTCTCTGCCTCTGTCTCTGTCTCTGTTTCTGCCTCTGTCTCTGTCTGTGTCTCTGTCTCTGTCACTGTCTCCGTCTCTATCTCTTCCTCTGACTCTGTCGCTGTCCCTGTCTATGTCTCTGTCTCTGTCTCCGTCTGCGTCTCTGTCTCTGTCTCTGTCTCTGTCTCTGTTTCTGTCTCTGTCTCTGTTTCTGTCTCTGTCTCTGCCTCTGTCTGTGTCTCTGCCTCTGTCTCGGTCTTTGACTCCGTCTCTGTCTCTGTCCCTGTCTCTGCCTCTGTCTCTGTCTCTGTCTCTGTCTCTGTCTCTGCCTCCGTCTGCGTCTCTCTCTCTGTTTCTGTCTCTGTCTCTGTCTCTCTCTCTGTTTCTGTCTCCGTCTCTGTCCCAGTCTCTGTCTCTGTCTCTGTCTCCGTCTCTGTCCCGGGCTCTGTCTCTGCCTCTGTCTCCGTCTCTGACTCTGTTTCTGTCTCTATCTCCGTCTCTGTCCCTGTCTCTGCCTCTGTCTCTGTCTCTGCCTCTGTCTATGTCCCTGTCCCTCTCCCTGGCCCTGTCGCTGTCTCTGTCTCTGTCTCTGTATATGCATCTGTCTCTGTCTCTGTCTCTGTCTCTGGCTCTGTCTCTGCCTCTGTCTCTGTCTCTGTCGCTGTCTCAGTCTCTGTCTCCGTCTCAGTCTCTGTCTCTGTCTCTGTGTCTATCTCTGCCTCTGACTCTGTCACTGTCCCTGTCTCTGTCTCTGTCTGTGTCTCTGACTCTGTCTCGGTCTTTGTCTCCGTCTCTGTCTCTGTCTGTGTCTCTGTCTCTGTCTCTGTCTCCGTCTCTATCCCTGCCTCTGACTCTGTCGCTGTCCCTGTCTATGTCTCTGTCTCTGTCTCCGTCTGCGTCTCTGTCTCTGTCTCTGTCACTGTCTCTGTCTCTGTTTCTGTCTCTGACTCTGTCTCTGTTTCTGTCTCTGTCTCCGTCTCTGTCTGTGTCTCTGCCTCTGTCTCGGTCTTTGTCTCCGTCTCTGTCTCTGTCTCTGTCTCTGTCTCTGTCTCTGTCTCTGTCTCTGTCTCTGTCTCTGCCTCCGTCTGCGTCTCTGTCTCTGTTTCTGTCTCTGTCTCTGTCTCTGTCTCTGTTTCTGTCTCCGTCTCTGTCTCTGTCTCTGCCTCCGCCTCTGTCTCTGTCTCTGTCTCTGTCGCTGAATCTCCCTCTGTCCCTGTCTCCGTCTCTGTCCCTGGCTCTGTCTCTGCCTCTGTCTCCGTCTCTGACTCTGTTTCTGTCTCTATCTCCGTCTCTGTCCCTGTCTCTGCCTCTGTCTTTGCCTCTGCCTCTGTCTCTGTCCCTGTCCGTCTCCCTGGCCCTGTCGCTGTCTCTGTCTCTGTCCCTGTCTCTGTCTCTGTCTCTGTCTCTGTCTCTGTCTCTGTCTCTGTCTCTGCCTCTGTCTCTGTCCCCGTATCTGTTTCTGTCTCTGTTTCTGTCTCTGCCTCTGTCTCTGTCTCTGTCTCTGCCGCTGTCTCTGTCTCTGTCTCTGTCTCTGCCTCTGTCTCCGTCTCTGTCTCTGTCTCTGTCTCTGTCTCTGTCTCTGTCTCTGTCTCTGTCTCTGCCTCTGTCTCTGTCCCCGTATCTGTCTCTGTCTCTGTTTCTGTCTCTGCCTCTGTCTCTGTCTCTGCCTCTGTCTCAGTCTCTGCCTCTGTCTCTGGCCCTGTCGCTGTCTCTGTCTCTGTCTCTGTATATGCATCTGTCTCTGTCTCTGTCTCTGTCTCTGTCTCTGTCTCTGTCTCTGTCGCTGTCTCTCCCCCTGTCTCTGTCTCTGTCTCTGTCTCTGTCTCTGTCTGTGTCTCTGTCTCTGTCTCTGTCTCTGTTTCTGTCTCTGTCTCTGTCTCTGTCTGTGTCTCTGCCTCTGTCTCGGTCTTTGTCTCCGTCTCTGTCTCTGTCTCTGTCTCTGTCTCTGTCTCTGCCTCTGTCTCTGTCCCCGTATCTGTCTCTGTCTCTGTTTCTGTCTCTGCCTCCGTCTGCGTCTCTGTCTCTGTTTCTGTCTCTGTCTCTGTCTCTGTCTCTGTTTCTGTCTCCGTCTCTGTCTCTGTCTCTGCCTCCGCCTCTGTCTCTGTCTCTGTCTCTGTCGCTGAATCTCCCTCTGTCCCTGTCTCCGTCTCTGTCCCTGGCTCTGTCTCTGCCTCTGTCTCCGTCTCTGAATCTGTTTCTGTCTCTATCTCCGTCTCTGTCCCTGTCTCTGCCTCTGTCTTTGCCTCTGCCTCTGTCTCTGTCCCTGTCCGTCTCCCTGGCCCTGTCGCTGTCTCTGTCTCTGTCCCTGTCTCTGTCTCTGTCTCTGTCTCTGTCTCTGTCTCTGTCTCTGTCTCTGCCTCTGTCTCTGTCCCCGTATCTGTTTCTGTCTCTGTTTCTGTCTCTGCCTCTGTCTCTGTCTCTGTCTCTGCCGCTGTCTCTGTCTCTGTCTCTGTCTCTGCCTCTGTCTCCGTCTCTGTCTCTGTCTCTGTCTCTGTCTCTGTCTCTGTCTCTGTCTCTGTCTCTGCCTCTGTCTCTGTCCCCGTATCTGTCTCTGTCTCTGTTTCTGTCTCTGCCTCTGTCTCTGTCTCTGCCTCTGTCTCAGTCTCTGCCTCTGTCTCTGGCCCTGTCGCTGTCTCTGTCTCTGTCTCTGTATATGCATCTGTCTCTGTCTCTGTCTCTGTCTCTGTCTCTGTCTCTGTCTCTGTCGCTGTCTCTCCCCCTGTCTCTGTCTCTGTCTCTGTCTCTGTCTCTGTCTGTGTCTCTGTCTCTGTCTCTGTCTCTGTTTCTGTCTCTGTCTCTGTCTCTGTCTGTGTCTCTGCCTCTGTCTCGGTCTTTGTCTCCGTCTCTGTCTCTGTCTCTGTCTCTGTCTCTGTCTCTGTCTCTGCCTCTGTCTCTGTCTCTGTCTCTGTCTCTGTCTCTGTCTCTGTCTCTGTCTCTGTCTCTGTCTCTGTCTCAGTCTCTGTCCCTGTCTCTGTGTCTATCTCTGCCTCTGACTCTGTCGCTGTCCCTGTCTATGTCTCTGTGTCTGCCTCCGCCTGCGTCTCTGTCTCTGTCTCTGTCTCTGTCTCTGTCTCTGTTTCTGTCTCTGTCTCTGTCTCTGTTTCTGTCTCTGTCTCTGTCTCTGTCTCTGTTTCTGTCTGTGTTTCTGTCTCTGTCTCTGTCTCTGTCTGTGTCTCTGCCTCCGTCTCGGTCTTTGTATCCGTCTCTGTCTCTGTCTCTGTCTCTGTCTCTGTCTCTGTCTCTGTCTCTGTCTCTGTCTCTGTCTCTGTCTCTGTCTCTGTCTCTGTCTCTGTCTCTGTCTCTGTCTCTGTCTCTGTCTCTGTCTCTGTCTCTGTCTCTGTCTGTGTCTCTGCCTCTGTCGCAGTCTCTGTCTCTGTCTCTGTCTCCGTCTCTGTCTCTGTCTCTGTCTCTGTCTCTGTCTCTGTCTCTGTCTCTGTCTCAGTCTCTGTCCCTGTCTCTGTGTCTATCTCTGCCTCTGAGTGTGTCGCTGTCCCTGTCTATGTCTCTGTCTCTGCCTCCGTCTGCGTCTCTGTCTCTCTCTCTGTCTCTGTCTCTGTCTCTGTCTCTGTCTCTGTTTCTGTCTCTGTCTCTGTCTCTGTCTCTGTCTCTGTCTCTGTCTCTGTCTCTGTCTCTGTCTGTGTCTCTGCCTCTGTCGCAGTCTCTGTCTCTGTCTCTGTCTCCGTCTCTGTCTCTGTCTCTGTCTCTGTCTCTGCCTCTGTCTCTGTCTCTGTTTCTGCCTCTGTCTCTGTCTGTGTCTCTGTCTCTGTCACTGTCTCCGTCTCTATCTCTTCCTCTGACTCTGTCGCTGTCCCTGTCTATGTCTCTGTCTCTGTCTCCGTCTGCGTCTCTGTCTCTGTCTCTGTCTCTGTCTCTGTTTCTGTCTCTGTCTCTGTTTCTGTCTCTGTCTCTGCCTCTGTCTGTGTCTCTGCCTCTGTCTCGGTCTTTGACTCCGTCTCTGTCTCTGTCCCTGTCTCTGCCTCTGTCTCTGTCTCTGTCTCTGTCTCTGTCTCTGCCTCCGTCTGCGTCTCTCTCTCTGTTTCTGTCTCTGTCTCTGTCTCTCTCTCTGTTTCTGTCTCCGTCTCTGTCCCAGTCTCTGTCTCTGTCTCTGTCTCCGTCTCTGTCCCGGGCTCTGTCTCTGCCTCTGTCTCCGTCTCTGACTCTGTTTCTGTCTCTATCTCCGTCTCTGTCCCTGTCTCTGCCTCTGTCTCTGTCTCTGCCTCTGTCTATGTCCCTGTCCCTCTCCCTGGCCCTGTCGCTGTCTCTGTCTCTGTCTCTGTATATGCATCTGTCTCTGTCTCTGTCTCTGTCTCTGGCTCTGTCTCTGCCTCTGTCTCTGTCTCTGTCGCTGTCTCAGTCTCTGTCTCCGTCTCAGTCTCTGTCTCTGTCTCTGTGTCTATCTCTGCCTCTGACTCTGTCACTGTCCCTGTCTCTGTCTCTGTCTGTGTCTCTGACTCTGTCTCGGTCTTTGTCTCCGTCTCTGTCTCTGTCTGTGTCTCTGTCTCTGTCTCTGTCTCCGTCTCTATCCCTGCCTCTGACTCTGTCGCTGTCCCTGTCTATGTCTCTGTCTCTGTCTCCGTCTGCGTCTCTGTCTCTGTCTCTGTCACTGTCTCTGTCTCTGTTTCTGTCTCTGACTCTGTCTCTGTTTCTGTCTCTGTCTCCGTCTCTGTCTGTGTCTCTGCCTCTGTCTCGGTCTTTCTCTCCGTCTCTGTCTCTGTCTCTGTCTCTGTCTCTGTCTCTGTCTCTGTCTCTGTCTCTGCCTCCGTCTGCGTCTCTGTCTCTGTTTCTGTCTCTGTCTCTGTCTCTGTCTCTGTTTCTGTCTCCGTCTCTGTCTCTGTCTCTGCCTCCGCCTCTGTCTCTGTCTCTGTCTCTGTCGCTGAATCTCCCTCTGTCCCTGTCTCCGTCTCTGTCCCTGGCTCTGTCTCTGCCTCTGTCTCCGTCTCTGACTCTGTTTCTGTCTCTATCTCCGTCTCTGTCCCTGTCTCTGCCTCTGTCTTTGCCTCTGCCTCTGTCTCTGTCCCTGTCCGTCTCCCTGGCCCTGTCGCTGTCTCTGTCTCTGTCCCTGTCTCTGTCTCTGTCTCTGTCTCTGTCTCTGTCTCTGTCTCTGTCTCTGCCTCTGTCTCTGTCCCCGTATCTGTTTCTGTCTCTGTTTCTGTCTCTGCCTCTGTCTCTGTCTCTGTCTCTGCCGCTGTCTCTGTCTCTGTCTCTGTCTCTGCCTCTGTCTCCGTCTCTGTCTCTGTCTCTGTCTCTGTCTCTGTCTCTGTCTCTGTCTCTGTCTCTGCCTCTGTCTCTGTCCCCGTATCTGTCTCTGTCTCTGTTTCTGTCTCTGCCTCTGTCTCTGTCTCTGCCTCTGTCTCAGTCTCTGCCTCTGTCTCTGGCCCTGTCGCTGTCTCTGTCTCTGTCTCTGTATATGCATCTGTCTCTGTCTCTGTCTCTGTCTCTGTCTCTGTCTCTGTCTCTGTCTCTGTCTCTGTCTCTGCCTCCGTCTGCGTCTCTGTCTCTGTTTCTGTCTCTGTCTCTGTCTCTGTCTCTGTTTCTGTCTCCGTCTCTGTCTCTGTCTCTGCCTCCGCCTCTGTCTCTGTCTCTGTCTCTGTCGCTGAATCTCCCTCTGTCCCTGTCTCCGTCTCTGTCCCTGGCTCTGTCTCTGCCTCTGTCTCCGTCTCTGAATCTGTTTCTGTCTCTATCTCCGTCTCTGTCCCTGTCTCTGCCTCTGTCTTTGCCTCTGCCTCTGTCTCTGTCCCTGTCCGTCTCCCTGGCCCTGTCCCTGTCTCTGTCTCTGTCTCTGTCTCTGTCTCTGTCTCTGTCTCTGTCTCTGCCTCTGTCTCTGTCCCCGTATCTGTTTCTGTCTCTGTTTCTGTCTCTGCCTCTGTCTCTGTCTCTGTCTCTGCCGCTGTCTCTGTCTCTGTCTCTGTCTCTGCCTCTGTCTCCGTCTCTGTCTCTGTCTCTGTCTCTGTCTCTGTCTCTGTCTCTGTCTCTGTCTCTGCCTCTGTCTCTGTCCCCGTATCTGTCTCTGTCTCTGTTTCTGTCTCTGCCTCTGTCTCTGTCTCTGCCTCTGTCTCAGTCTCTGCCTCTGTCTCTGGCCCTGTCGCTGTCTCTGTCTCTGTCTCTGTATATGCATCTGTCTCTGTCTCTGTCTCTGTCTCTGTCTCTGTCTCTGTCTCTGTCGCTGTCTCTCCCCCTGTCTCTGTCTCTGTCTCTGTCTCTGTCTCTGTCTGTGTCTCTGTCTCTGTCTCTGTCTCTGTTTCTGTCTCTGTCTCTGTCTCTGTCTGTGTCTCTGCCTCTGTCTCGGTCTTTGTCTCCGTCTCTGTCTCTGTCTCTGTCTCTGTCTCTGTCTCTGCCTCTGTCTCTGTCCCCGTATCTGTCTCTGTCTCTGTTTCTGTCTCTGCCTCCGTCTGCGTCTCTGTCTCTGTTTCTGTCTCTGTCTCTGTCTCTGTCTCTGTTTCTGTCTCCGTCTCTGTCTCTGTCTCTGCCTCCGCCTCTGTCTCTGTCTCTGTCTCTGTCGCTGAATCTCCCTCTGTCCCTGTCTCCGTCTCTGTCCCTGGCTCTGTCTCTGCCTCTGTCTCCGTCTCTGAATCTGTTTCTGTCTCTATCTCCGTCTCTGTCCCTGTCTCTGCCTCTGTCTTTGCCTCTGCCTCTGTCTCTGTCCCTGTCCGTCTCCCTGGCCCTGTCGCTGTCTCTGTCTCTGTCCCTGTCTCTGTCTCTGTCTCTGTCTCTGTCTCTGTCTCTGTCTCTGTCTCTGCCTCTGTCTCTGTCCCCGTATCTGTTTCTGTCTCTGTTTCTGTCTCTGCCTCTGTCTCTGTCTCTGTCTCTGCCGCTGTCTCTGTCTCTGTCTCTGTCTCTGCCTCTGTCTCCGTCTCTGTCTCTGTCTCTGTCTCTGTCTCTGTCTCTGTCTCTGTCTCTGTCTCTGCCTCTGTCTCTGTCCCCGTATCTGTCTCTGTCTCTGTTTCTGTCTCTGCCTCTGTCTCTGTCTCTGCCTCTGTCTCAGTCTCTGCCTCTGTCTCTGGCCCTGTCGCTGTCTCTGTCTCTGTCTCTGTATATGCATCTGTCTCTGTCTCTGTCTCTGTCTCTGTCTCTGTCTCTGTCTCTGTCGCTGTCTCTCCCCCTGTCTCTGTCTCTGTCTCTGTCTCTGTCTCTGTCTGTGTCTCTGTCTCTGTCTCTGTCTCTGTTTCTGTCTCTGTCTCTGTCTCTGTCTGTGTCTCTGCCTCTGTCTCGGTCTTTGTCTCCGTCTCTGTCTCTGTCTCTGTCTCTGTCTCTGTCTCTGTCTCTGCCTCTGTCTCTGTCTCTGTCTCTGTCTCTGTCTCTGTCTCTGTCTCTGTCTCTGTCTCTGTCTCTGTCTCAGTCTCTGTCCCTGTCTCTGTGTCTATCTCTGCCTCTGACTCTGTCGCTGTCCCTGTCTATGTCTCTGTGTCTGCCTCCGCCTGCGTCTCTGTCTCTGTCTCTGTCTCTGTCTCTGTCTCTGTTTCTGTCTCTGTCTCTGTCTCTGTTTCTGTCTCTGTCTCTGTCTCTGTCTCTGTTTCTGTCTGTGTTTCTGTCTCTGTCTCTGTCTCTGTCTGTGTCTCTGCCTCCGTCTCGGTCTTTGTATCCGTCTCTGTCTCTGTCTCTGTCTCTGTCTCTGTCTCTGTCTCTGTCTCTGTCTCTGTCTCTGTCTCTGTCTCTGTCTCTGTCTCTGTCTCTGTCTCTGTCTCTGTCTCTGTCTCTGTCTCTGTCTCTGTCTCTGTCTCTGTCTCTGTCTGTGTCTCTGCCTCTGTCGCAGTCTCTGTCTCTGTCTCTGTCTCCGTCTCTGTCTCTGTCTCTGTCTCTGTCTCTGTCTCTGTCTCTGTCTCTGTCTCAGTCTCTGTCCCTGTCTCTGTGTCTATCTCTGCCTCTGAGTGTGTCGCTGTCCCTGTCTATGTCTCTGTCTCTGCCTCCGTCTGCGTCTCTGTCTCTCTCTCTGTCTCTGTCTCTGTCTCTGTCTCTGTCTCTGTTTCTGTCTCTGTCTCTGTCTCTGTCTCTGTCTCTGTCTCTGTCTCTGTCTCTGTCTCTGTCTGTGTCTCTGCCTCTGTCGCAGTCTCTGTCTCTGTCTCTGTCTCCGTCTCTGTCTCTGTCTCTGTCTCTGTCTCTGCCTCTGTCTCTGTCTCTGTTTCTGCCTCTGTCTCTGTCTGTGTCTCTGTCTCTGTCACTGTCTCCGTCTCTATCTCTTCCTCTGACTCTGTCGCTGTCCCTGTCTATGTCTCTGTCTCTGTCTCCGTCTGCGTCTCTGTCTCTGTCTCTGTCTCTGTCTCTGTTTCTGTCTCTGTCTCTGTTTCTGTCTCTGTCTCTGCCTCTGTCTGTGTCTCTGCCTCTGTCTCGGTCTTTGACTCCGTCTCTGTCTCTGTCCCTGTCTCTGCCTCTGTCTCTGTCTCTGTCTCTGTCTCTGTCTCTGCCTCCGTCTGCGTCTCTCTCTCTGTTTCTGTCTCTGTCTCTGTCTCTCTCTCTGTTTCTGTCTCCGTCTCTGTCCCAGTCTCTGTCTCTGTCTCTG
This sequence comes from Megachile willughbiella, assembly GCA_945859595.2. Lineage (NCBI taxonomy): Eukaryota > Metazoa > Arthropoda > Insecta > Hymenoptera > Megachilidae > Megachile > Megachile willughbiella. The sequence continues at coordinate 165,498 of CAMAOD020000182.1, read as the reverse complement.
TCTCCGTCTCTGTCCCGGGCTCTGTCTCTGCCTCTGTCTCCGTCTCTGACTCTGTTTCTGTCTCTATCTCCGTCTCTGTCCCTGTCTCTGCCTCTGTCTCTGTCTCTGCCTCTGTCTATGTCCCTGTCCCTCTCCCTGGCCCTGTCGCTGTCTCTGTCTCTGTCTCTGTATATGCATCTGTCTCTGTCTCTGTCTCTGTCTCTGGCTCTGTCTCTGCCTCTGTCTCTGTCTCTGTCGCTGTCTCAGTCTCTGTCTCCGTCTCAGTCTCTGTCTCTGTCTCTGTGTCTATCTCTGCCTCTGACTCTGTCACTGTCCCTGTCTCTGTCTCTGTCTGTGTCTCTGACTCTGTCTCGGTCTTTGTCTCCGTCTCTGTCTCTGTCTGTGTCTCTGTCTCTGTCTCTGTCTCCGTCTCTATCCCTGCCTCTGACTCTGTCGCTGTCCCTGTCTATGTCTCTGTCTCTGTCTCCGTCTGCGTCTCTGTCTCTGTCTCTGTCACTGTCTCTGTCTCTGTTTCTGTCTCTGACTCTGTCTCTGTTTCTGTCTCTGTCTCCGTCTCTGTCTGTGTCTCTGCCTCTGTCTCGGTCTTTCTCTCCGTCTCTGTCTCTGTCTCTGTCTCTGTCTCTGTCTCTGTCTCTGTCTCTGTCTCTGTCTCTGCCTCCGTCTGCGTCTCTGTCTCTGTTTCTGTCTCTGTCTCTGTCTCTGTCTCTGTTTCTGTCTCCGTCTCTGTCTCTGTCTCTGCCTCCGCCTCTGTCTCTGTCTCTGTCTCTGTCGCTGAATCTCCCTCTGTCCCTGTCTCCGTCTCTGTCCCTGGCTCTGTCTCTGCCTCTGTCTCCGTCTCTGACTCTGTTTCTGTCTCTATCTCCGTCTCTGTCCCTGTCTCTGCCTCTGTCTTTGCCTCTGCCTCTGTCTCTGTCCCTGTCCGTCTCCCTGGCCCTGTCGCTGTCTCTGTCTCTGTCCCTGTCTCTGTCTCTGTCTCTGTCTCTGTCTCTGTCTCTGTCTCTGTCTCTGCCTCTGTCTCTGTCCCCGTATCTGTTTCTGTCTCTGTTTCTGTCTCTGCCTCTGTCTCTGTCTCTGTCTCTGCCGCTGTCTCTGTCTCTGTCTCTGTCTCTGCCTCTGTCTCCGTCTCTGTCTCTGTCTCTGTCTCTGTCTCTGTCTCTGTCTCTGTCTCTGTCTCTGCCTCTGTCTCTGTCCCCGTATCTGTCTCTGTCTCTGTTTCTGTCTCTGCCTCTGTCTCTGTCTCTGCCTCTGTCTCAGTCTCTGCCTCTGTCTCTGGCCCTGTCGCTGTCTCTGTCTCTGTCTCTGTATATGCATCTGTCTCTGTCTCTGTCGCTGTCTCTCCCCCTGTCTCTGTCTCTGTCTCTGTCTCTGTCTCTGTCTGTGTCTCTGTCTCTGTCTCTGTCTCTGTTTCTGTCTCTGTCTCTGTCTCTGTCTGTGTCTCTGCCTCTGTCTCGGTCTTTGTCTCCGTCTCTGTCTCTGTCTCTGTCTCTGTCTCTGTCTCTGCCTCTGTCTCTGTCCCCGTATCTGTCTCTGTCTCTGTTTCTGTCTCTGCCTCCGTCTGCGTCTCTGTCTCTGTTTCTGTCTCTGTCTCTGTCTCTGTCTCTGTTTCTGTCTCCGTCTCTGTCTCTGTCTCTGCCTCCGCCTCTGTCTCTGTCTCTGTCTCTGTCGCTGAATCTCCCTCTGTCCCTGTCTCCGTCTCTGTCCCTGGCTCTGTCTCTGCCTCTGTCTCCGTCTCTGAATCTGTTTCTGTCTCTATCTCCGTCTCTGTCCCTGTCTCTGCCTCTGTCTTTGCCTCTGCCTCTGTCTCTGTCCCTGTCCGTCTCCCTGGCCCTGTCGCTGTCTCTGTCTCTGTCCCTGTCTCTGTCTCTGTCTCTGTCTCTGTCTCTGTCTCTGTCTCTGTCTCTGCCTCTGTCTCTGTCCCCGTATCTGTTTCTGTCTCTGTTTCTGTCTCTGCCTCTGTCTCTGTCTCTGTCTCTGCCGCTGTCTCTGTCTCTGTCTCTGTCTCTGCCTCTGTCTCCGTCTCTGTCTCTGTCTCTGTCTCTGTCTCTGTCTCTGTCTCTGTCTCTGTCTCTGCCTCTGTCTCTGTCCCCGTATCTGTCTCTGTCTCTGTTTCTGTCTCTGCCTCTGTCTCTGTCTCTGCCTCTGTCTCAGTCTCTGCCTCTGTCTCTGGCCCTGTCGCTGTCTCTGTCTCTGTCTCTGTATATGCATCTGTCTCTGTCTCTGTCTCTGTCTCTGTCTCTGTCTCTGTCTCTGTCTCTGTCGCTGTCTCTCCCCCTGTCTCTGTCTCTGTCTCTGTCTCTGTCTCTGTCTGTGTCTCTGTCTCTGTCTCTGTCTCTGTTTCTGTCTCTGTCTCTGTCTCTGTCTGTGTCTCTGCCTCTGTCTCGGTCTTTGTCTCCGTCTCTGTCTCTGTCTCTGTCTCTGTCTCTGTCTCTGTCTCTGTCTGTGTCTCTGTCTCTGTCTCTGTCTCTGTCTCTGTCTCTGTCTCTGTCTCTGTCTCTGTCTCTGTCTCTGTCTCTGTCTCTGTCTCTGTCTCTGTCTCTGTCTCTGTCTCTGTCTCTGTCTCTGTCTCTGTCTCTGTCTCTGTCTGTGTCTCTGCCTCTGTCGCAGTCTCTGTCTCTGTCTCTGTCTCCGTCTCTGTCTCTGTCTCTGTCTCTGTCTCTGTCTCTGTCTCTGTCTCAGTCTCTGTCCCTGTCTCTGTGTCTATCTCTGCCTCTGAGTGTGTCGCTGTCCCTGTCTATGTCTCTGTCTCTGCCTCCGTCTGCGTCTCTGTCTCTCTCTCTGTCTCTGTCTCTGTCTCTGTCTCTGTCTCTGTCTCTGTTTCTGTCTCTGTCTCTGCCTCTGTCTCTGGCCCTGTCGCTGTCTCTGTCTCTGTCTCTGTTTCTGCCTCTGTCTCTGTCTGTGTCTCTGTCTCTGTCACTGTCTCCGTCTCTATCTCTTCCTCTGACTCTGTCTCTGTCTCTGCCTCTGTCTCTGTCCCCGTATCTGTCTCTGTCTCTGTTTCTGTCTCTGCCTGTGTCTCTGTCTCTGCCTCTGTCTCAGTCTCTGCCTCTGTCTCTGGCCCTGTCGCTGTCTCTGTCTCTGTCTCTGTATATGCATCTGTCTCTGTCTCTGTCTCTGTCTCTGTCTCTGTCTCTGTCGCTGTCTCTCCCCCTGCCTCTGGCTCTGTCTCTGTCTCTGTCTCTGTCTGTGTCTCTGTCTCTGTCTCTGTCTCTGTCTCTGTTTCTGTCTCTGTCTCTGTCTCTGTCTCTGTCTCTGTCTGTGTCTCTGCCTCTGTCTCAGACCTGTCTCTGTCTCTGTATCCGTCTCTGTCTCTGTCACTGTCTCTGCCTCTGTCTCTGTCTCTGTTTCTGCCTCTGTCTCTGTCTGTGTCTCTGTCTCTGTCTCTGTCTACGTCTCTATCTCTGCCTCTGACTCTGTCGCTGTCCCTGTCTATGTCTCTGTCTCTGTCTCCGTCTGCGTCTCTGTCTCTGTCTCTGTCTCTGTTTCTGTCTCTGTCTCTGTCTCTGTTTCTGTCTCTGTCTCTGTCTCTGTCTCTGTCTGTGTCTCTGCCTCTGTCTCTGTCTTTGTCTCCGTCTCTGTCTCTGTCTCTGTCTCTGTCTCTGTCTCTGTCTCTGTCTCTGCATCCGTCTGCGTCTCTGTCTCTGTCTCTGTCTCTGTCTCTGTCTCTGTCTCTGTCTCTGTCTCTGTTTCTGTCTCCGTCTCTGTCTCTGTCTCTGCCTCTGCCTCTGTCTCTGTCTCTGTCTCTGTCGCTGACTCTCCCTCTGTCCCTGTCTCCGTCTCTGTCCCTGGCTCTGTCTCTGCCTCTGTCTCCGTCTCTGACTCTGTTTCTGTCTCTATCTACGTCTGTGTCCCTGTCCCTGCCTCTGTCTTTGCCTCTGCCTCTGTCTCTGTCCTTGTCCGTCTCCCTGGCCCTGCCGCTGTCTCTGTCTCTGTCCCTGTCTCTGTCTCTGTCTCCGTCTCTGTCTCTGTCTCTGTCTCTGTCTCTGTCTCTGTCTCTGTCTCTGTCTCAGTCTCTGTCCCTGTCTCTGTGTCTATCTCTGCCTCTGAGTGTGTCGCTGTCCCTGTCTATGTCTCTGTCTCTGCCTCCGTCTGCGTCTCTGTCTCTCTCTCTGTCTCTGTCTCTGTCTCTGTCTCTGTCTCTGTCTCTGTTTCTGTCTCTATCTCTGTCTCTGTCTCTGTCTCTGTCTCTGTCTCTGTCTGTGTCTCTGCCTCTGTCGCAGTCTCTGTCTCTGTCTCTGTCTCCGTCTCTGTCTCTGTCTCTGTCTCTGTCTCTGCCTCTGTCTCTGTCTCTGTTTCTGCCTCTGTCTCTGTCTGTGTCTCTGTCTCTGTCACTGTCTCCGTCTCTATCTCTTCCTCTGATTCTGTCGCTGTCCCTGTCTATGTCTCTGTCTCTGCCTCTGTCTCAGTCTCTGTCTCTGTCTCTGTCTCTGTCGCTGTCTCTGTCTCTGTCTCTGTATATGCATCTGTCTCTGTCTCTGTCTCCGTCTCTGTCTCTGTCTCTGTCTGTGTCTCTGTCTCTGTCTCTGTCTCTGTCTCTGTCTCTGTCTCTGTCTCTGTCTCTGTCTCTGTCTCTGTCTCTGTCTCTGTCTCTGTCTCTGTCTCTGTCTCTGTTTCTGTCTCTGTCTCTGTCTCTGTCTCTGTCTCTGTCTCTGTCTGTGTCTCTGCCTCTGTCGCAGTCTCTGTCTCTGTCTCTGTCTCCGTCTCTGTCTCTGTCTCCGTCTCTGTTTCTGCCTCTGTCTCTGTTTCTGCCTCTGTCTCTGTCTGTGTCTCTGTCTCTGTCTCTGTCTCTGTCTCTGTCTGTGTCTCTGCCTCTGTCGCAGTCTCTGTCGCTGTCTCTGTCTCCGTCTCTGTCTCTGTCTCTGTCTCTGTCTCTGCCTCTGTCTCTGTCTCTGTTTCTGCCTCTGTCTCTGTCTGTGTCTCTGTCTCTGTCACTGTCTCCGTCTCTATCTCTTCCTCTGATTCTGTCGCTGTCCCTGTCTATGTCTCTGTCTCTGCCTCTGTCTCAGTCTCTGTCTCTGTCTCTGTCTCTGTCGCTGTCTCTGTCTCTGTCTCTGTATATGCATCTGTCTCTGTCTCTGTCTCCGTCTCTGTCTCTGTCTCTGTCTGTGTCTCTGTCTCTGTCTCTGTCTCTGTCTCTGTCTCTGTCTCTGTCTCTGTCTCTGTCTCTGTCTCTGTCTCTGTCTCTGTTTCTGTCTCTGTCTCTGTCTCTGTCTCTGTCTCTGTCTCTGTCTGTGTCTCTGCCTCTGTCGCAGTCTCTGTCTCTGTCTCTGTCTCCGTCTCTGTCTCTGTCTCTGTCTCTGTTTCTGCCTCTGTCTCTGTTTCTGCCTCTGTCTCTGTCTGTGTCTCTGTCTCTGTCTCTGTCTCCGTCTCTATCTCTTCCTCTGACTCTGTCGCTGTCCCTGTCTATGTCTCTGTCTCTGTCTCCGTCTGCGTCTCTGTCTCTGTCTCTGTCTCTGTCTCTGTCTCTGTTTCTGTCTCTGTCTCTGTTTCTGTCTCTGTCTCTGCCCCTGTCTGTGTCTCTGCCTCTGTCTCGGTCTTTGACTCCGTCTCTGTCTCTGTCCCTGTCTCTGTCTCTGTCTCTGTCTCTGTCTCTGCCTCCGTCTGCGTCTCTGTCTCTGTCTCTGTCTCTGTCTCTGTCTCTGTTTCTGTCTCTGTCTCTGTCTCTGTCTCTGTTTCTGTCTCTGTCTCTGTCTCTGTCTCTGTCTCCGTCTCTGTCTCTGTCTCTGTCTCTGTCTCTGTCTCTGTCTCTGTCTCAGTCTCTGTCCCTGTCTCTGTGTCTATCTCTGCCTCTGAGTGTGTCGCTGTCCCTGTCTATGTCTCTGTCTCTGCCTCCGTCTGCGTCTCTGTCTCTCTCTCTGTCTCTGTCTCTGTCTCTGTCTCTGTCTCTGTCTCTGTCTCTGTTTCTGTCTCTGTCTCTGTCTCTGTCTCTGTCTCTGTCTCTGTCTCTGTCTCTGTTTCTGTCTCTGTCTCTGTTTCTGTCTCTGTCTCTGCCTCTGTCTGTGTCTCTGCCTCTGTCTCGGTCTTTGACTCCGTCTCTGTCTCTGTCCCTGTCTCTGCCTCTGTCTCTGTCTCTGTCTCTGTCTCTGTCTCTGCCTCCGTCTGCGTCTCTGTCTCTGTTTCTGTCTCTGTCTCTGTCTGTCTCTCTGTTTGTGTCTCCGTCTCTGTCCCAGTCTCTGTCTCTGTCTCTGTCTCCGTCTCTGTCCCGGGCTCTGTCTCTGCCTCTGTCTCCGTCTCTGACTCTGTTTCTGTCTCTATCTCCGTCTCTGTCCCTGTCTCTGCCTCTGTCTCTGTCTCTGCCTCTGTCTATGTCCCTGGCCCTCTCCCTGGCCCTGTCGCTGTCTCTGTCTCTGTCTCTGTATATGCATCTGTCTCTGTCTCTGTCTCTGTCTCTGGCTCTGTCTCTGCCTCTGTCTCTGTCTCTGTCGCTGTCTCTGTCTCTGTCTCCGTCTCAGTCTCTGTCTCTGTCTCTGTGTCTATCTCTGCCTCTGACTCTGTCACTGTCCCTGTCTCTGTCTCTGTCTGTGTCTCTGACTCTGTCTCGGTCTTTGTCTCCGTCTCTGTCTCTGTCTGTGTCTCTGTCTCTGTCTCTGTCTCCGTCTCTATCCCTGCCTCTGACTCTGTCGCTGTCCCTGTCTATGTCTCTGTCTCTGTCTCCGTCTGCGTCTCTGTCTCTGTCTCTGTCTCTGTCTCTGTCTCTGTTTCTGTCTCTGACTCTGTCTCTGTTTCTGTCTCTGTCTCCGTCTCTGTCTGTGTCTCTGCCTCTGTCTCGGTCTTTGTCTCCGTCTCTGTCTCTGTCTCTGTCTCTGTCTCTGTCTCTGCCTCTGTCTCTGTCTCTGTTTCTGCCTCTGTCTCTGTCTGTGTCTCTGCATCCGTCTGCGTCTCTGTCTCTGTCTCTGTCTCTGTCTCTGTCTCTGTCTCTGTCTCTGTCTCTGTCTCTGCCTCTGTCTCTGTCCCCGTATCTGTTTCTGTCTCTGTTTCTGTCTCTGCCTCTGTCTCTGTCTCTGCCTCTGTCTCAGTCTCTGTCTCTGTCTCTGGCCCTGTCGCTGTCTCTGTCTCTGTCTCTGTATATGCATCTGTCTCTGTCTCTGTCTCCGTCTCTGTCTCTGTCTCTGTCTGTGTCTCTGTCTCTGTCTCTGTCTCTGTCTCTGTCTCTGTCTCTGTCTCTGTCTCTGTCTCTGTCTCTGTCTCTGTCTCTGTCTCTGTCTCTGTCTCTGTCTCTGTCTGTGTCTCTGCCTCTGTCGCAGTCTCTGTCTCTGTCTCTGTCTCCGTCTCTGTCTCTGTCTCTGTTTCTGCCTCTGTCTCTGTTTCTGCCTCTGTCTCTGTCTGTGTCTCTGTCTCTGTCTCTGTCTCCGTCTCTATCTCTTCCTCTGACTCTGTCGCTGTCCCTGTCTATGTCTCTGTCTCTGTCTCCGTCTGCGTCTCTGTCTCTGTCTCTGTCTCTGTCTCTGTCTCTGTTTCTGTCTCTGTCTCTGTTTCTGTCTCTGTCTCTGCCTCTGTCTGTGTCTCTGCCTCTGTCTCGGTCTTTGACTCCGTCTCTGTCTCTGTCCCTGTCTCTGTCTCTGTCTCTGTCTCTGTCTCTGCCTCCGTCTGCGTCTCTGTCTCTGTCTCTGTCTCTGTCTCTCTCTCTGTTTCTGTCTCCGTCTCTGTCCCAGTCTCTGTCTCTGTCTCTGTCTCCGTCTCTGTCCCGGGCTCTGTCTCTGCCTCTGTCTCCGTCTCTGACTCTGTTTCTGTCTCTATCTCCGTCTCTGTCCCTGTCTCTGCCTCTGTCTCTGTCTCTGCCTCTGTCTATGTCCCTGTCCCTCTCCCTGGCCCTGTCGCTGTCTCTGTCTCTGCCTCTGTATATGCATCTGTCTCTGTCTCTGTCTCTGTCTCTGTCTCTGGCTCTGTCTCTGCCTCTGTCTCTGTCTCTGTCTTTGTCTCTGTCTCTGTCTCCGTCTCAGTCTCTGTCTCTGTCTCTGTGTCTATCTCTGCCTCTGACTCTGTCACTGTCCCTGTCTCTGTCTCTGTCTGTGTCTCTGACTCTGTCTCGGTCTTTGTCTCCGTCTCTGTCTCTGTCTGTGTCTCTGTCTCTGTCTCTGTCTCCGTCTCTATCCCTGCCTCTGACTCTGTCGCTGTCCCTGTCTATGTCTCTGTCTCTGTCTCCGTCTGCGTCTCTGTCTCTGTCTCTGTCTCTGTCTCTGTCTCTGTTTCTGTCTCTGACTCTGTCTCTGTTTCTGTCTCTGTCTCCGTCTCTGTCTGTGTCTCTGCCTCTGTCTCGGTCTTTGTCTCCGTCTCTGTCTCTGTCTCTGTCTCTGTCTCTGTCTCTGTCTCTGTCTCTGTCTCTGTCTCTGTCTCTGTCTCTGCCTCCGTCTGCGTCTCTGTCTCTGTTTCTGTCTCTGTCTCTGTCTCTGTCTCTGTTTCTGTCTTCGTCTCTGTCTCTGTCTCTGCCTCCGCCTCTGTCTCTGTCTCTGTCTCTGTCGCTGAATCTCCCTCTGTCCCTGTCTCCGTCTCTGTCCCTGGCTCTGTCTCTGCCTCTGTCTCCGTCTCTGACTCTGTTTCTGTCTCTATCTCCGTCTCTGTCCCTGTCTCTGCCTCTGTCTTTGCCTCTGCCTCTGTCTCTGTCCCTGTCCGTCTCCCTGGCCCTGTCGCTGTCTCTGTCTCTGTCCCTGTCTCTGTCTCTGTCTGTGTCTCTGTCTCTGTCTCCGTCTCTGTCTCTGCCGCTGTCTCTGCCTCTGTCTCTGCCGCTGTCTCTGTCTCTGTCTCTGTCTCTGCCTCTGTCTGCGTCTCTGTCTCTGTCTCTGTCTCTGTCTCTGTCTCTGTCTCTGTCTCTGTCTCTGTCTCTGCCTCTGTCTCTGTCCCCGTATCTGTCTCTGTCTCTGTTTCTGTCTCTGCCTCTGTCTCTGTCTCTGCCTCTGTCTCAGACTCTGCCTCTGTCTCTGGCCCTGTCGCTGTCTCTGTCTCTGTCTCTGTATATGCATCTGTCTCTGTCTCTGTCTCTGTCTCTGTCTCTGTCTCTGTCGCTGTCTCTCCCCCTGCCTCTGGCTCTGTCTCTGTCTCTGTCTCTGTCTGTGTCTCTGTCTCTGTCTCTGTCTCTGTTTCTGTCTCTGTCTCTGTCTCTGTCTCTGTCTCTGTCTCTGTCTGTGTCTCTGCCTCTGTCTCAGTCCCTGTCTCTGTCTCTGTATCCGTCTCTGTCTCTGTCACTGTCTCTGCCTCTGTCTCTGTCTCTGTTTCTGCCTCTGTCTCTGTCTGTGTCTCTGTCTCTGTCTCTGTCTACGTCTCTATCTCTGCCTCTGACTCTGTCGCTGTCCCTGTCTATGTCTCTGTCTCTGTCTCCGTCTGCGTCTCTGTCTCTGTCTCTGTCGCTGTCTCTGTCTCTGTCTCCGTCTCAGTCTCTGTCTCTGTCTCTGTGTCTATCTCTGCCTCTGACTCTGTCACTGTCCCTGTCTCTGTCTCTGTCTGTGTCTCTGACTCTGTCTCGGTCTTTGTCTCCGTCTCTGTCTCTGTCTGTGTCTCTGTCTCTGTCTCTGTCTCCGTCTCTATCCCTGCCTCTGACTCTGTCGCTGTCCCTGTCTATGTCTCTGTCTCTGTCTCCGTCTGCGTCTCTGTCTCTGTCTCTGTCTCTGTCTCTGTCTCTGTTTCTGTCTCTGACTCTGTCTCTGTTTCTGTCTCTGTCTCCGTCTCTGTCTGTGTCTCTGCCTCTGTCTCGGTCTTTGTCTCCGTCTCTGCCTCTGTCTCTGCCGCTGTCTCTGTCTCTGTCTCTGTCTCTGCCTCTGTCTCCGTCTCTGTCTCTGTCTCTGTCTCTGTCTCTGTCTCTGTCTCTGTCTCTGTCTCTGTCTCTGTCTCTGCCTCTGTCTCTGTCTCTGTTTCTGTCTCTGCCTCTGTCTCTGTCTCTTCCTCTGTCTCAGTCTCTGCCTCTGTCTCTGGCCCTGTCGCTGTCTCTGTCTCTGTCTCTGTATATGCATCTGTCTCTGTCTCTGTCTCTGTCTCTGTCTCTGCCTCTGTCTCTGTCTCTGTCTCTGTTTCTGTCTCTGCCTCTGTCTCTGTCTCTGCCTCTGTCTCAGTCTCTGCCTCTGTCTCTGGCCCTGTCGCTGTCTCTGTCTCTGTCTCTGTATATGCATCTGTCTCTGTCTCTGTCTCTGTCTCTGTCTCTGTCTCTGTCGCTGTCTCTCCCCCTGTCTCTGTCTCTGTCTCTGTCTCTGTCTCTGTCTGTGTCTCTGTCTCTGTCTCTGTCTCTGTTTCTGTCTCTGTCTCTGTCTCTGTCTCTGTCTCTGTCTGTGTCTCTGCCTCTGTCTCAGTCCCTGTCTCGGTCTCTGTATCCGTCTCTGTCTCTGTCACTGTCTCTGCCTCTGTCTCTGTCTCTGTTTCTGCCTCTGTCTCTGTCTGTGTCTCTGTCTCTGTCTCTGTCTCCGTCTCTATCTCTGCCTCTGACTCTGTCGCTGTCCCTGTCTATGTCTCTGTCTCTGTCTCCGTCTGCGTCTCTGTCTCTGTCTCTGTCTCTGTTTCTGTCTCTGTCTCTGTTTCTGTCTCAGTCTCTGTCTCTGTCTGTGTCTCTGCCTCTGTCTCTGTCTTTGTCTCCGTCTCTGTCTCTGTCTCTGTCTCTGTCTCTGTCTCTGTCTCTGTCTCTGTCTCTGCATCCGTCTGCGTGTCTGTCTCTGTCTCTGTCTCTGTCTCTGTCTCTGTCTCTGTTTCTGTCTGCGTCTCTGTCTCTGTCTCTGCCTCTGCCTCTGTCTCTGTCTCTGTCTCTGTCGCTGACTCTCCCTCTGTCCCTGTCTCCGTCTCTGTCCCTGGCTCTGTCTCTGCCTCTGTCTCCGTCTCTGACTCTGTTTCTGTCTCTATCTACGTCTCTGTCCCTGTCCCTGCCTCTGTCTTTGCCTCTGCCTCTGTCTCTGTCCTTGTCCGTCTCCCTGGCCCTGCCGCTGTCTCTGTCTCTGTCCCTGTCTCTGTCTCTGTCTGTGTCTCTGTCTGTGTCTCCGTCTCTGTCTCTGCCGCTGTCTCTGCCTCTGTCTCTGCCGCTGTCTCTGTCTCTGTCTCTGTCTCTGTCTCTGTCTCTGTCTCTGTCTCTGTCGCTGTCTCTGTCTCTGTCTCTGTCTCTGTCTCTGTCTCTGCCTCTGTCTCTGTCTCTGTCTCTGTCTCTGTCTCTGTCTCAGTCTCTGTCCCTGTCTCTGTGTCTATCTCTGCCTCTGACTCTGTCGCTGTCCCTGTCTATGTCTCTGTCTCTGCCTCCGTCTGCGTCTCTGCCTCTGTCTCTGTCTCTGTCTCTGTCTCTGTTTCTGTCTCTGTCTCTGTCTCTGTCTCTGTTTCTGTCTCTGTCTCTGTCTCTGTCTCTGTCTCTGTCTCTGTCTCTGTCTCTGTCTCTGTCTCTGTCTCTGTCTCTGTCTCTGTCTCTGTCTGTGTCTCTGCCTCTGTCTCGGTCTTTGTATCCGTCTCTGTCTCTGTCTCTGTCTCTGTCTCTGTCTCTGTCTCTGTCTCTGTCTCTGTCTCTGTCTCTGTCTCTGTCTCTGTCTCTGTCTCTGTCTCTGTCTCTGTCTCTGTCTCTGTCTCAGTCTCTGTCCCTGTCTCTGTGTCTATCTCTGCCTCTGACTCTGTCGCTGTACCTGTCTATGTCTCTGTCTCTGCCTCCGTCTGCGTCTCTGTCTCTGTCTCTGTCTCTGTCTCTGTCTCTGTCTCTGTCTCTGTCTCTGTCTCTGTTTCTGTCTCTGTCTCTGTCTCTGTCTCTGTCTCTGTCTCTGTCTCTGTCTCTGTCTGTGTCTCTGCCTCTGCCTCAGTCTCTGTCTCCGTCTCTGTCTCCGTCTCTGTCTCTGTCTCTGTCTCTGCCTCTGTCTCTGTCTCTGTTTCTGCCTCTGTCTCTGTCTGCGTCTCTGTCTCTGTCTCTGTCTCTGTCTCCGTCTCTATCCCTGCCTCTGACTCTGTCGCTGTCCCTGTCTATGTCTCTGTCTCTGTCTCCGTCTGCGTCTCTGTCTCTGTCTCTGTCTCTGTCTCTGTCTCTGTTTCTGTCTCTGACTCTGTCTCTGCCTCTGTCTCGGTCCCCGTATCTGTCTCTGTCTCTGTCTCTGTCTCTGTTTCTGTCTCCGTCTCTGTCTCTGTCTCTGTCTCTGTCTCTGTCTCTGTTTCTGTCTCTGTCTCTGTCTCTGTCTGTGTCTCTGCCTCTGTCTCGGTCTTTGTCTCCGCCTCTGTCTCCGTCTCTGACTCTGTTTCTGTCTCTATCTACGTCTCTGTCCCTGTCCCTGCCTCTGTCTTTGCCTCTGCCTCTGTCTCTGTCCTTGTCCGTCTCCCTGGCCCTGCCGCTGTCTCTGTCTCTGTCCCTGTCTCTGTCTCTGTCTGTGTCTCTGTCTGTGTCTCCGTCTCTGTCTCTGCCGCTGTCTCTGCCTCTGTCTCTGCCGCTGTCTCTGTCTCTGTCTCTGTCTCTGTCTCTGTCTCTGTCTCTGTCTCTGTCGCTGTCTCTGTCTCTGTCTCTGTCCCTGTCTCTGCCTCTGTCTTTGCCTCTGCCTCTGTCTCTGTCCCTGTCCGTCTCCCTGGCCCTGTCGCTGTCTCTGTCTCTGTCCCTGTCTCTGTCTCTGTCTGTGTCTCTGTCTCTGTCTCCGTCTCTGTCTCTGCCGCTGTCTCTGCCTCTGTCTCTGCCGCTGTCTCTGTCTCTGTCTCTGTCTCTGCCTCTGTCTGCGTCTCTGTCTCTGTCTCTGTCTCTGTCTCTGTCTCTGTCTCTGTCTCTGTCTCTGTCTCTGTCTCTGCCTCTGTCTCTGTCCCCGTATCTGTCTCTGTCTCTGTTTCTGTCTCTGCCTCTGTCTCTGTCTCTGCCTCTGTCTCAGACTCTGCCTCTGTCTCTGGCCCTGTCGCTGTCTCTGTCTCTGTCTCTGTATATGCATCTGTCTCTGTCTCTGTCTCTGTCTCTGTCTCTGTCTCTGTCGCTGTCTCTCCCCCTGCCTCTGGCTCTGTCTCTGTCTCTGTCTCTGTCTGTGTCTCTGTCTCTGTCTCTGTCTCTGTTTCTGTCTCTGTCTCTGTCTCTGTCTCTGTCTCTGTCTCTGTCTGTGTCTCTGCCTCTGTCTCAGTCCCTGTCTCTGTCTCTGTATCCGTCTCTGTCTCTGTCACTGTCTCTGCCTCTGTCTCTGTCTATGTTTCTGCCTCTGTCTCTGTCTGTGTCTCTGTCTCTGTCTCTGTCTACGTCTCTATCTCTGCCTCTGACTCTGTCGCTGTCCCTGTCTATGTCTCTGTCTCTGTCTCCGTCTGCGTCTCTGTCTCTGTCTCTGTCGCTGTCTCTGTCTCTGTCTCCGTCTCAGTCTCTGTCTCTGTCTCTGTGTCTATCTCTGCCTCTGACTCTGTCACTGTCCCTGTCTCTGTCTCTGTCTGTGTCTCTGACTCTGTCTCGGTCTTTGTCTCCGTCTCTGTCTCTGTCTGTGTCTCTGTCTCTGTCTCTGTCTCCGTCTCTATCCCTGCCTCTGACTCTGTCGCTGTCCCTGTCTATGTCTCTGTCTCTGTCTCCGTCTGCGTCTCTGTCTCTGTCTCTGTCTCTGTCTCTGTCTCTGTTTCTGTCTCTGACTCTGTCTCTGTTTCTGTCTCTGTCTCCGTCTCTGTCTGTGTCTCTGCCTCTGTCTCGGTCTTTGTCTCCGTCTCTGCCTCTGTCTCTGCCGCTGTCTCTGTCTCTGTCTCTGTCTCTGCCTCTGTCTCCGTCTCTGTCTCTGTCTCTGTCTCTGTCTCTGTCTCTGTCTCTGTCTCTGTCTCTGTCTCTGTCTCTGCCTCTGTCTCTGTCTCTGTTTCTGTCTCTGCCTCTGTCTCTGTCTCTGCCTCTGTCTCAGTCTCTGCCTCTGTCTCTGGCCCTGTCGCTGTCTCTGTCTCTGTCTCTGTATATGCATCTGTCTCTGTCTCTGTCTCTGTCTCTGTCTCTGCCTCTGTCTCTGTCTCTGTCTCTGTTTCTGTCTCTGCCTCTGTCTCTGTCTCTGCCTCTGTCTCAGTCTCTGCCTCTGTCTCTGGCCCTGTCGCTGTCTCTGTCTCTGTCTCTGTATATGCATCTGTCTCTGTCTCTGTCTCTGTCTCTGTCTCTGTCTCTGTCGCTGTCTCTCCCCCTGTCTCTGTCTCTGTCTCTGTCTCTGTCTCTGTCTGTGTCTCTGTCTCTGTCTCTGTCTCTGTTTCTGTCTCTGTCTCTGTCTCTGTCTCTGTCTCTGTCTGTGTCTCTGCCTCTGTCTCAGTCCCTGTCTCGGTCTCTGTATCCGTCTCTGTCTCTGTCACTGTCTCTGCCTCTGTCTCTGTCTCTGTTTCTGCCTCTGTCTCTGTCTGTGTCTCTGTCTCTGTCTCTGTCTCCGTCTCTATCTCTGCCTCTGACTCTGTCGCTGTCCCTGTCTATGTCTCTGTCTCTGTCTCCGTCTGCGTCTCTGTCTCTGTCTCTGTCTCTGTTTCTGTCTCTGTCTCTGTTTCTGTCTCTGTCTCTGTCTCTGTCTGTGTCTCTGCCTCTGTCTCTGTCTTTGTCTCCGTCTCTGTCTCTGTCTCTGTCTCTGTCTCTGTCTCTGTCTCTGTCTCTGTCTCTGCATCCGTCTGCGTGTCTGTCTCTGTCTCTGTCTCTGTCTCTGTCTCTGTCTCTGTTTCTGTCTGCGTCTCTGTCTCTGTCTCTGCCTCTGCCTCTGTCTCTGTCTCTGTCTCTGTCGCTGACTCTCCCTCTGTCCCTGTCTCCGTCTCTGTCCCTGGCTCTGTCTCTGCCTCTGTCTCCGTCTCTGACTCTGTTTCTGTCTCTATCTACGTCTCTGTCCCTGTCCCTGCCTCTGTCTTTGCCTCTGCCTCTGTCTCTGTCCTTGTCCGTCTCCCTGGCCCTGCCGCTGTCTCTGTCTCTGTCCCTGTCTCTGTCTCTGTCTGTGTCTCTGTCTGTGTCTCCGTCTCTGTCTCTGCCGCTGTCTCTGCCTCTGTCTCTGCCGCTGTCTCTGTCTCTGTCTCTGTCTCTGTCTCTGTCTCTGTCTCTGTCTCTGTCGCTGTCTCTGTCTCTGTCTCTGTCTCTGTCTCTGTCTCTGCCTCTGTCTCTGTCTCTGTCTCTGTCTCTGTCTCTGTCTCAGTCTCTGTCCCTGTCTCTGTGTCTATCTCTGCCTCTGACTCTGTCGCTGTCCCTGTCTATGTCTCTGTCTCTGCCTCCGTCTGCGTCTCTGCCTCTGTCTCTGTCTCTGTCTCTGTCTCTGTTTCTGTCTCTGTCTCTGTCTCTGTCTCTGTTTCTGTCTCTGTCTCTGTCTCTGTCTCTGTCTCTGTCTCTGTCTCTGTCTCTGTCTCTGTCTCTGTCTCTGTCTCTGTCTCTGTCTGTGTCTCTGCCTCTGTCTCGGTCTTTGTATCCGTCTCTGTCTCTGTCTCTGTCTCTGTCTCTGTCTCTGTCTCTGTCTCTGTCTCTGTCTCTGTCTCTGTCTCTGTCTCTGTCTCTGTCTCTGTCTCTGTCTCTGTCTCTGTCTCTGTCTCTGTCTCTCTCTCTGTTTCTGTCTCCGTCTCTGTCCCAGTCTCTGTCTCTGTATCTGTCTCCGTCTCTGTCTCTGTCTCTGTCTCTGTCTCTGCCTCTGTCTCTGCATCCGTCTGCGTCTCTGTCTCTGTCTCTGTCTCTGTCTCTGTCTCTGTCTCTGTCTCTGTTTCTGTCTCCGTCTCTGTCTCTGTCTCTGCCTCTGCCTCTGTCTCTGTCTCTGTCTCTGTCGCTGACTCTCCCTCTGTCCCTGTCTCCGTCTCTGTCCCGGGCTCTGTCTCTGCCTCTGTCTCTGTCTCTGACTCTGTTTCTGTCTCTATCTCCGTCTCTGTCCCTGTCTCTGCCTCTGTCTCTGTCTCTGCCTCTGTCTCTGTCCCTGTCCCTCTCCCTGGCCCTGTCGCTGTCTCTGTCTCTGTCTCTGTATATGCATCTGTCTCTGTCTCTGTCTCTGTCTCTGGCTCTGTCTCTGTCTCTGTCTCTGTCTCTGTCTCTGTCTCTGTCTCTGTCTCTGTCTCTGTCTCTGTCTCTGTCTCTGTCTCTGTCTCTGTCTCTGTCTCTGTCTCTGTCTCTGTCTCTGTCTCTGTCTCTGTCTCTGTCTCTGTCTCTGTCTCAGTCTCTGTCTCTGTCTCTGTGTCTATCTCTGCCTCTGACTCTGTCGCTGTCCCTGTCTATGTCTCTGTCTCTGCCTATGTCTGCGTCTCTGTCTCTGTCTCTGTCTCTGTCTCTGTCTCTGTTTCTGTCTCTGTCTCTGTCTCTGTCTCTGTTTCTGTCTCTGTCTCTGTCTCTGTCTCTGTCTGTGTCTCTGTCTCTGTCTCTGTCTCTGTCTCCGTCTCTATCTCTGCCGCTGACTCTGTCGCTGTCCCTGTCTATGTCTCTGTCTCTGTCTCCGTCTGCGTCTCTGTCTCTGTCTCTGTCTCTGTCTCTGTCTCTGTCTCTGTCTCTGTCTCTGTCTCTGTCTCTGTCTCTGTCTCTGTCTCTGTCTCTGTCTCTGTCTCTGTCTCTGTCTCTGTCTCTGTCTCTGTTTCTGTCTCTGTCTCTGTCTCTGTCTCTGTCTGTGTCTCTGCCTCTGTCTCGGTCTTTGTCTCCGTCTCTGTCTCTGTCTCTGTCTCTGTCTCTGTCTCTGTCTCTGTCTCTGTCTCTGCCTCCGTCTGCGTCTCTGTCTCTGTCTCTGTCTCTGTTTCTGTCTCCGTCTCTGTCCCAGTCTCTGTCTCTGTCTCTGTCTCCGTCTCTGTCTCAGTCTCTGTCCCTGTCTCTGTGTCTCTCTCTGTCTCTGTCTCTGTCTCTGTCTCTGTCTCTGTCTCTGTCTCTGTCTATGTCTCTGTCTCTGTCTCTGTCTCTGTCTCTGTCTCTGTCTCTGTTTCTGTCTCGGTCTCTGTCTCTGTCTCTGTCTCTGTCTCTGTCTCTGTCTCTGTCTGTGTCTCTGCCTCTGTCTCAGTCCCTGTCTCTGTCTCTGTCTCCGTCTCTGTCTCTGTCACTGTCTCTGCCTCTGTCTCTGTCTCTGTTTCTGCCCCTGTCTCTGTCTGTGTCTCTGTCTCTGTCTCTGTCTCCGTCTCTATCTCTTCCTCTGACTCTGTCGCTGTCCCTGTGTATGTCTCTGTCTCTGTCTCCGTCTGCGTCTCTGTCTCTGTCTCTGTTTCTGTCTCCGTCTCTGTCTCTGTCTCTGCCTCTGCCTCTGTCTCTGTCTCTGTCTCTGTCTCTGTCTCCGTCTCTATCTCTGCCTCTGACTCTGTCGCTGTCCCTGTCTATGTCTCTGTCTCTGTCTCCGTCTGTGTCTCTGTCTCTGTCTCTGTCTCTGACTCTGTCTCTGTCTCTGTCTCTGTCTCTGTCTCTGTCTCTGTCTCTGTCTCTGTCTCTGTCTCTGTCTCTGTTTCTGTCTCTGTCTCTGTCTCGGTCTCTGTCTGTGTCTCTGCCTCTGTCTCGGTCTTTGTCTCCGTCTCTGTCTCTGTCTCTGTCTCTGTCTCTGTCTCTGTCTCTGTCTCTGCCTCCGTCTGCGTCTCTGTCTCTGTCTCTGTCTCTGTCTCTGCCTCTGCCTCTGTCTCTGTCTCTGTCTCTGTCTCTGTCTCCGTCTCTATCTCTGCCTCTGACTCTGTCGCTGTCCCTGTCTATGTCTCTGTCTCTGTCTCCGTCTGTGTCTCTGTCTGTGTCTCTGTCTCTGTCACTGTCTCCGTCTCTATCTCTTCCTCTGACTCTGTCGCTGTCCCTGTGTATGTCTCTGTCTCTGTCTCCGTCTGCGTCTCTGTCTCTGTCTCTGTCTCTGTCTCTGTTTCTGTCTCTGTCTCTGTTTCTGTCTCTGTCTCTGCCTCTGTCTGTGTCTCTGCCTCTGTCTCGGTCTTTGACTCCGTCTCTGTCTCTGTCCCTGTCTCTGCCTCTGTCTCTGTCTCTGTCTCTGTCTCTGCCTCCGTCTGCGTCTCTGTCTCTGTCTCTGTCTCTGTCTCTCTCTCTGTTTCTGTCTCCGTCTCTGTCCCAGTCTCTGTCTCTGTCTCTGTCTCCGTCTCTGTCCCGGGCTCTGTCTCTGCCTCTGTCTCCGTCTCTGACTCTGTTTCTGTCTCTATCTCCGTCTCTGTCCCTGTCTCTGCCTCTGTCTCTGTCTCTGCCTCTGTCTATGTCCCTGTCCCTCTCCCTGGCCCTGTCGCTGTCTCTGTCTCTGCCTCTGTATATGCATCTGTCTCTGTCTCTGTCTCTGTCTCTGGCTCTGTCTCTGCCTCTGTCTCTGTCTCTGTCTTTGTCTCTGTCTCTGTCTCCGTCTCAGTCTCTGTCTCTGTCTCTGTGTCTATCTCTGCCTCTGACTCTGTCACTGTCCCTGTCTCTGTCTCTGTCTGTGTCTCTGACTCTGTCTCGGTCTTTGTCTCCGTCTCTGTCTCTGTCTGTGTCTCTGTCTCTGTCTCTGTCTCCGTCTCTATCCCTGCCTCTGACTCTGTCGCTGTCCCTGTCTATGTCTCTGTCTCTGTCTCCGTCTGCGTCTCTGTCTCTGTCTCTGTCTCTGTCTCTGTCTCTGTTTCTGTCTCTGACTCTGTCTCTGTTTCTGTCTCTGCCTCCGTCTCTGTCTGTGTCTCTGCCTCTGTCTCGGTCTTTGTCTCCGTCTCTGTCTCTGTCTCTGTCTCTGTCTCTGTCTCTGTCTCTGTCTCTGTCTCTGTCTCTGTCTCTGTCTCTGCCTCCGTCTGCGTCTCTGTCTCTGTTTCTGTCTCTGTCTCTGTCTCTGTCTCTGTTTCTGTCTTCGTCTCTGTCTCTGTCTCTGCCTCCGCCTCTGTCTCTGTCTCTGTCTCTGTCGCTGAATCTCCCTCTGTCCCTGTCTCCGTCTCTGTCCCTGGCTCTGTCTCTGCCTCTGTCTCCGTCTCTGACTCTGTTTCTGTCTCTATCTCCGTCTCTGTCCCTGTCTCTGCCTCTGTCTTTGCCTCTGCCTCTGTCTCTGTCCCTGTCCGTCTCCCTGGCCCTGTCGCTGTCTCTGTCTCTGTCCCTGTCTCTGTCTCTGTCTGTGTCTCTGTCTCTGTCTCCGTCTCTGTCTCTGCCGCTGTCTCTGCCTCTGTCTCTGCCGCTGTCTCTGTCTCTGTCTCTGTCTCTGCCTCTGTCTGCGTCTCTGTCTCTGTCTCTGTCTCTGTCTCTGTCTCTGTCTCTGTCTCTGTCTCTGTCTCTGCCTCTGTCTCTGTCCCCGTATCTGTCTCTGTCTCTGTTTCTGTCTCTGCCTCTGTCTCTGTCTCTGCCTCTGTCTCAGACTCTGCCTCTGTCTCTGGCCCTGTCGCTGTCTCTGTCTCTGTCTCTGTATATGCATCTGTCTCTGTCTCTGTCTCTGTCTCTGTCTCTGTCTCTGTCGCTGTCTCTCCCCCTGCCTCTGGCTCTGTCTCTGTCTCTGTCTCTGTCTGTGTCTCTGTCTCTGTCTCTGTCTCTGTTTCTGTCTCTGTCTCTGTCTCTGTCTCTGTCTCTGTCTCTGTCTGTGTCTCTGCCTCTGTCTCAGTCCCTGTCTCTGTCTCTGTATCCGTCTCTGTCTCTGTCACTGTCTCTGCCTCTGTCTCTGTCTCTGTTTCTGCCTCTGTCTCTGTCTGTGTCTCTGTCTCTGTCTCTGTCTACGTCTCTATCTCTGCCTCTGACTCTGTCGCTGTCCCTGTCTATGTCTCTGTCTCTGTCTCCGTCTGCGTCTCTGTCTCTGTCTCTGTCTCTGTTTCTGTCTCTGTCTCTGTCTCTGTCTCTGTTTCTGTCTCTGTCTCTGTCTCTGTCTGTGTCTCTGCCTCTGTCTCTGTCTTTGTCTCCGTCTCTGTCTCTGTCTCTGTCTCTGTCTCTGTCTCTGTCTCTGTCTCTGTCTCTGTCTCTGCATCCGTCTGCGTCTCTGTCTCTGTCTCTGTCTCTGTCTCTGTCTCTGTCTCTGTCTCTGTTTCTGTCTCCGTCTCTGTCTCTGTCTCTGCCTCTGCCTCTGTCTCTGTCTCTGTCTCTGTCGCTGACTCTCCCTCTGTCCCTGTCTCCGTCTCTGTCCCTGGCTCTGTCTCTGCCTCTGTCTCCGTCTCTGACTCTGTTTCTGTCTCTATCTACGTCTCTGTCCCTGTCCCTGCCTCTGTCTTTGCCTCTGCCTCTGTCTCTGTCCTTGTCCGTCTCCCTGGCCCTGCCGCTGTCTCTGTCTCTGTCCCTGTCACTGTCTCTGTCTCCGTCTCTGCCTCTGTCTCTGTCTCTGTCTCTGTCTCTGTCCCTGTCTCTGTGTCTATCTCTGCCTCTGAGTGTGTCGCTGTCCCTGTCTATGTCTCTGTCTCTGCCTCCGTCTGCGTCTCTGTCTCTCTCTCTGTCTCTGTCTCTGTCTCTGTCTCTGTCTCTGTTTCTGTCTCTATCTCTGTCTCTGTCTCTGTCTCTGTCTCTGTCTCTGTCTGTGTCTCTGCCTCTGTCGCAGTCTCTGTCTCTGTCTCTGTCTCCGTCTCTGTCTCTGTCTCTGTCTCTGTCTCTGCCTCTGTCTCTGTCTCTGTTTCTGCCTCTGTCTCTGTCTGTGTCTCTGTCTCTGTCACTGTCTCCGTCTCTATCTCTTCCTCTGACTCTGTCGCTGTCCCTGTCTATGTCTCTGTCTCTGTCTCCGTCTGCGTCTCTGTCTCTGTCTCTGTCTCTGTCGCTGTCTCTGTCTCTGTCTCCGTCTCAGTCTCTGTCTCTGTCTCTGTGTCTATCTCTGCCTCTGACTCTGTCACTGTCCCTGTCTCTGTCTCTGTCTGTGTCTCTGACTCTGTCTCTGTCTCTGTCTCTGTCTCTGTCTCTGTCTCTGTCTCTGTCTCTGCATCCGTCTGCGTCTCTGTCTCTGTCTCTGTCTCTGTCTCTGTCTCTGTCTCTGTCTCTGTTTCTGTCTCCGTCTCTGTCTCTGTCTCTGCCTCTGCCTCTGTCTCTGTCTCTGTCTCTGTCGCTGACTCTCCCTCTGTCCCTGTCTCCGTCTCTGTCCCTGGCTCTGTCTCTGCCTCTGTCTCCGTCTCTGACTCTGTTTCTGTCTCTATCTACGTCTCTGTCCCTGTCCCTGCCTCTGTCTTTGCCTCTGCCTCTGTCTCTGTCCTTGTCCGTCTCCCTGGCCCTGCCGCTGTCTCTGTCTCTGTCCCTGTCACTGTCTCTGTCTCCGTCTCTGCCTCTGTCTCTGTCTCTGTCTCTGTCTCTGTCCCTGTCTCTGTGTCTATCTCTGCCTCTGAGTGTGTCGCTGTCCCTGTCTATGTCTCTGTCTCTGCCTCCGTCTGCGTCTCTGTCTCTCTCTCTGTCTCTGTCTCTGTCTCTGTCTCTGTCTCTGTTTCTGTCTCTATCTCTGTCTCTGTCTCTGTCTCTGTCTCTGTCTCTGTCTGTGTCTCTGCCTCTGTCGCAGTCTCTGTCTCTGTCTCTGTCTCCGTCTCTGTCTCTGTCTCTGTCTCTGTCTCTGCCTCTGTCTCTGTCTCTGTTTCTGCCTCTGTCTCTGTCTGTGTCTCTGTCTCTGTCACTGTCTCCGTCTCTATCTCTTCCTCTGACTCTGTCGCTGTCCCTGTCTATGTCTCTGTCTCTGTCTCCGTCTGCGTCTCTGTCTCTGTCTCCGTCTGCGTCTCTGTCTCTGTCTCTGTCTCTGTCTCTGTCTCTGTTTCTGTCTCTGACTCTGTCTCTGTTTCTGTCTCTGTCTCCGTCTCTGTCTGTGTCTCTGCCTCTGTCTCGGTCTTTGTCTCCGTCTCTGCCTCTGTCTCTGCCGCTGTCTCTGTCTCTGTCTCTGTCTCTGCCTCTGTCTCCGTCTCTGTCTCTGTCTCTGTCTCTGTCTCTGTCTCTGTCTCTGTCTCTGTCTCTGTCTCTGTCTCTGTCTCTGCCTCTGTCTCTGTCTCTGTTTCTGTCTCTGCCTCTGTCTCTGTCTCTGCCTCTGTCTCAGTCTCTGCCTCTGTCTCTGGCCCTGTCGCTGTCTCTGTCTCTGTCTCTGTATATGCATCTGTCTCTGTCTCTGTCTCTGTCTCTGTCTCTGCCTCTGTCTCTGTCTTTGTCTCTGTTTCTGTCTCTGCCTCTGTCTCTGTCTCTGCCTCTGTCTCAGTCTCTGCCTCTGTCTCTGGCCCTGTCGCTGTCTCTGTCTCTGTCTCTGTATATGCATCTGTCTCTGTCTCTGTCTCTGTCTCTGTCTCTGTCTCTGTCGCTGTCTCTCCCCCTGTCTCTGTCTCTGTCTCTGTCTCTGTCTCTGTCTCTGTCTGTGTCCCTGTCTCTGTCTCTGTCTCTGTTTCTGTCTCTGTCTCTGTCTCTGTCTCTGTCTCTGTCTGTGTCTCTGCCTCTGTCTCAGTCCCTGTCTCGGTCTCTGTATCCGTCTCTGTCTCTGTCACTGTCTCTGCCTCTGTCTCTGTCTCTGTTTCTGCCTCTGTCTCTGTCTGTGTCTCTGTCTCTGTCTCTGTCTCCGTCTCTATCTCTGCCTCTGACTCTGTCGCTGTCCCTGTCTATGTCTCTGTCTCTGTCTCCGTCTGCGTCTCTGTCTCTGTCTCTGTCTCTGTTTCTGTCTCTGTCTCTGTTTCTGTCTCTGTCTCTGTCTCTGTCTGTGTCTCTGCCTCTGTCTCTGTCTTTGTCTCCGTCTCTGTCTCTGTCTCTGTCTCTGTCTCTGTCTCTGTCTCTGTCTCTGTCTCTGCATCCGTCTGCGTGTCTGTCTCTGTCTCTGTCTCTGTCTCTGTCTCTGTCTCTGTTTCTGTCTGCGTCTCTGTCTCTGTCTCTGCCTCTGCCTCTGTCTCTGTCTCTGTCTCTGTCGCTGACTCTCCCTCTGTCCCTGTCTCCGTCTCTGTCCCTGGCTCTGTCTCTGCCTCTGTCTCCGTCTCTGACTCTGTTTCTGTCTCTATCTACGTCTCTGTCCCTGTCCCTGCCTCTGTCTTTGCCTCTGCCTCTGTCTCTGTCCTTGTCCGTCTCCCTGGCCCTGCCGCTGTCTCTGTCTCTGTCCCTGTCTCTGTCTCTGTCTGTGTCTCTGTCTGTGTCTCCGTCTCTGTCTCTGCCGCTGTCTCTGCCTCTGTCTCTGCCGCTGTCTCTGTCTCTGTCTCTGTCTCTGTCTCTGTCTCTGTCTCTGTCTCTGTCGCTGTCTCTGTCTCTGTCTCTGTCTCTGTCTCTGTCTCTGCCTCTGTCTCTGTCTCTGTCTCTGTCTCTGTCTCTGTCTCAGTCTCTGTCCCTGTCTCTGTGTCTATCTCTGCCTCTGACTCTGTCGCTGTCCCTGTCTATGTCTCTGTCTCTGCCTCCGTCTGCGTCTCTGCCTCTGTCTCTGCCTCTGTCTCTGTCTCTGTTTCTGTCTCTGTCTCTGTCTCTGTCTCTGTTTCTGTCTCTGTCTCTGTCTCTGTCTCTGTCTCTGTCTCTGTCTCTGTCTCTGTCTCTGTCTCTGTCTCTGTCTCTGTCTCTGTCTCTGTCTCTGTCTCTGTCTGTGTCTCTGCCTCTGTCTCCGTCTTTGTATCCGTCTCTGTCTCTGTCTCTGTCTCTGTCTCTGTCTCTGTCTCTGTCTCTGTCTCTGTCTCTGTCTCTGTCTCTGTCTCTGTCTCTGTCTCTGTCTCTGTCTCTGTCTCTGTCTCTGTCTCAGTCTCTGTCCCTGTCTCTGTGTCTATCTCTGCCTCTGACTCTGTCGCTGTACCTGTCTATGTCTCTGTCTCTGCCTCCGTCTGCGTCTCTGTCTCTGTCTCTGTCTCTGTCTCTGTCTCTGTCTCTGTCTCTGTCTCTGTTTCTGTCTCTGTCTCTGTCTCTGTCTCTGTCTCTGTCTCTGTCTCTGTCTCTGTCTCTGTCTGTGTCTCTGCCTCTGCCTCAGTCTCTGTCTCCGTCTCTGTCTCCGTCTCTGTCTCTGTCTCTGTCTCTGCCTCTGTCTCTGTCTCTGTTTCTGCCTCTGTCTCTGTCTGCGTCTCTGTCTCTGTCTCTGTCTCCGTCTCTATCTCTGCCTCTGACTCTGTCGCTGTCCCTGTCTATGTCTCTGTCTCTGTCTCCGTCTGTGTCTCTGTCTCTGTCTCTGTCTCTGTCTCTGTCTCTGTCTCTGTCTCTGTTTCTGTCTCTGTCTCTGTCTCTGTCTGTGTCTCTGCCTCTGTCTCGGTCTTTGTCTCCGTCTCTGTCTCTGTCTCTGTCTCTGTCTCTGTCTCTGCCTCCGTCTGCGTCTCTGTCTCTGTCTCTGTCTCTGTCTCTGTCTCTGTTTCCGTCTCCGTCTCTGTCCCAGTCTCTGTCTCTGTCTCTGTCTCTGTCTCTGTCTCTGTCTCAGTCTCTGTCCCTGTCTCTGCCTCTGTCTCGGTCCCCGTATCTGTCTCTGTCTCTGTCTCTGTCTCTGTTTCTGTCTCCGTCTCTGTCTCTGTCTCTGTCTCTGTCTCTGTCTCTGTTTCTGTCTCTGTCTCTGTCTCTGTCTGTGTCTCTGCCTCTGTCTCGGTCTTTGTCTCCGTCTCTGTCTCTGTCTCTGTCTCTGTCTCTGTCTCTGCCTCCGTCTGCGTCTCTGTCTCTGTCTCTGTCTCTGTTTCCGTCTCCGTCTCTGTCCCAGTCTCTGTCTCTGTCTCTGTCTCTGTCTCTGTCTCTGTCTCTGTCTCAGTCTCTGTCCCTGTCTCTGCCTCTGTCTCTGTCCCCGTATCTGTCTCTGTCTATGTCTCTGTCTCTGTTTCTGTCTCTGTCTCTGTCTCTGTCTCTGTCTCCGTCTGCGTCTCTGTCTCTGTCTCTGTCTCTGTCTCTCTCTCTGTTTCTGTCTCCGTCTCTGTCCCAGTCTCTGTCTCTGTCTCTGTCTCCGTCTCTGTCTCTGTCTCTGCCTCTGTCTGTGTCTCTGCCTCTGTCTCGGTCTTTGACTCCGTCTCTGTCTCTGTCTCTGTCCCTGTCTCTGTCTCTGTCTCTGTCTCTGTCTCTGCCTCCGTCTGCGTCTCTGTCTCTGTCTCTCTCTCTGTTTCTGTCTCCGTCTCTGTCCCAGTCTCTGTCTCTGTCTCTGTCTCCGTCTCTGTCTCTGTCTCTGTCTCTGTCTCTGCCTCTGTCTCTGTCTCTGTCTCTGTCTCTGTCGCTGACTCTCCCTCTGTCCCTGTCTCCGTCTCTGTCCCGGGCTCTGTCTCTGCCTCTGTCTCTGTCTCTGACTCTGTTTCTGTCTCTATCTCCGTCTCTGTCCCTGTCTCTGCCTCTGTCTCTGTCTCTGCCTCTGTCTCTGTCCCTGTCCCTCTCCCTGGCCCTGTCGCTGTCTCTGTCTCTGTCTCTGTATATGCATCTGTCTCTGTCTCTGTCTCTGTCTCTGGCTCTGTCTCTGTCTCTGTCTCTGTCTCTGTCTCTGTCTCTGTCTCTGTCTCTGTCTCTGTCTCTGTCTCTGTCTCTGTCTCTGTCTCTGTCTCTGTCTCTGTCTCTGTCTCTGTCTCTGTCTCTGTCTCTGTCTCTGTCTCTGTCTCTGTCTCAGTCTCTGTCTCTGTCTCTGTGTCTATCTCTGCCTCTGACTCTGTCGCTGTCCCTGTCTATGTCTCTGTCTCTGCCTATGTCTGCGTCTCTGTCTCTGTCTCTGTCTCTGTCTCTGTCTCTGTTTCTGTCTCTGTCTCTGTCTCTGTCTCTGTTTCTGTCTCTGTCTCTGTCTCTGTCTCTGTCTGTGTCTCTGTCTCTGTCTCTGTCTCTGTCTCCGTCTCTATCTCTGCCGCTGACTCTGTCGCTGTCCCTGTCTATGTCTCTGTCTCTGTCTCCGTCTGCGTCTCTGTCTCTGTCTCTGTCTCTGTCTCTGTCTCTGTCTCTGTCTCTGACTCTGTCTCTGTCTCTGTCTCTGTCTCTGTCTCTGTCTCTGTCTCTGTCTCTGTTTCTGTCTCTGTCTCTGTCTCTGTCTCTGTCTGTGTCTCTGCCTCTGTCTCGGTCTTTGTCTCCGTCTCTGTCTCTGTCTCTGTCTCTGTCTCTGTCTCTGTCTCTGTCTCTGCCTCCGTCTGCGTCTCTGTCTCTGTCTCTGTCTCTGTTTCTGTCTCCGTCTCTGTCCCAGTCTCTGTCTCTGTCTCTGTCTCCGTCTCTGTCTCAGTCTCTGTCCCTGTCTCTGTGTCTCTCTCTGTCTCTGTCCCTGTCTCTGTGTCTATCTCTGCCTCTGACTCTGTCGCTGTCCCTGTCTATGTCTCTGTCTCTGCCTCCGTCTGCGTCTCTGCCTCTGTCTCTGTCTCTGTCTCTGTCTCTGTCTCTGTCTCAGTCTCTGTCCCTGTCTCTGTGTCTATCTCTGCCTCTGACTCTGTCGCTGTCCCTGTCTATGTCTCTGTCTCTGCCTCCGTCTGCGTCTCTGCCTCTGTCTCTGTCTCTGTCTCTGTCTCTGTTTCTGTCTCTGTCTCTGTCTCTGTCTCTGTTTCTGTCTCTGTCTCTGTCTCTGTCTCTGTCTCTGTCTCTGTCTCTGTCTCTGTCTCTGTCTCTGTCTCTGTCTCTGTCTGTGTCTCTGCCTCTGTCTCGGTCTTTGTATCCGTCTCTGTCTCTGTCTCTGGCTCTGTCTCTGTCTCTGTCTCTGTCTCTGTCTCTGTCTCTGTCTCTGTCTCTGTCTCTGTCTCTGTTTCTGTCTCTGTCTCTGTCTCTGTCTCTGTCTCTGTCTCTGTCTCTGTCTCTGTCTCTGTCTCTGTCTCTGTCTCTGTCTCTGTCTGTGTCTCTGCCTCTGTCGCAGTCTCTGTCTCTGTCTCTGTCTCCGTCTCTGCCTCTGTCTCTGTCTCTGCCTCTGTCTCTGTTTCTGCCTCTGTCTCTGTCTGTGTCTCTGTCTCTGTCTCTGTCTCCGTCTCTATCTCTTCCTCTGACTCTGTCGCTGTCCCTGTCTATGTCTCTGTCTCTGTCTCCGTCTGCGTCTCTGTCTCTGTCTCTGTCTCTGTCTCTGTCTCTGTTTCTGTCTCTGTCTCTGTTTCTGTCTCTGTCTCTGCCTCTGTCTGTGTCTCTGCCTCTGTCTCGGTCTTTGACTCCGTCTCTGTCTCTGTCTCTGTCTCTGTCTCTGCCTCCGTCTGCGTCTCTGTCTCTGTCTCTGTCTCTGTCTCTCTCTCTGTTTCTGTCTCCGTCTCTGTCCCAGTCTCTGTCTCTGTCTCTGTCTCCGTCTCTGTCCCGGGCTCTGTCTCTGCCTCTGTCTCCGTCTCTGACTCTGTTTCTGTCTCTATCTCCGTCTCTGTCCCTGTCTCTGCCTCTGTCTCTGTCTCTGCCTCTGTCTCTGTCCCTGTCCCTCTCCCTGGCCCTGTCACTGTCTCTGTCTCTGTCTCTGTATATGCATCTGTCTCTGTCTCTGTCTCTGTCTCTGGCTCTGTCTCTGCCTCTGTCTCTGTCTCTGTCGCTGTCTCTGTCTCTGTCTCCGTCTCAGTCTCTGTCTCTGTCTCTGTGTCTATCTCTGCCTCTGACTCTGTCACTGTCCCTGTCTCTGTCTCTGTCTGTGTCTCTGACTCTGTCTCGGTCTTTGTCTCCGTTTCTGTCTCTGTCTGTGTCTCTGTCTCTGTCTCTGTCTCCGTCTCTATCCCTGCCTCTGACTCTGTCGCTGTCCCTGTCTATGTCTCTGTCTCTGTCTCCGTCTGCGTCTCTGTCTCTGTCTCTGTCTCTGTCTCTGTCTCTGTCTCTGTCTCTGTTTCTGTCTCTGACTCTGTCTCTGTTTCTGTCTCTGTCTCCGTCTCTGTCTGTGTCTCTGCCTCTGTCTCGATCTTTGTCTCCGTCTCTGTCTCTGTCTCTGTCTCTGTCTCTGTCTCTGTCTCTGTCTCTGTCTCTGCCTCCGTCTGCGTCTCTGTCTCTGTCTCTGTCTCTGTCTCTGTCTCTGTCTCTGTTTCTGTCTCCGTCTCTGTCTCTGTCTCTGCCTCCGCCTCTGTCTCTGTCTCTGTCTCTGTCGCTGAATCTCCCTCTGTCCCTGTCTCCGTCTCTGTCCCTGGCTCTGTCTCTGCCTCTGTCTCCGTCTCTGACTCTGTTTCTGTCTCTATCTCCGTCTCTGTCCCTGTCTCTGCCTCTGTCTTTGCCTCTGCCTCTGTCTCTGTCCCTGTCCGTCTCCCTGGCCCTGTCGCTGTCTCTGTCTCTGTCCCTGTCTCTGTCTCTGTCTGTGTCTCTGTCTCTGTCTCCGTCTCTGTCTCTGCCGCTGTCTCTGCCTCTGTCTCTGCCGCTGTCTCTGTCTCTGTCTCTGTCTCTGCCTCTGTCTCCGTCTCTGTCTCTGTCTCTGTCTCTGTCTCTGTCTCTGTCTCTGTCTCTGTCTCTGTCTCTGCCTCTGTCTCTGTCCCCGTATCTGTCTCTGTCTCTGTTTCTGTCTCTGCCTCTGTCTCTGTCTCTGCCTCTGTCTCAGTCTCTGCCTCTGTCTCTGGCCCTGTCGCTGTCTCTGTCTCTGTCTCTGTATATGCATCTGTCTCTGTCTCTGTCTCTGTCTCTGTCTCTGTCTCTGTCGCTGTCTCTCCCCCTGTCTCTGTCTCTGTCTCTGTCTCTGTCTCTGTCTCTGTGTGTGTCTCTGTCGCTGTCTCTGTCTCTGTTTCTGTCTCTGTCTCTGTCTCTGTCTCTGTCTCTGTCTGTGTCTCTGCCTCTGTCTCAGTCCCTGTCTCTGTCTCTGTATCCGTCTCTGTCTCTGTCACTGTCTCTGCCTCTGTCTCTGTCTCTGTTTCTGCCTCTGTCTCTGTCTGTGTCTCTGTCTCTGTCTCTGTCTCCGTCTCTATCTCTGCCTCTGACTCTGTCGCTGTCCCTGTCTATGTCTCTGTCTCTGTCTCCGTCTGCGTCTCAGTCTCTGTCTCCGTCTCTGTATCTGTCTCTGTCTCTGTCTCTGTTTCTGTCTCTGTCTCTGTCTCTGTCTGTGTCTCTGCCTCTGTCTCTGTCTTTGTCTCCGTCTCTGTCTCTGTCTCTGTCTCTGTCTCTGTCTCTGTCTCTGTCTCTGCATCCGTCTGCGTCTCTGTCTCTGTCTCTGTCTCTGTCTCTGTCTCTGTCTCTGTCTCTGTTTCTGTCTCCGTCTCTGTCTCTTTCCTGCCTCTGCCTCTGTCTCTGTCTCTGTCTCTGTCGCTGACTCTCCCTCTGTCCCTGTCTCCGTCTCTGTCCCTGGCTCTGTCTCTGCCTCTGTCTCCGTCTCTGACTCTGTTTCTGTCTCTATCTACGTCTCTGTCCCTGTCCCTGCCTCTGTCTTTGCCTCTGCCTCTGTCTCTGTCCTTGTCCGTCTCCCTGGCCCTGCCGCTGTCTCTGTCTCTGTCCCTGTCTCTGTCTCTGTCTCCGTCTCTGTCTCTGTCTCTGTCTCTGTCTGTGTCTCTGTCTCTGTCTCAGTCTCTGTCCCTGTCTCTGTGTCTATCTCTGCCTCTGAGTGTGTCGCTGTCCCTGTCTATGTCTCTGTCTCTGCCTCCGTCTGCGTCTCTGTCCCTGTCTCTGTCTGTGTCTCTGTCTGTGTCTCCGTCTCTGTCTCTGCCGCTGTCTCTGCCTCTGTCTCTGCCGCTGTCTCTGTCTCTGTCTCTGTCTCTGTCTCTGTCTCTGTCTCTGTCGCTGTCTCTGTCTCTGTCTCTGTCTCTGTCTCTGTCTCTGTCTCTGTTTCTGCCTCTGTCTCTGTCTCTGTCTGTGTCTCTGTCTCTGTCACTGTCTCCGTCTCTATCTCTTCCTCTGACTCTGTCGCTGTCCCTGTCTATGTCTCTGTCTCTGTCTCCGTCTGCGTCTCTGTCTCTGTCTCTGTCTCTGTCTCTGTTTCTGTCTCTGTCTCTGCCTCTGTCTGTGTCTCTGCCTCTGTCTCGGTCTTTGACTCCGTCTCTGTCTCTGTCCCTGTCTCTGCCTCTGTCTCTGTCTCTGTCTCTGTCTCTGCCTCCGTCTGCGTCTCTGTCTCTGTCTCTGTCTCTGTCTCTCTCTCTGTTTCTGTCTCCGTCTCTGTCCCAGTCTCTGTCTCTGTCTCTGTCTCTGTCTCTGTCTCTGTCTCTATCTCTGTCTCTGTCTCTGTCTCAGTCTCTGTCCCTGTCTCTGTGTCTATCTCTGCCTCTGTCTGTGTCTCTGCCTCTGTCTCGGTCTTTGACTCCGTCTCTGTCTCTGTCTCTGTCTCTGTCTCTGCCTCCGTCTGCGTCTCTGTCTCTGTCTCTGTCTCTGTCTCTCTCTCTGTTTCTGTCTCCGTCTCTGTCCCAGTCTCTGTCTCTGTCTCTGTCTCCGTCTCTGTCCCGGGCTCTGTCTCTGCCTCTGTCTCCGTCTCTGACTCTGTTTCTGTCTCTATCTCCGTCTCTGTCCCTGTCTCTGCCTCTGTCTCTGTCTCTGCCTCTGTCTCTGTCCCTGTCCCTCTCCCTGGCCCTGTCACTGTCTCTGTCTCTGTCTCTGTATATGCATCTGTCTCTGTCTCTGTCTCTGTCTCTGGCTCTGTCTCTGCCTCTGTCTCTGTCTCTGTCGCTGTCTCTGTCTCTGTCTCCGTCTCAGTCTCTGTCTCTGTCTCTGTGTCTATCTCTGCCTCTGACTCTGTCACTGTCCCTGTCTCTGTCTCTGTCTGTGTCTCTGACTCTGTCTCGGTCTTTGTCTCCGTCTCTGTCTCTGTCTGTGTCTCTGTCTCTGTCTCTGTCTCCGTCTCTATCCCTGCCTCTGACTCTGTCGCTGTCCCTGTCTATGTCTCTGTCTCTGTCTCCGCCTGCGTCTCTGTCTCTGTCTCTGTCTCTGTCTCTGTCTCTGTCTCTGTCTCTGTTTCTGTCTCTGACTCTGTCTCTGTTTCTGTCTCTGTCTCCGTCTCTATCTCTGTCTCTGTCTCTGTCTCAGTCTCTGTCCCTGTCTCTGTGTCTATCTCTGCCTCTGAGTGTGTCGCTGTCCCTGTCTATGTCTCTGTCTCTGCCTCCGTCTGCGTCTCTGTCTCTCTCTCTGTCTCTGTCTCTGTCTCTGTCTCTGTCTCTGTTTCTGTCTCTGTCTCTGTCTCTGTCTCTGTCTCTGTCTCTGTCTCTGTCTCTGTCTCTGTCTCTGTCTCTGTCTGTGTCTCTGCCTCTGTCGCAGTCTCTGTCTCTGTCTCTGTCTCCGTCTCTGTCTCTGTCTCTGTCTCTGTCTCTGCCTCTGTCTCTGTCTCTGTTTCTGCCTCTGTCTCTGTCTGTGTCTCTGTCTCTGTCACTGTCTCCGTCTCTATCTCTTCCTCTGACTCTGTCGCTGTCCCTGTCTATGTCTCTGTCTCTGTCTCCGTCTGCGTCTCTGTCTCTGTCTCTGTCTCTGTCTCTGTTTCTGTCTCTGTCTCTGTCTCTGTTTCTGTCTCTGTCTCTGCCTCTGTCTGTGTCTCTGCCTCTGTCTCGGTCTTTGACTCCGTCTCTGTCTCTGTCCCTGTCTCTGCCTCTGTCTCTGTCTCTGTCTCTGTCTCTGCCTCCGTCTGCGTCTCTGTCTCTGTCTCTGTCTCTGTCTCTCTCTCTGTTTCTGTCTCCGTCTCTGTCCCAGTCTCTGTCTCTGTCTCTGTCTCCGTCTCTGTCCCGGGCTCTGTCTCTGCCTCTGTCTCCGTCTCTGACTCTGTTTCTGTCTCTATCTCCGTCTCTGTCCCTGTCTCTGCCTCTGTCTCTGTCTCTGCCTCTGTCTCTGTCCCTGTCCCTCTCCCTGGCCCTGTCGCTGTCTCTGTCTCTGTCTCTGTATATGCATCTGTCTCTGTCTCTGTCTCTGTCTCTGGCTCTGTCTCTGCCTCTGTCTCTGTCTCTGTCGCTGTCTCTGTCTCTGTCTCCGTCTCAGTCTCTGTCTCTGTCTCTGTGTCTATCTCTGCCTCTGACTCTGTCACTGTCCCTGTCTCTGTCTCTGTCTGTGTCTCTGACTCTGTCTCGGTCTTTGTCTCCGTCTCTGTCTCTGTCTGTGTCTCTGTCTCTGTCTCTGTCTCCGTCTCTATCCCTGCCTCTGACTCTGTCGCTGTCCCTGTCTATGTCTCTGTCTCTGTCTCCGTCTGCGTCTCTGTCTCTGTCTCTGTCTCTGTCTCTGTCTCTGTCTCTGTTTCTGTCTCTGACTCTGTCTCTGTTTCTGTCTCTGTCTCCGTCTCTGTCTGTGTCTCTGCCTCTGTCTCGATCTTTGTCTCCGTCTCTGTCTCTGTCTCTGTCTCTGTCTCTGTCTCTGTCTCTGTCTCTGTCTCTGTCTCTGCCTCCGTCTGCGTCTCTGTCTCTGTCTCTGTCTCTGTCTCTGTCTCTGTCTCTGTTTCTGTCTCCGTCTCTGTCTCTGTCTCTGCCTCCGCCTCTGTCTCTGTCGCTGAATCTCCCTCTGTCCCTGTCTCCGTCTCTGTCCCTGGCTCTGTCTCTGCCTCTGTCTCCGTCTCTGACTCTGTTTCTGTCTCTATCTCCGTCTCTGTCCCTGTCTCTGCCTCTGTCTTTGCCTCTGCCTCTGTCTCTGTCCCTGTCCGTCTCCCTGGCCCTGTCGCTGTCTCTGTCTCTGTCCCTGTCTCTGTCTCTGTCTGTGTCTCTGTCTCTGTCTCCGTCTCTGTCTCTGCCGCTGTCTCTGCCTCTGTCTCTGCCGCTGTCTCTGTCTCTGTCTCTGTCTCTGCCTCTGTCTCCGTCTCTGTCTCTGTCTCTGTCTCTGTCTCTGTCTCTGTCTCTGTCTCTGTCTCTGCCTCTGTCTCTGTCCCCGTATCTGTCTCTGTCTCTGTTTCTGTCTCTGCCTCTGTCTCTGTCTCTGCCTCTGTCTCAGTCTCTGCCTCTGTCTCTGGCCCTGTCGCTGTCTCTGTCTCTGTCTCTGTATATGCATCTGTCTCTGTCTCTGTCTCTGTCTCTGTCTCTGTCTCTGTCGCTGTCTCTCCCCCTGTCTCTGTCTCTGTCTCTGTCTCTGTCTGTGTCTCTGTCGCTGTCTCTGTCTCTGTTTCTGTCTCTGTCTCTGTCTCTGTCTCTGTCTCTGTCTGTGTCTCTGCCTCTGTCTCAGTCCCTGTCTCTGTCTCTGTATCCGTCTCTGTCTCGGTCACTGTCTCTGCCTCTGTCTCTGTCTCTGTTTCTGCCTCTGTCTCTGTCTGTGTCTCTGTCTCTGTCTCTGTCTCCGTCTCTATCTCTGCCTCTGACTCTGTCGCTGTCCCTGTCTATGTCTCTGTCTCTGTCTCCGTCTGCGTCTCAGTCTCTGTCTCCGTCTCTGTATCTGTCTCTGTCTCTGTCTCTGTTTCTGTCTCTGTCTCTGTCTCTGTCTGTGTCTCTGCCTCTGTCTCTGTCTTTGTCTCCGTCTCTGTCTCTGTCTCTGTCTCTGTCTCTGTCTCTGTCTCTGTCTCTGCATCCGTCTGCGTCTCTGTCTCTGTCTCTGTCTCTGTCTCTGTCTCTGTCTCTGTCTCTGTTTCTGTCTCCGTCTCTGTCTCTGTCTCTGCCTCTGCCTCTGTCTCTGTCTCTGTCTCTGTCGCTGACTCTCCCTCTGTCCCTGTCTCCGTCTCTGTCCCTGGCTCTGTCTCTGCCTCTGTCTCCGTCTCTGACTCTGTTTCTGTCTCTATCTACGTCTCTGTCCCTGTCCCTGCCTCTGTCTTTGCCTCTGCCTCTGTCTCTGTCCTTGTCCGTCTCCCTGGCCCTGCCGCTGTCTCTGTCTCTGTCCCTGTCTCTGTCTCTGTCTCCGTCTCTGTCTCTGTCTCTGTCTCTGTCTGTGTCTCTGTCTCTGTCTCAGTCTCTGTCCCTGTCTCTGTGTCTATCTCTGCCTCTGAGTGTGTCGCTGTCCCTGTCTATGTCTCTGTCTCTGCCTCCGTCTGCGTCTCTGTCCCTGTCTCTGTCTGTGTCTCTGTCTGTGTCTCCGTCTCTGTCTCTGCCGCTGTCTCTGCCTCTGTCTCTGCCGCTGTCTCTGTCTCTGTCTCTGTCTCTGTCTCTGTCTCTGTCTCTGTCTCTGTCGCTGTCTCTGTCTCTGTCTCTGTCTCTGTCTCTGTCTCTGTCTCTGTTTCTGCCTCTGTCTCTGTCTCTGTCTGTGTCTCTGTCTCTGTCACTGTCTCCGTCTCTATCTCTTCCTCTGACTCTGTCGCTGTCCCTGTCTATGTCTCTGTCTCTGTCTCCGTCTGCGTCTCTGTCTCTGTCTCTGTCTCTGTCTCTGTTTCTGTCTCTGTCTCTGCCTCTGTCTGTGTCTCTGCCTCTGTCTCGGTCTTTGACTCCGTCTCTGTCTCTGTCCCTGTCTCTGCCTCTGTCTCTGTCTCTGTCTCTGTCTCTGCCTCCGTCTGCGTCTCTGTCTCTGTCTCTGTCTCTGTCTCTCTCTCTGTTTCTGTCTCCGTCTCTGTCCCAGTCTCTGTCTCTGTCTCTGTCTCTGTCTCTGTCTCTATCTCTGTCTCTGTCTCAGTCTCAGTCTCTGTCCCTGTCTCTGTGTCTATCTCTGCCTCTGTCTGTGTCTCTGCCTCTGTCTCGGTCTTTGACTCCGTCTCTGTCTCTGTCTCTGTCTCTGTCTCTGCCTCCGTCTGCGTCTCTGTCTCTGTCTCTGTCTCTGTCTCTCTCTCTGTTTCTGTCTCCGTCTCTGTCCCAGTCTCTGTCTCTGTCTCTGTCTCCGTCTCTGTCCCGGGCTCTGTCTCTGCCTCTGTCTCCGTCTCTGACTCTGTTTCTGTCTCTATCTCCGTCTCTGTCCCTGTCTCTGCCTCTGTCTCTGTCTCTGCCTCTGTCTCTGTCCCTGTCCCTCTCCCTGGCCCTGTCACTGTCTCTGTCTCTGTCTCTGTATATGCATCTGTCTCTGTCTCTGTCTCTGTCTCTGGCTCTGTCTCTGCCTCTGTCTCTGTCTCTGTCGCTGTCTCTGTCTCTGTCTCCGTCTCAGTCTCTGTCTCTGTCTCTGTGTCTATCTCTGCCTCTGACTCTGTCACTGTCCCTGTCTCTGTCTCTGTCTGTGTCTCTGACTCTGTCTCGGTCTTTGTCTCCGTCTCTGTCTCTGTCTGTGTCTCTGTCTCTGTCTCTGTCTCCGTCTCTATCCCTGCCTCTGACTCTGTCGCTGTCCCTGTCTATGTCTCTGTCTCTGTCTCCGCCTGCGTCTCTGTCTCTGTCTCTGTCTCTGTCTCTGTCTCTGTCTCTGTTTCTGTCTCTGACTCTGTCTCTGTTTCTGTCTCTGTCTCCGTCTCTATCTCTGTCTCTGTCTCTGTCTCAGTCTCTGTCCCTGTCTCTGTGTCTATCTCTGCCTCTGACTGTGTCGCTGTCCCTGTCTATGTCTCTGTCTCTGCCTCCGTCTGCGTCTCTGTCTCTCTCTCTGTCTCTGTCTCTGTCTCTGTCTCTGTCTCTGTTTCTGTCTCTGTCTCTGTCTCTGTCTCTGTCTCTGTCTCTGTCTCTGTCTCTGTCTCTGTCTCTGTCTGTGTCTCTGCCTCTGTCGCAGTCTCTGTCTCTGTCTCTGTCTCCGTCTCTGTCTCTGTCTCTGTCTCTGTCTCTGCCTCTGTCTCTGTCTCTGTCTCTCTCTCTGTCTGTGTCTCTGCCTCTGTCTCAGTCCCTGTCTCTGTCTCTGTCTCCGTCTCTGTCTCTGTCTCTGTCTCTGTTTCTGTCTCTGTCTCTGTCTCTGTCTCTGTCTCTCCCTCTGTCTGTGTCTCTGCCTCTGTCTCAGTCCCTGTCTCAGTCTCTGTCTCCGTCTCTGTCTCTGTCACTGTCTCTGCATCTGTCTCTGTCTCTGTCTCTGTCTCTGTCTCCGTCTCTATCTCTGCCTCTGACTCTGTCGCTGTCCCTGTCTATGTCTCTGTCTCTGTCTCCGCCTGCGTCTCTGTCTCTGTCTCTGTCTCTGTCTCTGTCTCTGTCTCTGTCTCTGTCTCTGTTTCTGCCTCTGTCTCTGTCTCTGTCTGTGTCTCTGTCTCTGTCACTGTCTCCGTCTCTATCTCTTCCTCTGACTCTGTCGCTGTCCCTGTCTATGTCTCTGTCTCTGTCTCCGTCTGCGTCTCTGTCTCTGTCTCTGTCTCTGTCTCTGTTTCTGTCTCTGTCTCTGTTTCTGTCTCTGTCTCTGCCTCTGTCTGTGTCTCTGCCTCTGTCTCGGTCTTTGACTCCGTCTCTGTCTCTGTCTCTGTCTCTGTCTCTGCCTCCGTCTGCGTCTCTGTCTCTGTCTCTGTCTCTGTCTCTCTCTCTGTTTCTGTCTCCGTCTCTGTCCCAGTCTCTGTCTCTGTCTCTGTCTCCGTCTCTGTCCCGGGCTCTGTCTCTGTCTCTGTCTCCGTCTCTGACTCTGTTTCTGTCTCTATCTCCGTCTCTGTCCCTGTCTCTGCCTCTGTCTCTGTCTCTGCCTCTGTCTCTGTCCCTGTCCCTCTCCCTGGCCCTGTCACTGTCTCTGTCTCTGTCTCTGTATATGCATCTGTCTCTGTCTCTGTCTCTGTCTCTGGCTCTGTCTCTGCCTCTGTCTCTGTCTCTGTCGCTGTCTCTGTCTCTGTCTCCGTCTCAGTCTCTGTCTCTGTCTCTGTGTCTATCTCTGCCTCTGACTCTGTCACTGTCCCTGTCTCTGTCTCTGTCTGTGTCTCTGACTCTGTCTCGGTCTTTGTCTCCGTCTCTGTCTCTGTCTGTGTCTCTGTCTCTGTCTCTGTCTCCGTCTCTATCCCTGCCTCTGACTCTGTCGCTGTCCCTGTCTATGTCTCTGTCTCTGTCTCCGCCTGCGTCTCTGTCTCTGTCTCTGTCTCTGTCTCTGTCTCTGTCTCTGTTTCTGTCTCTGACTCTGTCTCTGTTTCTGTCTCTGTCTCCGTCTCTATCTCTGTCTCTGTCTCTGTCTCAGTCTCTGTCCCTGTCTCTGTGTCTATCTCTGCCTCTGAGTGTGTCGCTGTCCCTGTCTATGTCTCTGTCTCTGCCTCCGTCTGCGTCTCTGTCTCTCTCTCTGTCTCTGTCTCTGTCTCTGTCTCTGTCTCTGTTTCTGTCTCTGTCTCTGTCTCTGTCTCTGTCTCTGTCTCTGTCTCTGTCTCTGTCTCTGTCTCTGTCTCTGTCTGTGTCTCTGCCTCTGTCGCAGTCTCTGTCTCTGTCTCTGTCTCCGTCTCTGTCTCTGTCTCTGTCTCTGTCTCTGCCTCTGTCTCTGTCTCTGTTTCTGCCTCTGTCTCTGTCTGTGTCTCTGTCTCTGTCACTGTCTCCGTCTCTATCTCTTCCTCTGACTCTGTCGCTGTCCCTGTCTATGTCTCTGTCTCTGTCTCCGTCTGCGTCTCTGTCTCTGTCTCTGTCTCTGTCTCTGTTTCTGTCTCTGTCTCTGTCTCTGTTTCTGTCTCTGTCTCTGCCTCTGTCTGTGTCTCTGCCTCTGTCTC
This sequence comes from Megachile willughbiella, assembly GCA_945859595.2. Classification (NCBI taxonomy): domain Eukaryota; kingdom Metazoa; phylum Arthropoda; class Insecta; order Hymenoptera; family Megachilidae; genus Megachile; species Megachile willughbiella. The sequence goes on along the minus strand of CAMAOD020000182.1, from coordinate 128,728 downwards.
GGTCTTTGACTCCGTCTCTGTCTCTGTCCCTGTCTCTGCCTCTGTCTCTGTCTCTGTCTCTGTCTCTGCCTCCGTCTGCGTCTCTGTCTCTGTCTCTGTCTCTGTCTCTCTCTCTGTTTCTGTCTCCGTCTCTGTCCCAGTCTCTGTCTCTGTCTCTGTCTCCGTCTCTGTCCCGGGCTCTGTCTCTGCCTCTGTCTCCGTCTCTGACTCTGTTTCTGTCTCTATCTCCGTCTCTGTCCCTGTATCTGCCTCTGTCTCTGTCTCTGCCTCTGTCTCTGTCCCTGTCCCTCTCCCTGGCCCTGTCGCTGTCTCTGTCTCTGTCTCTGTATATGCATCTGTCTCTGTCTCTGTCTCTGTCTCTGGCTCTGTCTCTGCCTCTGTCTCTGTCTCTGTCGCTGTCTCTGTCTCTGTCTCCGTCTCAGTCTCTGTCTCTGTCTCTGTGTCTATCTCTGCCTCTGACTCTGTCACTGTCCCTGTCTCTGTCTCTGTCTGTGTCTCTGACTCTGTCTCGGTCTTTGTCTCCGTCTCTGTATCTGTCTCTGTCTCTGTCTCTGTCTCTGTCTCTGTCTCTGCCTCCGTCTGCGTCTCTGTCTCTGTCTCTGTCTCTGTCTCTGTCTCTGTTTCTGTCTCCGTCTCTGTCTCTGTCTCTGCCTCCGCCTCTGTCTTTGTCTCTGTCTCTGTCGCTGAATCTCCCTCTGTCCCTGTCTCCGTCTCTGTCCCTGGCTCTGTCTCTGCCTCTGTCTCCGTCTCTGACTCTGTTTCTGTCTCTATCTCCGTCTCTGTCCCTGTCTCTGCCTCTGTCTTTGCCTCTGCCTCTGTCTCTGTCCCTGTCCGTCTCCCTGGCCCTGTCGCTGTCTCTGTCTCTGTCCCTGTCTCTGTCTCTGTCTGTGTCTCTGTCTCTGTCTCCGTCTCTGTCTCTGCCGCTGTCTCTGCCTCTGTCTCTGCCGCTGTCTCTGTCTCTGTCTCTGTCTCTGCCTCTGTCTCCGTCTCTGTCTCTGTCTCTGTCTCTGTCTCTGTCTCTGTCTCTGTCTCTGTCTCTGCCTCTGTCTCTGTCCCCGTATCTGTCTCTGTCTCTGTTTCTGTCTCTGCCTCTGTCTCTGTCTCTGCCTCTGTCTCAGTCTCTGCCTCTGTCTCTGGCCCTGTCGCTGTCTCTGTCTCTGTCTCTGTATATGCATCTGTCTCTGTCTCTGTCTCTGTCTCTGTCTCTGTCTCTGTCTCTGTCGCTGTCTCTCCCCCTGTCTCTGTCTCTGTCTCTGTCTCTGTCTGTGTCTCTGTCTCTGTCTCTGTCTCTGTTTCTGTCTCTGTCTCTGTCTCTGCCTCTGTCTCTGTCTGTGTCTCTGCCTCTGTCTCAGTCCCTGTCTCTGTCTCTGTATCCGTCTCTGTCTCTGTCACTGTCTCTGCCTCTGTCTCTGTCTCTGTTTCTGCCTCTGTCTCTGTCTGTGTCTCTGTCTCTGTCTCTGTCTCCGTCTCTATCTCTGCCTCTGACTCTGTCGCTGTCCCTGTCTATGTCTCTGTCTCTGTCTCCGTCTGCGTCTCAGTCTCTGTCTCCGTCTCTGTATCTGTCTCTGTCTCTGTCTCTGTTTCTGTCTCTGTCTCTGTCTCTGTCTGTGTCTCTGCCTCTGTCTCTGTCTTTGTCTCCGTCTCTGTCTCTGTCTCTGTCTCTGTCTCTGTCTCTGTCTCTGTCTCTGCATCCGTCTGCGTCTCTGTCTCTGTCTCTGTCTCTGTCTCTGTCTCTGTCTCTGTTTCTGTCTCCGTCTCTGTCTCTGTCTCTGCCTCTGCCTCTGTCTCTGTCTCTGTCTCTGTCGCTGACTCTCCCTCTGTCCCTGTCTCCGTCTCTGTCCCTGGCTCTGTCTCTGCCTCTGTCTCCGTCTCTGACTCTGTTTCTGTCTCTATCTACGTCTCTGTCCCTGTCCCTGCCTCTGTCTTTGCCTCTGCCTCTGTCTCTGTCCTTGTCCGTCTCCCTGGCCCTGCCGCTGTCTCTGTCTCTGTCCCTGTCTCTGTCTCTGTCTCCGTCTCTGTCTCTGTCTCTGTCTCTGTCTCTGTCTCTGTCTCTGTCTCTGTCTCAGTCTCTGTCCCTGTCTCTGTGTCTATCTCTGCCTCTGAGTGTGTCGCTGTCCCTGTCTATGTCTCTGTCTCTGCCTCCGTCTGCGTCTCTGTCCCTGTCTCTGTCTCTGTCTGTGTCTCTGTCTGTGTCTCCGTCTCTGTCTCTGCCGCTGTCTCTGCCTCTGTCTCTGCCGCTGTCTCTGTCTCTGTCTCTGTCTCTGTCTCTGTCTCTGTCTCTGTCTCTGTCTCTGTCGCTGTCTCTGTCTCTGTCTCTGTCTCTGTCTCTGTCTCTGTCTCTGTTTCTGCCTCTGTCTCTGTCTCTGTCTGTGTCTCTGTCTCTGTCACTGTCTCCGTCTCTATCTCTTCCTCTGACTCTGTCGCTGTCCCTGTCTATGTCTCTGTCTCCGTCTCCGTCTGCGTCTCTGTCTCTGTCTCTGTCTCTGTCTCTGTCTCTGTTTCTGTCTCTGTCTCTGTTTCTGTCTCTGTCTCTGCCTCTGTCTGTGTCTCTGCCTCTGTCTCGGTCTTTGACTCCGTCTCTGTCTCTGTCCCTGTCTCTGCCTCTGTCTCTGTCTCTGTCTCTGTCTCTGCCTCCGTCTGCGTCTCTGTCTCTGTCTCTGTCTCTGTCTCTCTCTCTGTTTCTGTCTCCGTCTCTGTCCCAGTCTCTGTCTCTGTCTCTGTCTCCGTCTCTGTCCCGGGCTCTGTCTCTGCCTCTGTCTCCGTCTCTGACTCTGTTTCTGTCTCTATCTCCGTCTCTGTCCCTGTCTCTGCCTCTGTCTCTGTCTCTGCCTCTGTCTCTGTCCCTGTCCCTCTCCCTGGCCCTGTCGCTGTCTCTGTCTCTGTCTCTGTATATGCATCTGTCTCTGTCTCTGTCTCTGTCTCTGGCTCTGTCTCTGCCTCTGTCTCTGTCTCTGTCGCTGTCTCTGTCTCTGTCTCCGTCTCAGTCTCTGTCTCTGTCTCTGTGTCTATCTGTGCCTCTGACTCTGTCACTGTCCCTGTCTCTGTCTCTGTCTGTGTCTCTGACTCTGTCTCGGTCTTTGTCTCCGTCTCTGTCTCTGTCTGTGTCCCTGTCTCTGTCTCTGTCTCCGTCTCTATCCCTGCCTCTGACTCTGTCGCTGTCCCTGTCTATGTCTCTGTCTCTGTCTCCGTCTGCGTCTCTGTCTCTGTCTCTGTCTCTGTCTCTGTCTCTGTCTCTGTTTCTGTCTCTGACTCTGTCTCTGTTTCTGTCTCTGTCTCCGTCTCTGTCTGTGTCTCTGCCTCTGTCTCGGTCTTTGTCTCCGTCTCTGTCTCTGTCTCTGTCTCTGTCTCTGTCTCTGTCTCTGTCTCTGTCTCTGCCTCCGTCTGCGTCTCTGTCTCTGTCTCTGTCTCTGTCTCTGTCTCTGTCTCTGTTTCTGTCTCCGTCTCTGTCTCTGTCTCTGCCTCCGCCTCTGTCTCTGTCTCTGTCTCTGTCGCTGAATCTCCCTCTGTCCCTGTCTCCGTCTCTGTCCCTGGGTCTGTCTCTGCCTCTGTCTCCGTCTCTGACTCTGTTTCTGTCTCTATCTCCGTCTCTGTCCCTGTCTCTGCCTCTGTCTTTGCCTCTGCCTCTGTCTCTGTCCCTGTCCGTCTCCCTGGCCCTGTCGCTGTCTCTGTCTCTGTCCCTGTCTCTGTCTCTGTCTGTGTCTCTGTCTCTGTCTCCGTCTCTGTCTCTGCCGCTGTCTCTGCCTCTGTCTCTGCCGCTGTCTCTGTCTCTGTCTCTGTCTCTGCCTCTGTCTCCGTCTCTGTCTCTGTCTCTGTCTCTGTCTCTGTCTCTGTCTCTGTCTCTGTCTCTGCCTCTGTCTCTGTCCCCGTATCTGTCTCTGTCTCTGTTTCTGTCTCTGCCTCTGTCTCCGTCTCTGACTCTGTTTCTGTCTCTATCTACGTCTCTGTCCCTGTCCCTGCCTCTGTCTTTGCCTCTGCCTCTGTCTCTGTCCTTGTCCGTCTCCCTGGCCCTGCCGCTGTCTCTGTCTCTGTCCCTGTCTCTGTCTCTGTCTCCGTCTCTGTCTCTGTCTCTGTCTCTGTCTCTGTCTCTGTCTCTGTCTCAGTCTCTGTCCCTGTCTCTGTGTCTATCTCTGCCTCTGAGTGTGTCGCTGTCCCTGTCTATGTCTCTGTCTCTGCCTCCGTCTGCGTCTCTGTCCCTGTCTCTGTCTCTGTCTGTGTCTCTGTCTGTGTCTCCGTCTCTGTCTCTGCCGCTGTCTCTGCCTCTGTCTCTGCCGCTGTCTCTGTCTCTGTCTCTGTCTCTGTCTCTGTCTCTGTCTCTGTCTCTGTCTCTGTCTCTGTCGCTGTCTCTGTCTCTGTCTCTGTCTCTGTCTCTGTCTCTGTCTCTGTTTCTGCCTCTGTCTCTGTCTCTGTCTGTGTCTCTGTCTCTGTCACTGTCTCCGTCTCTATCTCTTCCTCTGACTCTGTCGCTGTCCCTGTCTATGTCTCTGTCTCTGTCTCCGTCTGCGTCTCTGTCTCTGTCTCTGTCTCTGTCTCTGTCTCTGTTTCTGTCTCTGTCTCTGCCTCTGTCTGTGTCTCTGCCTCTGTCTCGGTCTTTGACTCCGTCTCTGTCTCTGTCCCTGTCTCTGCCTCTGTCTCTGTCTCTGTCTCTGTCTCTGCCTCCGTCTGCGTCTCTGTCTCTGTCTCTGTCTCTGTCTCTCTCTCTGTTTCTGTCTCCGTCTCTGTCCCAGTCTCTGTCTCTGTCTCTGTCTCCGTCTCTGTCCCGGGCTCTGTCTCTGCCTCTGTCTCCGTCTCTGACTCTGTTTCTGTCTCTATCTCCGTCTCTGTCCCTGTCTCTGCCTCTGTCTGTGTCTCTGTCTCTGTCTCCGTCTCTGTCTCTGCCGCTGTCTCTGCCTCTGTCTCTGCCGCTGTCTCTGTCTCTGTCTCTGTCTCTGCCTCTGTCTCCGTCTCTGTCTCTGTCTCTGTCTCTGTCTCTGTCTCTGTCTCTGTCTCTGTCTCTGTCTCTGTCTCTGCATCCGTCTGCGTCTCTGTCTCTGTCTCTGTCTCTGTCTCTGTCTCTGTCTCTGTTTCTGTCTGCGTCTCTGTCTCTGCCTCTGCCTCTGCCTCTGTCTCTGTCTCTGTCTCTGTCGCTGACTCTCCCTCTGTCCCTGTCTCCGTCTCTGTCCCTGGCTCTGTCTCTGCCTCTGTCTCCGTCTCTGACTCTGTTTCTGTCTCTATCTACGTCTCTGTCCCTGTCCCTGCCTCTGTCTTTGCCTCTGCCTCTGTCTCTGTCCTTGTCCGTCTCCCTGGCCCTGCCGCTGTCTCTGTCTCTGTCCCTGTCTCTGTCTCTGTCTGTGTCTCTGTCTGTGTCTCCGTCTCTGTCTCTGCCGCTGTCTCTGCCTCTGTCTCTGCCGCTGTCTCTGTCTCTGTCTCTGTCTCTGTCTCTGTCTCTGTCTCTGTCCCTGTCTCTGCCTCTGTCTGTGTCTCTGTCTCTGTCTCCGTCTCTGTCTCTGCCGCTGTCTCTGCCTCTGTCTCTGCCGCTGTCTCTGTCTCTGTCTCTGTCTCTGCCTCTGTCTCTGGCTCTGTCTCTGTCTCTGTCTCTGTCTCTGTCTCTGTCTCTGTCTCTGTCTCTGTCTCTGTCTCTGTCTCTGTCTCAGTCTCTGTCCCTGTCTCTGTGTCTATCTCTGCCTCTGACTCTGTCGCTGTACCTATCTATGTCTCTGTCTCTGCCTCCGTCTGCGTCTCTGTCTCTGTCTCTGTCTCTGTCTCTGTCTCTGTCTCTGTTTCTGTCTCTGTCTCTGTCTCTGTCTCTGTCTCTGTCTCTGTCTCTGTCTCTGTCTCTGTCTCTGTCTGTGTCTCTGCCTCTGCCTCAGTCTCTGTCTCTGTCTCTGTCTCCGTCTCTGTCTCTGTCTCTGTCTCTGCCTCTGTCTCTGTCTCTGTTTCTGCCTCTGTCTCTGTCTGTGTCTCTGTCTCTGTCTCTGTCTCCGTCTCTATCTCTGCCTCTGACTCTGTCGCTGTCCCTGTCTATGTCTCTGTCTCTGTCTCCGTCTGTGTCTCTGTCTCTGTCTCTGTCTCTGTCTCTGTCTCTGTCTCTGTCTCTGTCTCTGTTTCTGTCTCTGTCTCTGTCTCTGTCTGTGTCTCTGCCTCTGTCTCGGTCTTTGTGTCCGTCTCTGTCTCTGTCTCTGTCTCTGTCTCTGTCTCTGCCTCCGTCTGCGTCTCTGTCTCTGTCTCTGTCTCTGTATCTGTCTCTGTTTCCGTCTCCGTCTCTGTCCCAGTCTCTGTCTCTGTCTCTGTCTCTGTCTCTGTCTCTGTCTCTGTCTCAGTCTCTGTCTCTGTCTCTGTGTCTACCTCTGCCTCTGACTCTGTCGCTGTCCCTCTCTATGTCTCTGTCTCTGCCTCCGTCTGCGTCTCTGTCTCTGTCTCTGTCTCTGTCTCTGTCTCTGTTTCTGTCTCTGTCTCTGTCTCTGTCTCTGTCTCTGTTTCTGTCTCTGTCTCTGTCTCTGTCTCTGTCTCTGTCTCTGTCTGTGTCTCTGCCTCTGTCTCGGTCTTTGTATCCGTCTCTGTCCCTGTCTCTGTCTCTGTCTCTGTCTCTGTCTCTGTCTCTGTCTCTGTCTCTGTCTCTGTCTCTGTCTCTGTCTCTGTCTCTGTCTCTGTCTCTGTCTCTGTCTCTGTCTCTGTCTCTGTCTCTGTCTCAGTCTCTGTCCCTGTCTCTGTGTCTATCTCTGCCTCTGACTCTGTCGCTGTCCCTGTCTATGTCTCTGCCTCTGCCTCCGTCTGCGTCTCTGTCTCTGTCTCTGTCTCTGTCTCTGTCTCTGTCTCTGTCTCTGTTTCTGTCTCTGTCTCTGTCGCTGTCTCTGTCTCTGTCTCTGTCTCTGTCTCTGTCTCTGTCTCTGTCTCTGTCTGTGTCTCTGCCTCTGCCTCAGTCTCTGTCTCTGTCTCTGTCTCCGTCTCCGTCTCTGTCTCTGTCTCTGTCTCTGCATCTGTCTCTGTCTCTGTTTCTGCCTCTGTCTCTGTCTGTATCTCTGTCTCTGTCTCTGTCTCCGTCTCTATCTCTGCCTCTGACTCTGTCGCTGTCCCTGTCTATGTCTCTGTCTCTGTCTCCGTCTGTGTCTCTGTCTCTGTCTCTGTCTCTGTCTCTGTCTCTGTCTCTGTCTCTGTCTCTGTCTCTGTCTCTGTCTCTGTCTCTGTCTCTGTCTCTGTCTCTGTCTCTGTCTCTGTCTCTGTCTCTGTCTCTGTCTCTGTCTCTGCCTCTGTCTCTGTCCCCGTATCTGTCTCTGTCTCTGTTTCTGTCTCTGCCTCTGTCTCTGTCTCTGCCTCTGTCTCAGTCTCTGTCTCTGTCTCTGGCCCTGTCGCTGTCTCTGTCTCTGTCTCTGTATATGCATCTCTCTCTGTCTCTGTCTCTGTCTCTGTCTCTGTCTCTGTTTCTGTCTCTGTCTCTGTCTCTGTTTCTGTCTCTGTCTCTGTCTCTGTCTCTGTCTCTGTTTCTGTCTGTGTTTCTGTCTCTGTCTCTGTCTCTGTCTGTGTCTCTGCCTCCGTCTCGGTCTTTGTATCCGTCTCTGTCTCTGTTTCTGTCTCTGTCTCTGTCTCTGTCTCTGTCTCTGTCTCTGTCTCTGTCTCTGTCTCTGTCTCTGTCTCTGTCTCTGTCTCTGTCTCTGTCTGTGTCTCTGCCTCTGTCTCGGTCTTTGTATCCGTCTCTGTCTCTGCCTCTGTCTCCGTCTCCGTCTCTGTCTCTGTCTCTGTCTCTGTCTCTGTCTCTGTCTCTGTCTCTGTCTCTGTCTCTGTCTCTGTCTCTGTCTCTGTCTCTGCCTCTGTCTCTGTCCCCGTATCTGTCTCTGTCTCTGTTTCTGTCTCTGCCTCTGTCTCTGTCTCTGCCTCTGTCTCAGTCTCTGCCTCTGTCTCTGGCCCTGTCGCTGTCTCTGTCTCTGTCTCTGTATATGCATCTGTCCCTGTCTCTGTCTCTGTCTCTGTCTCTGTCTCTGTCGCTGTCTCTCCCCCTGTCTCTGTCTCTGTCTCTGTCTCTGTCTCTGGCTCTGTCTCTGCCTCTGTCCCCGTCTCTGTCTCTGTCTCTGTCTCTATCTCCGTCTCTGCCTCTGTCTCTGTCTCTGTCTGTGTCTCTGTCTCTGTCTCCGTCTCTGTCTCTGCCGCTGTCTCTGCCTCTGTCTCCGTCTCTGTCTCTGTCTCATTCTTTGTCTCCGTCGCTGTCTCTGTCTCTGTCTCTGTCTCTGTCTCTGTATCTGTCTATGTCTGTGTCTCTGTCCCCGTATCTGTCTCTGTATCTGCCGCAGTCTCTGTCTCTGTCTCTGTCTCTGCCTCTGTCTCCGTCTCTGTCTCTGCCTCTGTCTCTGTCTCTGTCTCTGTCTCTGTCTCTGTCTCTGTCTCTGTCTCTGTCTCTGTCTCTGTCTCTGTCTCTGTCTCTGTCTCTGTCTCTGTCTCTGTCTCTGTCTCTGTCTGTGCCTCTGTCTCTGTCTCTGTCTCTGTCTCTGTCCCTGTCTCTGTCTCTGTCTCTGTCTCTGTCCCTGTCTCTGTCTCTGTCTCTGTCTCTGTCTCTGTCTCTGTCTCTGTCTCTGTCTCTGTCTCTGTCTCTGTCTCTGTCTCTGTCCCTGTCTCTGTCTCTGTCTCTGTCTCTGTCTCTGTCTCAGTCTCTGTCTCTGTCTCTGTGTCTACCTCTGCCTCTGACTCTGTCGCTGTCCCTGTCTATGTCTCTGTCTCTGCCTCCGTCTGCGTCTCTGTCTCTGTCTCTGTCTCTGTTTCTGTCTCTGTCTCTGTCTCTGTCTCTGTCTCTGTTTCTGTCTCTGTCTCTGTCTCTGTCTCTGTCTCTGTCTCTGTCTGTGTCTCTGCCTCTGTCTCGGTCTTTGTATCCGTCTCTGTCCCTGTCTCTGTCTCTGTCTCTGTCTCTGTCTCTGTCTCTGTCTCTGTCTCTGTCTCTGTCTCATTCTTTGTCTCCGTCTCTGTCTCTGTCTCTGTCTCTGTCTCTGTCTCTGTATCTGTCTATGTCTGTGTCTCTGTCCCCGTATCTGTCTCTGTATCTGCCGCAGTCTCTGTCTCTGTCTCTGTCTCTGCCTCTGTCTCCGTCTCTGTCTCTGCCTCTGTCTCTGTCTCTGTCTCTGTCTCTGTCTCTGTCTCTGTCTCTGTCTCTGTCTCTGTCTCTGTCTCTGTCTCTGTCTCTGTCTCTGTCTCTGTCTCTGTCTCTGCCTCTGTCTCGGTCTTTGACTCCGTCTCTGTCTCTGTCTCTGTCCCTGTCTCTGTCTCTGTCTCTGTCTCTGTCTCTGCCTCCGTCTGCGTCTCTGTCTCTGTCTCTCTCTCTGTTTCTGTCTCCGTCTCTGTCCCAGTCTCTGTCTCTGTCTCTGTCTCCGTCTCTGTCTCTGTCTCTGTCTCTGTCTCTGTCTCTGTCTCTGCATCCGTCTGCGTCTCTGTCTCTGTCTCTGTCTCTGTCTCTGTCTCTGTCTCTGTTTCTGTCTCCGTCTCTGTCTCTGTCTCTGCCTCTGCCTCTGTCTCTGTCTCTGTCTCTGTCGCTGACTCTCCCTCTGTCCCTGTCTCCGTCTCTGTCCCGGGCTCTGTCTCTGCCTCTGTCTCTGTCTCTGACTCTGTTTCTGTCTCTATCTCCGTCTCTGTCCCTGTCTCTGCCTCTGTCTCTGTCTCTGCCTCTGTCTCTGTCCCTGTCCCTCTCCCTGGCCCTGTCGCTGTCTCTGTCTCTGTATCTGTGTCTATCTCTGCCTCTGACTCTGTCGCTGTCCCTGTCTATGTCTCTGTCTCTGCCTATGTCTGCGTCTCTGTCTCTGTCTCTGTCTCTGTCTCTGTCTCTGTTTCTGTCTCTGTCTCTGTCTCTGTCTCTGTCTCTGTCTCTGTCTCTGTCTCTGTCTCTGTCTCTGTCTCTGTCTCTGCCTCCGTCTGCGTCTCTGTCTCTGCCTCTGTCTCTGTCTCTGTTTCTGTCTCCGTCTCTGTCCCAGTCTCTGTCTCTGTCTCTGTCTCCGTCTCTGTCTCAGTCTCTGTCCCTGTCTCTGTGTCTCTCTCTGTCTCTGTCTCTGTCTCTGTCTCTGTCTCTGTCTCTGTCTCTGTCTCTGTCTCTGTCTCTGTCTCTGTCTCTGTCTCTGTTTCTGTCTCGGTCTCTGTCTCTGTCTCTGTCTGTGTCTCTGTCTCTGTCTCTGTCTGTGTCTCTGCCTCTGTCACAGTCCCTGTCTCTGTCTCTGTCTCCGTCTCTGTCTCTGTCACTGTCTCTGCCTCTGTCTCTGTCTCTGTTTCTGCCCCTGTCTCTGTCTGTGTCTCTGTCTCTGTCTCTGTCTCCGTCTCTATCTCTGCCTCTGACTCTGTCGCTGTCCCTGTCTATGTCTCTGTCTCTGTCTCCGTCTGCGTCTCTGTCTCTGTCTCTGTCTCTGTCTCTGTCTCTGTTTCTGTCTCGGTCTCTGTCTCTGTTTCTGTCTCTGTCTCTGTTTCTGTCTGTGTCTCTGCCTCTGTCCCGGTCTTTGTCTCCGTCTCGGTCTCTGTCTCTGTCTCTGTCTCTGTCTCTGTCTCTGTCTGTGTCTCTGTCTCTGTCTCTGCCTCCGTCTGCGTCTCTGTCTGTGTCTCTGTCTCTGTCTCTGTTTCTGTCTCTGTCTCTGTCTCGGCCTCTGTCTGTGTCTCTGCCTCTGTCTCGGTCTTTGTCTCCGTCTCTGTCTCTGTCTCTGTCTCTGTCTCTGTCTCTGTCTCTGTCTCTGCCTCCGTCTGCGTCTCTGTCCCTGTCTCTGTCTCTGTCTCTGTCTCTGTCTCTGTCTCTGTTTCTGTCTCCGTCTCTGTCCCAGTCTCTGTCTCTGTCTCTGTCTCTGTCTCTGTCTCAGTCTCTGTCCCTGTCTCTGTGTCTATCTCTGTCTCTGTCTCTGTCTCTGTCTCTGTCTCTGTCTCCGTCTCTGTCTCTGTCTCTGTTTCTGTCTCTGTCTCTGTCTCTGTCTCTGTCTCTGTCTCTGTCTGTGTCTCTGCCTCTGTCTCAGTCCCTGTCTCTGTCTCTGTCTCCGACTCTGTCGCTGTCCCTGTCTATGTCTCTGTCTCTGTCTCCGTCTGCGTCTCTGTCTCTGTCTCTGTCTCTGTCTCTGTCTCTGTTTCTGTCTCTGTCTCTGTCTCTGTTTCTGTCTCTGTCTCTGTCTCTGTCTCTGTCTGTGTCTCTGCCTCTGTCTCCGTCTTTGTCTCCGTCTCTGTCTCTGTCTCTGTCTCTGTCTCTGTCTCTGTCTCTGTCTCTGTCTCTGCATCCGTCTGCGTCTCTGTCTCTGTCTCTGTCTCTGTCTCTGTCTCTGTCTCTGCCTCTGTATCTGTCCCCGTATCTGTTTCTGTCTCTGTTTCTGTCTCTGCCTCGGTCTCTGACTCTGCCTCTGTCTCAGTCTCTGTCTCTGTCTCTGGCCCTGTCGCTGTCTCTGTCTCTGTCTCTGTATATGCATCTGTCTCTGTCTCTGTCTCCGTCTCTGTCTCTGTCTCTGTCTGTGTCTCTGTCTCTGTCTCTGTCTCTGTCTCTGTCTCTGTCTCTGTCTCTGTCTCTGTCTCTGTCTCTGTCTCTGTCTCTGTCTCTGTCTCTGTCTCTGTCTCTGTCTCTGTCTCTGTCTCTGTTTCTGTCTCTGTCTCTGTCTCTGTCTCTGTCTCTGTCTGTGTCTCTGCCTCTGTCGCAGTCTCTGTCTCTGTCTCTGTCTCCGTCTCTGCCTCTGTCTCTGTCTCTGCCTCTGTCTCTGTTTCTGCCTCTGTCTCTGTCTGTGTCTCTGTCTCTGTCTCTGTCTCCGTCTCTATCTCTTCCTCTGACTCTGTCGCTGTCCCTGTCTATGTCTCTGTCTCTGTCTCCGTCTGCGTCTCTGTCTCTGTCTCTGTCTCTGTCTCTGTTTCTGTCTCTGTCTCTGTTTCTGTCTCTGTCTCTGCCTCTGTCTGTGTCTCTGCCTCTGTCTCGGTCTTTGACTCCGTCTCTGTCTCTGTCTCTGTCTCTGTCTCTGCCTCCGTCTGCGTCTCTGTCTCTGTCTCTGTCTCTGTCTCTCTCTCTGTTTCTGTCTCCGTCTCTGTCCCAGTCTCTGTCTCTGTCTCTGTCTCCGTCTCTGTCCCGGGCTCTGTCTCTGCCTCTGTCTCCGTCTCTGACTCTGTTTCTGTCTCTATCTCCGTCTCTGTCCCTGTCTCTGCCTCTGTCTCTGTCTCTGCCTCTGTCTCTGTCCCTGTCCCTCTCCCTGGCCCTGTCGCTGTCTCTGTCTCTGTCTCTGTATATGCATCTGTCTCTGTCTCTGTCTCTGTCTCTGGCTCTGTCTCTGCCTCTGTCTCTGTCTCTGTCGCTGTCTCTGTCTCTGTCTCCGTCTCAGTCTCTGTCTCTGTCTCTGTGTCTATCTCTGCCTCTGACTCTGTCACTGTCCCTGTCTCTGTCTCTGTCTGTGTCTCTGACTCTGTCTCGGTCTTTGTCTCCGTCTCTGTCTCTGTCTGTGTCTCTGTCTCTGTCTCTGTCTCTGTCTCTGTCTCAGTCTCTGTCTCTGTCTCTGTCTCTGTCTCTGTCTGTGTCTCTGTCTCTGTCTCTGTCTCTGTCTCTGTCTCTGTCTCTGTCTCTGTCTCTGTCTCTGTCTCTGTCTCTGTCTCTGTCTCTGTCTCTGTCTCTGTCTCTGCCTCTGTCTCTGTCTCTGTCTCTGTCTCTGTCTCTGTCTCTGTCTCTGTCTCTGCCTCTGTCTCTGTCCCCGTATCTGTCTCTGTCTCTGTTTCTGTCTCTGCCTCTGTCTCTGTCTCTGCCTCTGTCTCAGTCTCTGCCTCTGTCTCTGGCCCTGTCGCTGTCTCTGTCTCTGTCTCTGTATATGCATCTGTCTCTGTCTCTGTCTCTGTCTCTGTCTCTGTCTCTGTTTCTGTCTCTGACTCTGTCTCCGTCTCTGTCTCTGTCTCTGTCTCTGTCTCTGTCTCTGTCTCTGTCTCTGTCTCTGTCTGTGTCTCTGCCTCTGTCTCGGTCTTTGACTCCGTCTCTGTCTCTGTCCCTGTCTCTGTCTCTGTCTCTGTCTCTGTCTCTGCCTCCGTCTGCGTCTCTGTCTCTGTCTCTGTCTCTGTCTCTCTCTCTGTTTCTGTCTCCGTCTCTGTCCCAGTCTCTGTCTCTGTCTCTGTCTCCGTCTCTGTCCCGGGCTCTGTCTCTGCCTCTGTCTCCGTCTCTGACTCTGTTTCTGTCTCTATCTCCGTCTCTGTCCCTGTCTCTGCCTCTGTCTCTGTCTCTGCCTCTGTCTCTGTCCCTGTCCCTCTCCCTGGCCCTGTCGCTGTCTCTGTCTCTGTCTCTGTATATGCATCTGTCTCTGTCTCTGTCTCTGTCTCTGTCTCTGGCTCTGTCTCTGCCTCTGTCTCTGTCTCTGTCGCTGTCTCTGTCTCTGTCTCCGTCTCAGTCTCTGTCTCTGTCTCTGTGTCTATCTCTGCCTCTGACTCTGTCACTGTCCCTGTCTCTGTCTCTGTCTGTGTCTCTGTCTGTGTCTCCGTCTCTGTCTCTGCCGCTGTCTCTGCCTCTGTCTCTGCCGCTGTCTCTGTCTCTGTCTCTGTCTCTGTCTCTGTCTCTGTCTCTGTCCCTGTCTCTGCCTCTGTCTGTGTCTCTGTCTCTGTCTCCGTCTCTGTCTCTGCCGCTGTCTCTGCCTCTGTCTCTGCCGCTGTCTCTGTCTCTGTCTCTGTCTCTGCCTCTGTCTCTGGCTCTGTCTCTGTCTCTGTCTCTGTCTCTGTCTCTGTCTCTGTCTCTGTCTCTGTCTCTGTCTCTGTCTCTGTCTCAGTCTCTGTCCCTGTCTCTGTGTCTATCTCTGCCTCTGACTCTGTCGCTGTACCTATCTATGTCTCTGTCTCTGCCTCCGTCTGCGTCTCTGTCTCTGTCTCTGTCTCTGTCTCTGTCTCTGTCTCTGTTTCTGTCTCTGTCTCTGTCTCTGTCTCTGTCTCTGTCTCTGTCTCTGTCTCTGTCTCTGTCTGTGTCTCTGCCTCTGCCTCAGTCTCTGTCTCTGTCTCTGTCTCCGTCTCTGTCTCTGTCTCTGTCTCTGCCTCTGTCTCTGTCTCTGTTTCTGCCTCTGTCTCTGTCTGTGTCTCTGTCTCTGTCTCTGTCTCCGTCTCTATCTCTGCCTCTGACTCTGTCGCTGTCCCTGTCTATGTCTCTGTCTCTGTCTCCGTCTGTGTCTCTGTCTCTGTCTCTGTCTCTGTCTCTGTCTCTGTCTCTGTCTCTGTCTCTGTTTCTGTCTCTGTCTCTGTCTCTGTCTGTGTCTCTGCCTCTGTCTCGGTCTTTGTGTCCGTCTCTGTCTCTGTCTCTGTCTCTGTCTCTGTCTCTGCCTCCGTCTGCGTCTCTGTCTCTGTCTCTGTCTCTGTATCTGTCTCTGTTTCCGTCTCCGTCTCTGTCCCAGTCTCTGTCTCTGTCTCTGTCTCTGTCTCTGTCTCTGTCTCTGTCTCAGTCTCTGTCTCTGTCTCTGTGTCTACCTCTGCCTCTGACTCTGTCGCTGTCCCTCTCTATGTCTCTGTCTCTGCCTCCGTCTGCGTCTCTGTCTCTGTCTCTGTCTCTGTCTCTGTCTCTGTTTCTGTCTCTGTCTCTGTCTCTGTCTCTGTCTCTGTTTCTGTCTCTGTCTCTGTCTCTGTCTCTGTCTCTGTCTCTGTCTGTGTCTCTGCCTCTGTCTCGGTCTTTGTATCCGTCTCTGTCCCTGTCTCTGTCTCTGTCTCTGTCTCTGTCTCTGTCTCTGTCTCTGTCTCTGTCTCTGTCTCTGTCTCTGTCTCTGTCTCTGTCTCTGTCTCTGTCTCTGTCTCTGTCTCTGTCTCTGTCTCAGTCTCTGTCCCTGTCTCTGTGTCTATCTCTGCCTCTGACTCTGTCGCTGTCCCTGTCTATGTCTCTGCCTCTGCCTCCGTCTGCGTCTCTGTCTCTGTCTCTGTCTCTGTCTCTGTCTCTGTCTCTGTCTCTGTTTCTGTCTCTGTCTCTGTCGCTGTCTCTGTCTCTGTCTCTGTCTCTGTCTCTGTCTCTGTCTCTGTCTCTGTCTGTGTCTCTGCCTCTGCCTCAGTCTCTGTCTCTGTCTCTGTCTCCGTCTCCGTCTCTGTCTCTGTCTCTGTCTCTGCATCTGTCTCTGTCTCTGTTTCTGCCTCTGTCTCTGTCTGTATCTCTGTCTCTGTCTCTGTCTCCGTCTCTATCTCTGCCTCTGACTCTGTCGCTGTCCCTGTCTATGTCTCTGTCTCTGTCTCCGTCTGTGTCTCTGTCTCTGTCTCTGTCTCTGTCTCTGTCTCTGTCTCTGTCTCTGTCTCTGTCTCTGTCTCTGTCTCTGTCTCTGTCTCTGTCTCTGTCTCTGTCTCTGTCTCTGTCTCTGTCTCTGTCTCTGTCTCTGTCTCTGTCTCTGCCTCTGTCTCTGTCCCCGTATCTGTCTCTGTCTCTGTTTCTGTCTCTGCCTCTGTCTCTGTCTCTGCCTCTGTCTCAGTCTCTGTCTCTGTCTCTGGCCCTGTCGCTGTCTCTGTCTCTGTCTCTGTATATGCATCTCTCTCTGTCTCTGTCTCTGTCTCTGTCTCTGTCTCTGTTTCTGTCTCTGTCTCTGTCTCTGTTTCTGTCTCTGTCTCTGTCTCTGTCTCTGTCTCTGTTTCTGTCTGTGTTTCTGTCTCTGTCTCTGTCTCTGTCTGTGTCTCTGCCTCCGTCTCGGTCTTTGTATCCGTCTCTGTCTCTGTTTCTGTCTCTGTCTCTGTCTCTGTCTCTGTCTCTGTCTCTGTCTCTGTCTCTGTCTCTGTCTCTGTCTCTGTCTCTGTCTCTGTCTCTGTCTGTGTCTCTGCCTCTGTCTCGGTCTTTGTATCCGTCTCTGTCTCTGCCTCTGTCTCCGTCTCCGTCTCTGTCTCTGTCTCTGTCTCTGTCTCTGTCTCTGTCTCTGTCTCTGTCTCTGTCTCTGTCTCTGTCTCTGTCTCTGTCTCTGCCTCTGTCTCTGTCCCCGTATCTGTCTCTGTCTCTGTTTCTGTCTCTGCCTCTGTCTCTGTCTCTGCCTCTGTCTCAGTCTCTGCCTCTGTCTCTGGCCCTGTCGCTGTCTCTGTCTCTGTCTCTGTATATGCATCTGTCCCTGTCTCTGTCTCTGTCTCTGTCTCTGTCTCTGTCGCTGTCTCTCCCCCTGTCTCTGTCTCTGTCTCTGTCTCTGTCTCTGGCTCTGTCTCTGCCTCTGTCCCCGTCTCTGTCTCTGTCTCTGTCTCTATCTCCGTCTCTGCCTCTGTCTCTGTCTCTGTCTGTGTCTCTGTCTCTGTCTCCGTCTCTGTCTCTGCCGCTGTCTCTGCCTCTGTCTCCGTCTCTGTCTCTGTCTCATTCTTTGTCTCCGTCGCTGTCTCTGTCTCTGTCTCTGTCTCTGTCTCTGTATCTGTCTATGTCTGTGTCTCTGTCCCCGTATCTGTCTCTGTATCTGCCGCAGTCTCTGTCTCTGTCTCTGTCTCTGCCTCTGTCTCCGTCTCTGTCTCTGCCTCTGTCTCTGTCTCTGTCTCTGTCTCTGTCTCTGTCTCTGTCTCTGTCTCTGTCTCTGTCTCTGTCTCTGTCTCTGTCTCTGTCTCTGTCTCTGTCTCTGTCTCTGTCTCTGTCTGTGCCTCTGTCTCTGTCTCTGTCTCTGTCTCTGTCCCTGTCTCTGTCTCTGTCTCTGTCTCTGTCCCTGTCTCTGTCTCTGTCTCTGTCTCTGTCTCTGTCTCTGTCTCTGTCTCTGTCTCTGTCTCTGTCTCTGTCTCTGTCTCTGTCCCTGTCTCTGTCTCTGTCTCTGTCTCTGTCTCTGTCTCAGTCTCTGTCTCTGTCTCTGTGTCTACCTCTGCCTCTGACTCTGTCGCTGTCCCTGTCTATGTCTCTGTCTCTGCCTCCGTCTGCGTCTCTGTCTCTGTCTCTGTCTCTGTTTCTGTCTCTGTCTCTGTCTCTGTCTCTGTCTCTGTTTCTGTCTCTGTCTCTGTCTCTGTCTCTGTCTCTGTCTCTGTCTGTGTCTCTGCCTCTGTCTCGGTCTTTGTATCCGTCTCTGTCCCTGTCTCTGTCTCTGTCTCTGTCTCTGTCTCTGTCTCTGTCTCTGTCTCTGTCTCTGTCTCATTCTTTGTCTCCGTCTCTGTCTCTGTCTCTGTCTCTGTCTCTGTCTCTGTATCTGTCTATGTCTGTGTCTCTGTCCCCGTATCTGTCTCTGTATCTGCCGCAGTCTCTGTCTCTGTCTCTGTCTCTGCCTCTGTCTCCGTCTCTGTCTCTGCCTCTGTCTCTGTCTCTGTCTCTGTCTCTGTCTCTGTCTCTGTCTCTGTCTCTGTCTCTGTCTCTGTCTCTGTCTCTGTCTCTGTCTCTGTCTCTGTCTCTGTCTCTGCCTCTGTCTCGGTCTTTGACTCCGTCTCTGTCTCTGTCTCTGTCCCTGTCTCTGTCTCTGTCTCTGTCTCTGTCTCTGCCTCCGTCTGCGTCTCTGTCTCTGTCTCTCTCTCTGTTTCTGTCTCCGTCTCTGTCCCAGTCTCTGTCTCTGTCTCTGTCTCCGTCTCTGTCTCTGTCTCTGTCTCTGTCTCTGTCTCTGTCTCTGCATCCGTCTGCGTCTCTGTCTCTGTCTCTGTCTCTGTCTCTGTCTCTGTCTCTGTTTCTGTCTCCGTCTCTGTCTCTGTCTCTGCCTCTGCCTCTGTCTCTGTCTCTGTCTCTGTCGCTGACTCTCCCTCTGTCCCTGTCTCCGTCTCTGTCCCGGGCTCTGTCTCTGCCTCTGTCTCTGTCTCTGACTCTGTTTCTGTCTCTATCTCCGTCTCTGTCCCTGTCTCTGCCTCTGTCTCTGTCTCTGCCTCTGTCTCTGTCCCTGTCCCTCTCCCTGGCCCTGTCGCTGTCTCTGTCTCTGTATCTGTGTCTATCTCTGCCTCTGACTCTGTCGCTGTCCCTGTCTATGTCTCTGTCTCTGCCTATGTCTGCGTCTCTGTCTCTGTCTCTGTCTCTGTCTCTGTCTCTGTTTCTGTCTCTGTCTCTGTCTCTGTCTCTGTCTCTGTCTCTGTCTCTGTCTCTGTCTCTGTCTCTGTCTCTGTCTCTGTCTCTGCCTCCGTCTGCGTCTCTGTCTCTGCCTCTGTCTCTGTCTCTGTTTCTGTCTCCGTCTCTGTCCCAGTCTCTGTCTCTGTCTCTGTCTCCGTCTCTGTCTCAGTCTCTGTCCCTGTCTCTGTGTCTCTCTCTGTCTCTGTCTCTGTCTCTGTCTCTGTCTCTGTCTCTGTCTCTGTCTCTGTCTCTGTCTCTGTCTCTGTCTCTGTCTCTGTTTCTGTCTCGGTCTCTGTCTCTGTCTCTGTCTGTGTCTCTGTCTCTGTCTCTGTCTGTGTCTCTGCCTCTGTCACAGTCCCTGTCTCTGTCTCTGTCTCCGTCTCTGTCTCTGTCACTGTCTCTGCCTCTGTCTCTGTCTCTGTTTCTGCCCCTGTCTCTGTCTGTGTCTCTGTCTCTGTCTCTGTCTCCGTCTCTATCTCTGCCTCTGACTCTGTCGCTGTCCCTGTCTATGTCTCTGTCTCTGTCTCCGTCTGCGTCTCTGTCTCTGTCTCTGTCTCTGTCTCTGTCTCTGTTTCTGTCTCGGTCTCTGTCTCTGTTTCTGTCTCTGTCTCTGTTTCTGTCTGTGTCTCTGCCTCTGTCCCGGTCTTTGTCTCCGTCTCGGTCTCTGTCTCTGTCTCTGTCTCTGTCTCTGTCTCTGTCTGTGTCTCTGTCTCTGTCTCTGCCTCCGTCTGCGTCTCTGTCTGTGTCTCTGTCTCTGTCTCTGTTTCTGTCTCTGTCTCTGTCTCGGCCTCTGTCTGTGTCTCTGCCTCTGTCTCGGTCTTTGTCTCCGTCTCTGTCTCTGTCTCTGTCTCTGTCTCTGTCTCTGTCTCTGCCTCCGTCTGCGTCTCTGTCCCTGTCTCTGTCTCTGTCTCTGTCTCTGTCTCTGTCTCTGTTTCTGTCTCCGTCTCTGTCCCAGTCTCTGTCTCTGTCTCTGTCTCTGTCTCTGTCTCAGTCTCTGTCCCTGTCTCTGTGTCTATCTCTGTCTCTGTCTCTGTCTCTGTCTCTGTCTCTGTCTCCGTCTCTGTCTCTGTCTCTGTTTCTGTCTCTGTCTCTGTCTCTGTCTCTGTCTCTGTCTCTGTCTGTGTCTCTGCCTCTGTCTCAGTCCCTGTCTCTGTCTCTGTCTCCGACTCTGTCGCTGTCCCTGTCTATGTCTCTGTCTCTGTCTCCGTCTGCGTCTCTGTCTCTGTCTCTGTCTCTGTCTCTGTCTCTGTTTCTGTCTCTGTCTCTGTCTCTGTTTCTGTCTCTGTCTCTGTCTCTGTCTCTGTCTGTGTCTCTGCCTCTGTCTCCGTCTTTGTCTCCGTCTCTGTCTCTGTCTCTGTCTCTGTCTCTGTCTCTGTCTCTGTCTCTGTCTCTGCATCCGTCTGCGTCTCTGTCTCTGTCTCTGTCTCTGTCTCTGTCTCTGTCTCTGCCTCTGTCTCTGTCCCCGTATCTGTTTCTGTCTCTGTTTCTGTCTCTGCCTCGGTCTCTGACTCTGCCTCTGTCTCAGTCTCTGTCTCTGTCTCTGGCCCTGTCGCTGTCTCTGTCTCTGTCTCTGTATATGCATCTGTCTCTGTCTCTGTCTCCGTCTCTGTCTCTGTCTCTGTCTGTGTCTCTGTCTCTGTCTCTGTCTCTGTCTCTGTCTCTGTCTCTGTCTCTGTCTCTGTCTCTGTCTCTGTCTCTGTCTCTGTCTCTGTCTCTGTCTCTGTCTCTGTCTCTGTCTCTGTTTCTGTCTCTGTCTCTGTCTCTGTCTCTGTCTCTGTCTGTGTCTCTGCCTCTGTCGCAGTCTCTGTCTCTGTCTCGGTCTCCGTCTCTGCCTCTGTCTCTGTCTCTGCCTCTGTCTCTGTTTCTGCCTCTGTCTCTGTCTGTGTCTCTGTCTCTGTCTCTGTCTCCGTCTCTATCTCTTCCTCTGACTCTGTCGCTGTCCCTGTCTATGTCTCTGTCTCTGTCTCCGTCTGCGTCTCTGTCTCTGTCTCTGTCTCTGTCTCTGTTTCTGTCTCTGTCTCTGTTTCTGTCTCTGTCTCTGCCTCTGTCTGTGTCTCTGCCTCTGTCTCGGTCTTTGACTCCGTCTCTGTCTCTGTCTCTGTCTCTGTCTCTGCCTCCGTCTGCGTCTCTGTCTCTGTCTCTGTCTCTGTCTCTCTCTCTGTTTCTGTCTCCGTCTCTGTCCCAGTCTCTGTCTCTGTCTCTGTCTCCGTCTCTGTCCCGGGCTCTGTCTCTGCCTCTGTCTCCGTCTCTGACTCTGTTTCTGTCTCTATCTCCGTCTCTGTCCCTGTCTCTGCCTCTGTCTCTGTCTCTGCCTCTGTCTCTGTCCCTGTCCCTCTCCCTGGCCCTGTCGCTGTCTCTGTCTCTGTCTCTGTATATGCATCTGTCTCTGTCTCTGTCTCTGTCTCTGGCTCTGTCTCTGCCTCTGTCTCTGTCTCTGTCGCTGTCTCTGTCTCTGTCTCCGTCTCAGTCTCTGTCTCTGTCTCTGTGTCTATCTCTGCCTCTGACTCTGTCACTGTCCCTGTCTCTGTCTCTGTCTGTGTCTCTGACTCTGTCTCGGTCTTTGTCTCCGTCTCTGTCTCTGTCTGTGTCTCTGTCTCTGTCTCTGTCTCTGTCTCTGTCTCAGTCTCTGTCTCTGTCTCTGTCTCTGTCTCTGTCTGTGTCTCTGTCTCTGTCTCTGTCTCTGTCTCTGTCTCTGTCTCTGTCTCTGTCTCTGTCTCTGTCTCTGTCTCTGTCTCTGTCTCTGTCTCTGTCTCTGTCTCTGCCTCTGTCTCTGTCTCTGTCTCTGTCTCTGTCTCTGTCTCTGTCTCTGTCTCTGCCTCTGTCTCTGTCCCCGTATCTGTCTCTGTCTCTGTTTCTGTCTCTGCCTCTGTCTCTGTCTCTGCCTCTGTCTCAGTCTCTGCCTCTGTCTCTGGCCCTGTCGCTGTCTCTGTCTCTGTCTCTGTATATGCATCTGTCTCTGTCTCTGTCTCTGTCTCTGTCTCTGTCTCTGTTTCTGTCTCTGACTCTGTCTCCGTCTCTGTCTCTGTCTCTGTCTCTGTCTCTGTCTCTGTCTCTGTCTCTGTCTGTGTCTCTGCCTCTGTCTCGGTCTTTGACTCCGTCTCTGTCTCTGTCCCTGTCTCTGTCTCTGTCTCTGTCTCTGTCTCTGCCTCCGTCTGCGTCTCTGTCTCTGTCTCTGTCTCTGTCTCTCTCTCTGTTTCTGTCTCCGTCTCTGTCCCAGTCTCTGTCTCTGTCTCTGTCTCCGTCTCTGTCCCGGGCTCTGTCTCTGCCTCTGTCTCCGTCTCTGACTCTGTTTCTGTCTCTATCTCCGTCTCTGTCCCTGTCTCTGCCTCTGTCTCTGTCTCTGCCTCTGTCTCTGTCCCTGTCCCTCTCCCTGGCCCTGTCGCTGTCTCTGTCTCTGTCTCTGTATATGCATCTGTCTCTGTCTCTGTCTCTGTCTCTGTCTCTGGCTCTGTCTCTGCCTCTGTCTCTGTCTCTGTCGCTGTCTCTGTCTCTGTCTCCGTCTCAGTCTCTGTCTCTGTCTCTGTGTCTATCTCTGCCTCTGACTCTGTCACTGTCCCTGTCTCTGTCTCTGTCTGTGTCTCTGACTCTGTCTCGGTCTTTGTCTCCGTCTCTGTCTCTGTCTGTGTCTCTGTCTCTGTCTCTGTCTCTGTCTCTGTCTCTGTCTCTGTCTCTGTCTCTGTCTCTGTCTCTGTCTCTGTCTCTGTCTGTGTCTCTGTCTCTGTCTCTGTCTCTGTCTCTGTCTCTGTCTCTGTCTCTGTCTCTGTTTCTGTCTCTGACTCTGTCTCCGTCTCTGTCTCTGTCTCTGTCTCTGTCTCTGTCTCTGTCTCTGTCTCTGTCTGTGTCTCTGCCTCTGTCTCGGTCTTTGACTCCGTCTCTGTCTCTGTCCCTGTCTCTGTCTCTGTCTCTGTCTCTGTCTCTGCCTCCGTCTGCGTCTCTGTCTCTGTCTCTGTCTCTGTCTCTCTCTCTGTTTCTGTCTCCGTCTCTGTCCCAGTCTCTGTCTCTGTCTCTGTCTCCGTCTCTGTCCCGGGCTCTGTCTCTGCCTCTGTCTCCGTCTCTGACTCTGTTTCTGTCTCTATCTCCGTCTCTGTCCCTGTCTCTGCCTCTGTCTCTGTCTCTGCCTCTGTCTCTGTCCCTGTCCCTCTCCCTGGCCCTGTCGCTGTCTCTGTCTCTGTCTCTGTATATGCATCTGTCTCTGTCTCTGTCTCTGTCTCTGTCTCTGGCTCTGTCTCTGCCTCTGTCTCTGTCTCTGTCGCTGTCTCTGTCTCTGTCTCCGTCTCAGTCTCTGTCTCTGTCTCTGTGTCTATCTCTGCCTCTGACTCTGTCACTGTCCCTGTCTCTGTCTCTGTCTGTGTCTCTGACTCTGTCTCGGTCTTTGTCTCCGTCTCTGTCTCTGTCTGTGTCTCTGTCTCTGTCTCTGTCTCTGTCTCTGTCTCTGTCTCTGTCTCTGTCTCTGTCTCTGTCTCTGTCTGTGTCTCTGTCTCTGTCTCTGTCTCTGTCTCTGTCTCTGTCTCTGTCTCTGTCTCTGTCTCTGTCTCTGTCTCTGTCTCTGCCTCTGTCTCTGTCTCTGTCTCTGTTTCTGTCTCTGTCTCTGTTTCTGTCTCTGTCTCTGCCTCTGTCTGTGTCTCTGCCTCTGTCTCGGTCTTTGACTCCGTCTCTGTCTCTGTCTCTGTCTCTGTCTCTGCCTCCGTCTGCGTCTCTGTCTCTGTCTCTGTCTCTGTCTCTCTCTCTGTTTCTGTCTCCGTCTCTGTCCCAGTCTCTGTCTCTGTCTCTGTCTCCGTCTCTGTCCCGGGCTCTGTCTCTGCCTCTGTCTCCGTCTCTGACTCTGTTTCTGTCTCTATCTCCGTCTCTGTCCCTGTCTCTGCCTCTGTCTCTGTCTCTGCCTCTGTCTCTGTCCCTGTCCCTCTCCCTGGCCCTGTCGCTGTCTCTGTCTCTGTCTCTGTATATGCATCTGTCTCTGTCTCTGTCTCTGTCTCTGGCTCTGTCTCTGCCTCTGTCTCTGTCTCTGTCGCTGTCTCTGTCTCTGTCTCCGTCTCAGTCTCTGTCTCTGTCTCTGTGTCTATCTCTGCCTCTGACTCTGTCACTGTCCCTGTCTCTGTCTCTGTCTGTGTCTCTGACTCTGTCTCGGTCTTTGTCTCCGTCTCTGTCTCTGTCTGTGTCTCTGTCTCTGTCTCTGTCTCTGTCTCTGTCTCAGTCTCTGTCTCTGTCTCTGTCTCTGTCTCTGTCTGTGTCTCTGTCTCTGTCTCTGTCTCTGTCTCTGTCTCTGTCTCTGTCTCTGTCTCTGTCTCTGTCTCTGTCTCTGTCTCTGTCTCTGTCTCTGTCTCTGCCTCTGTCTCTGTCTCTGTCTCTGTCTCTGTCTCTGTCTCTGTCTCTGTCTCTGCCTCTGTCTCTGTCCCCGTATCTGTCTCTGTCTCTGTTTCTGTCTCTGCCTCTGTCTCTGTCTCTGCCTCTGTCTCAGTCTCTGCCTCTGTCTCTGGCCCTGTCGCTGTCTCTGTCTCTGTCTCTGTATATGCATCTGTCTCTGTCTCTGTCTCTGTCTCTGTCTCTGTCTCTGTTTCTGTCTCTGACTCTGTCTCCGTCTCTGTCTCTGTCTCTGTCTCTGTCTCTGTCTCTGTCTCTGTCTCTGTCTCTGTCTGTGTCTCTGCCTCTGTCTCGGTCTTTGACTCCGTCTCTGTCTCTGTCCCTGTCTCTGTCTCTGTCTCTGTCTCTGTCTCTGCCTCCGTCTGCGTCTCTGTCTCTGTCTCTGTCTCTGTCTCTCTCTCTGTTTCTGTCTCCGTCTCTGTCCCAGTCTCTGTCTCTGTCTCTGTCTCCGTCTCTGTCCCGGGCTCTGTCTCTGCCTCTGTCTCCGTCTCTGACTCTGTTTCTGTCTCTATCTCCGTCTCTGTCCCTGTCTCTGCCTCTGTCTCTGTCTCTGCCTCTGTCTCTGTCCCTGTCCCTCTCCCTGGCCCTGTCGCTGTCTCTGTCTCTGTCTCTGTATATGCATCTGTCTCTGTCTCTGTCTCTGTCTCTGGCTCTGTCTCTGCCTCTGTCTCTGTCTCTGTCGCTGTCTCTGTCTCTGTCTCCGTCTCAGTCTCTGTCTCTGTCTCTGTGTCTATCTCTGCCTCTGACTCTGTCACTGTCCCTGTCTCTGTCTCTGTCTGTGTCTCTGACTCTGTCTCGGTCTTTGTCTCCGTCTCTGTCTCTGTCTGTGTCTCTGTCTCTGTCTCTGTCTCTGTCTCTGTCTCTGTCTCTGTCTCTGTCTCTGTCTCTGTCTCTGTCTCTGTCTGTGTCTCTGTCTCTGTCTCTGTCTCTGTCTCTGTCTCTGTCTCTGTCTCTGTCTCTGTCTCTGTCTCTGTCTCTGTCTCTGCCTCTGTCTCTGTCTCTGTCTCTGTCTCTATCTCTGTCTCTGTCTCTGTCTCTGTCTCTGTCTCTGTCTCTGTCTCTGTCTCTGTCTCTGTCTCTGCCTCTGTCTCTGTCCCCGTATCTGTCTCTGTCTCTGTTTCTGTCTCTGCCTCTGTCTCTGTCTCTGTCTCTGCCTCTGTCTCAGTCTCTGCCTCTGTCTCTGGCCCTGTCGCTGTCTCTGTCTCTGTCTCTGTATATGCATCTGTCTCTGTCTCTGTCTCTGTCTCTGTCTCTGTCTCTGTTTCTGTCTCTGACTCTGTCTCTGTTTCTGTCTCTGTCTCCGTCTCTGTCTGTGTCTCTGCCTCTGTCTCGGTCTTTGTCTCCGTCTCTGTCTCTGTCTCTGTCTCTGTCTCTGTCTCTGTCTCTGTCTCTGTCTGTGTCTCTGCCTCTGTCTCGGTCTTTGACTCCGTCTCTGTCTCTGTCCCTGTCTCTGTCTCTGTCTCTGTCTCTGTCTCTGCCTCCGTCTGCGTCTCTGTCTCTGTCTCTGTCTCTGTCTCTCTCTCTGTTTCTGTCTCCGTCTCTGTCCCAGTCTCTGTCTCTGTCTCTGTCTCCGTCTCTGTCCCGGGCTCTGTCTCTGCCTCTGTCTCCGTCTCTGACTCTGTTTCTGTCTCTATCTCCGTCTCTGTCCCTGTCTCTGCCTCTGTCTCTGTCTCTGCCTCTGTCTCTGTCCCTGTCCCTCTCCCTGGCCCTGTCGCTGTCTCTGTCTCTGTCTCTGTATATGCATCTGTCTCTGTCTCTGTCTCTGTCTCTGTCTCTGTCGCTGTCTCTGTCTCTGTCTCCGTCTCAGTCTCTGTCTCTGTCTCTGTGTCTATCTCTGCCTCTGACTCTGTCACTGTCCCTGTCTCTGTCTCTGTCTGTGTCTCTGACTCTGTCTCGGTCTTTGTCTCCGTCTCTGTCTCTGTCTGTGTCTCTGTCTCTGTCTCTGTCTCTGTCTCTGTCTCTGTCTCTGTCTCTGTCTCTGTCTGTGTCTCTGTCTCTGTCTCTGTCTCTGTCTCTGTCTCTGTCTCTGTCTCTGTCTCTGCCTCTGTCTCTGTCTCTGTCTCTGTCTCTGTCTCTGCCTCTGTCTCTGTCTCTGTCTCTGTCTCTGTCTCTATCTCTGTCTCTGTCTCTGTCTCAGTCTCTGTCCCTGTCTCTGTGTCTATCTCTGCCTCTGAGTGTGTCGCTGTCCCTGTCTATGTCTCTGTCTCTGTCTCCGTCTGCGTCTCTGTCTCTGTCTCTGTCTCTGTCTCTGTTTCTGTCTCTGTCTCTGTTTCTGTCTCTGTCTCTGCCTCTGTCTGTGTCTCTGCCTCTGTCTCGGTCTTTGACTCCGTCTCTGTCTCTGTCCCTGTCTCTGCCTCTGTCTCTGTCTCTGTCTCTGTCTCTGCCTCCGTCTGCGTCTCTGTCTCTGTCTCTGTCTCTGTCTCTCTCTCTGTTTCTGTCTCCGTCTCTGTCCCAGTCTCTGTCTCTGTCTCTGTCTCCGTCTCTGTCCCGGGCTCTGTCTCTGCCTCTGTCTCCGTCTCTGACTCTGTTTCTGTCTCTATCTCCGTCTCTGTCCCTGTCTCTGCCTCTGTCTCTGTCTCTGCCTCTGTCTCTGTCCCTGTCCCTCTCCCTGGCCCTGTCGCTGTCTCTGTCTCTGTCTCTGTATATGCATCTGTCTCTGTCTCTGTCTCTGTCTCTGGCTCTGTCTCTGCCTCTGTCTCTGTCTCTGTCGCTGTCTCTGTCTCTGTCTCCGTCTCAGTCTCTGTCTCTGTCTCTGTCTCTGTCTCTGTCGCTGTCTCTCCCCCTGTCTCTGTCTCTTTCTCTGTCTCTGTCTCTGTCTGTGTCTCTGTCTCCGTCTCTGTCCCTGGCTCTGTCTCTGCCTCTGTCTCCGTCTCTGACTCTGTTTCTGTCTCTATCTACGTCTCTGTCCCTGTCCCTGCCTCTGTCTTTGCCTCTGCCTCTGTCTCTGTCCTTGTCCGTCTCCCTGGCCCTGCCGCTGTCTCTGTCTCTGTACCTGTCTCTGTCTCTGTCTCCGTCTCTGTCTCTGTCTCTGTCTCTGTCTCTGTCTCTGTCTCTGTCTCAGTCTCTGTCCCTGTCTCTGTGTCTATCTCTGCCTCTGAGTGTGTCGCTGTCCCTGTCTATGTCTCTGTCTCTGCCTCCGTCTGCGTCTCTGTCTCTCTCTCTGTCTCTGTCTCTGTCTCTGTCTCTGTCTCTGTTTCTGTCTCTGTCTCTGTCTCTGTCTCTGTCTCTGTCTCTGTCTCTGTCTCTGTCTGTGTCTCTGCCTCTGTCGCAGTCTCTGTCTC
Source organism: Megachile willughbiella (assembly GCA_945859595.2). Classification (NCBI taxonomy): domain Eukaryota; kingdom Metazoa; phylum Arthropoda; class Insecta; order Hymenoptera; family Megachilidae; genus Megachile; species Megachile willughbiella. The sequence goes on along the minus strand of CAMAOD020000182.1, from coordinate 102,250 downwards.
TGTCTCTGTCTCCGTCTCTGTCTCTGTCTCTGTCTCTGTCTCTGTCTCTGCCTCTGTCTCTGTCTCTGTTTCTGCCTCTGTCTCTGTCTGTGTCTCTGTCTCTGTCACTGTCTCCGTCTCTATCTCTTCCTCTGACTCTGTCGCTGTCCCTGTCTATGTCTCTGTCTCTGTCTCCGTCTGCGTCTCTGTCTCTGTCTCTGTCTCTGTCGCTGTCTCTGTCTCTGTCTCCGTCTCAGTCTCTGTCTCTGTCTCTGTGTCTATCTCTGCCTCTGACTCTGTCACTGTCCCTGTCTCTGTCTCTGTCTGTGTCTCTGACTCTGTCTCGGTCTTTGTCTCCGTCTCTGTCTCTGTCTGTGTCTCTGTCTCTGTCTCTGTCTCCGTCTCTATCCCTGCCTCTGACTCTGTCGCTGTCCCTGTCTATGTCTCTGTCTCTGTCTCCGTCTGCGTCTCTGTCTCTGTCTCTGTCTCTGTCTCTGTCTCTGTTTCTGTCTCTGACTCTGTCTCTGTTTCTGTCTCTGTCTCCGTCTCTGTCTGTGTCTCTGCCTCTGTCTCGGTCTTTGTCTCCGTCTCTGCCTCTGTCTCTGCCGCTGTCTCTGTCTCTGTCTCTGTCTCTGCCTCTGTCTCCGTCTCTGTCTCTGTCTCTGTCTCTGTCTCTGTCTCTGTCTCTGTCTCTGTCTCTGTCTCTGTCTCTGTCTCTGTCTCTGTCTCTGCCTCTGTCTCTGTCTCTGTTTCTGTCTCTGCCTCTGTCTCTGTCTCTGCCTCTGTCTCAGTCTCTGCCTCTGTCTCTGGCCCTGTCGCTGTCTCTGTCTCTGTCTCTGTATATGCATCTGTCTCTGTCTCTGTCTCTGTCTCTGTCTCTGTCTCTGTCGCTGTCTCTCCCCCTGTCTCTATCTCTGTCTCTGTCTCTGTCTCTGTCTGTGTCTCTGTCTCTGTCTCTGTCTCTGTTTCTGTCTCTGTCTCTGTCTCTGTCTCTGTCTCTGTCTCTGTCTGTGTCTCTGCCTCTGTCTCAGTCCCTGTCTCTGTCCCTGTATCCGTCTCTGTCTCTGTCACTGTCTCTGCCTCTGTCTCTGTCTCTGTTTTTGCCTCTGTCTCTGTCTGTGTCTCTGTCTCTGTCTCTGTCTCCGTCTCTATCTCTGCCTCTGACTCTGTCGCTGTCCCTGTCTATGTCTCTGTCTCTGTCTCCGTCTGCGTCTCTGTCTCTGTCTCTGTCTCTGTTTCTGTCTCTGTCTCTGTCTCTGTTTCTGTCTCTGTCTCTGTCTCTGTCTGTGTCTCTGCCTCTGTCTCTGTCTTTGTCTCCGTCTCTGTCTCTGTCTCTGTCTCTGTCTCTGTCTCTGTCTCTGTCTCTGTCTCTGTCTCTGCATCCGTCTGCGTCTCTGTCTCTGTCTCTGTCTCTGTCTCTGTCTCTGTCTCTGTCTCTGTTTCTGTCTGCGTCTCTGTCTCTGTCTCTGCCTCTGCCTCTGACTCTGTCGCTGTCCCTGTCTATGTCTCTGTCTCTGTCTCCGTCTGCGTCTCTGTCTCTGTCTCTGTCTCTGTCTCTGTCTCTGTTTCTGTCTCTGACTCTGTCTCTGTTTCTGTCTCTGTCTCCGTCTCTGTCTGTGTCTCTGCCTCTGTCTCGGTCTTTGTCTCCGTCTCTGTCTCTGTCTCTGTCTCTGTCTCTGTCTCTGTCTCTGTCTCTGTCTCTGTCTCTGCCTCCGTCTGCGTCTCTGTCTCTGTCTCTGTCTCTGTCTCTGTCTCTGTCTCTGTTTCTGTCTCCGTCTCTGTCTCTGTCTCTGCCTCCGCCTCTGTCTCTGTCTCTGTCTCTGTCGCTGAATCTCCCTCTGTCCCTGTCTCCGTCTCTGTCGCTGGCTCTGTCTCTGCCTCTGTCTCCGTCTCTGACTCTGTTTCTGTCTCTATCTCCGTCTCTGTCCCTGTCTCTGCCTCTGTCTTTGCCTCTGCCTCTGTCTCTGTCCCTGTCCGTCTCCCTGGCCCTGTCGCTGTCTCTGTCTCTGTCCCTGTCTCTGTCTCTGTCTCTGTCTGTGTCTCTGTCTCTGTCTCCGTCTCTGTCTCTGCCGCTGTCTCTGCCTCTGTCTCTGCCGCTGTCTCTGTCTCTGTCTCTGTCTCTGTCTCCGTCTCCGTCTCTGTCTCTGTCTCTGTCTCTGTCTCTGTCTCTGTCTCTGTCTCTGTCTCTGTCTCTGTCTCTGCCTCTGTCTCTGTCCCCGTATCTGTCTCTGTCTCTGTTTCTGTCTCTGCCTCTGTCTCTGTCTCTGCCTCTGTCTCAGTCTCTGCCTCTGTCTCTGGCCCTGCCGCTGTCTCTGTCTCTGTCGCTGTCTCTCCCCCTGTCTCTGTCTCTGTCTCTGTCTCTGTCTCTGTCTCTGTCTCTGTCGCTGTCTCTCCCCCTGTCTCTGTCTCTGTCTCTGTCTCTGTCTCTGTCTGTGTCTCTGTCTCTGTCTCTGTCTCTGTTTCTGTCTCTGTCTCTGTCTCTGTCTCTGTCTCTGTCTGTGTCTCTGCCTCTGTCTCAGTCCCTGTCTCTGTCTCTGTATCCGTCTCTGTCTCTGTCTCTGTTTCTGCCTCTGTCTCTGTCTGTGTCTCTGTCTCTGTCACTGTCTCCGTCTCTATCTCTTCCTCTGACTCTGTCGCTGTCCCTGTCTATGTCTATGTCTCTGTCTCCGTCTGCGTCTCTGTCTCTGTCTCTGTCTCTGTCGCTGTCTCTGTCTCTGTCTCCGTCTCAGTCTCTGTCTCTGTCTCTGTGTCTATCTCTGCCTCTGACTCTGTCACTGTCCCTGTCTCTGTCTCTGTCTGTGTCTCTGACTCTGTCTCGGTCTTTGTCTCCGTCTCTGTCTCTGTCTGTGTCTCTGTCTCTGTCTCTGTCTCCGTCTCTATCCCTGCCTCTGACTCTGTCGCTGTCCCTGTCTATGTCTCTGTCTCTGTCTCCGTCTGCGTCTCTGTCTCTGTCTCTGTCTCTGTCTCTTTCTCTGTTTCTGTCTCTGACTCTGTCTCTGTTTCTGTCTGTGTCTCCGTCTCTGTCTGTGTCTCTGCCTCTGCTCGGTCTTTGTCTCCGTCTCTGCCTCTGTCTCTGCCGCTGTCTCTGTCTCTGTCTCTGTCTCTGCCTCTGTCTCCGTCTCTGTCTCTGTCTCTGTCTCTGTCTCTGTCTCTGTCTCTGTCTCTGTCTCTGTCTCTGTCTCTGTCTCTGTTTCTGTCTCTGTCTCTGTCTCTGTCTCTGTCTCTGTCTGTGTCTCTGCCTCTGTCTCAGTCCCTGTCTCTGTCTCTGTATCCGTCTCTGTCTCTGTCACTGTCTCTGCCTCTGTCTCTGTCTCTGTCTCTGCCTCTGTCTCAGTCTCTGCCTCTGTCTCTGGCCCTGTCGCTGTCTCTGTCTCTGTCTCTGTATATGCATCTGTCTCTGTCTCTGTCTCTGTCTCTGTCTCTGTCTCTGTTTCTGTCTCTGACTCTGTCTCTGTTTCTGTCTCTGTCTCCGTCTCTGTCTGTGTCTCTGCCTCTGTCTCGGTCTTTGTCTCCGTCTCTGTCTCTGTCTCTGTCTCTGTCTCTGTCTCTGTCTCTGTCTCTGTCTGTGTCTCTGCCTCTGTCTCGGTCTTTGACTCCGTCTCTGTCTCTGTCCCTGTCTCTGTCTCTGTCTCTGTCTCTGTCTCTGCCTCCGTCTGCGTCTCTGTCTCTGTCTCTGTCTCTGTCTCTCTCTCTGTTTCTGTCTCCGTCTCTGTCCCAGTCTCTGTCTCTGTCTCTGTCTCCGTCTCTGTCCCGGGCTCTGTCTCTGCCTCTGTCTCCGTCTCTGACTCTGTTTCTGTCTCTATCTCCGTCTCTGTCCCTGTCTCTGCCTCTGTCTCTGTCTCTGCCTCTGTCTCTGTCCCTGTCCCTCTCCCTGGCCCTGTCGCTGTCTCTGTCTCTGTCTCTGTATATGCATCTGTCTCTGTCTCTGTCTCTGTCTCTGTCTCTGTCGCTGTCTCTGTCTCTGTCTCCGTCTCAGTCTCTGTCTCTGTCTCTGTGTCTATCTCTGCCTCTGACTCTGTCACTGTCCCTGTCTCTGTCTCTGTCTGTGTCTCTGACTCTGTCTCGGTCTTTGTCTCCGTCTCTGTCTCTGTCTGTGTCTCTGTCTCTGTCTCTGTCTCTGTCTCTGTCTCTGTCTCTGTCTCTGTCTCTGTCTGTGTCTCTGTCTCTGTCTCTGTCTCTGTCTCTGTCTCTGTCTCTGTCTCTGTCTCTGCCTCTGTCTCTGTCTCTGTCTCTGTCTCTGTCTCTGCCTCTGTCTCTGTCTCTGTCTCTGTCTCTGTCTCTATCTCTGTCTCTGTCTCTGTCTCAGTCTCTGTCCCTGTCTCTGTGTCTATCTCTGCCTCTGAGTGTGTCGCTGTCCCTGTCTATGTCTCTGTCTCTGTCTCCGTCTGCGTCTCTGTCTCTGTCTCTGTCTCTGTCTCTGTTTCTGTCTCTGTCTCTGTTTCTGTCTCTGTCTCTGCCTCTGTCTGTGTCTCTGCCTCTGTCTCGGTCTTTGACTCCGTCTCTGTCTCTGTCCCTGTCTCTGCCTCTGTCTCTGTCTCTGTCTCTGTCTCTGCCTCCGTCTGCGTCTCTGTCTCTGTCTCTGTCTCTGTCTCTCTCTCTGTTTCTGTCTCCGTCTCTGTCCCAGTCTCTGTCTCTGTCTCTGTCTCCGTCTCTGTCCCGGGCTCTGTCTCTGCCTCTGTCTCCGTCTCTGACTCTGTTTCTGTCTCTATCTCCGTCTCTGTCCCTGTCTCTGCCTCTGTCTCTGTCTCTGCCTCTGTCTCTGTCCCTGTCCCTCTCCCTGGCCCTGTCGCTGTCTCTGTCTCTGTCTCTGTATATGCATCTGTCTCTGTCTCTGTCTCTGTCTCTGGCTCTGTCTCTGCCTCTGTCTCTGTCTCTGTCGCTGTCTCTGTCTCTGTCTCCGTCTCAGTCTCTGTCTCTGTCTCTGTCTCTGTCTCTGTCGCTGTCTCTCCCCCTGTCTCTGTCTCTTTCTCTGTCTCTGTCTCTGTCTGTGTCTCTGTCTCCGTCTCTGTCCCTGGCTCTGTCTCTGCCTCTGTCTCCGTCTCTGACTCTGTTTCTGTCTCTATCTACGTCTCTGTCCCTGTCCCTGCCTCTGTCTTTGCCTCTGCCTCTGTCTCTGTCCTTGTCCGTCTCCCTGGCCCTGCCGCTGTCTCTGTCTCTGTACCTGTCTCTGTCTCTGTCTCCGTCTCTGTCTCTGTCTCTGTCTCTGTCTCTGTCTCTGTCTCTGTCTCAGTCTCTGTCCCTGTCTCTGTGTCTATCTCTGCCTCTGAGTGTGTCGCTGTCCCTGTCTATGTCTCTGTCTCTGCCTCCGTCTGCGTCTCTGTCTCTCTCTCTGTCTCTGTCTCTGTCTCTGTCTCTGTCTCTGTTTCTGTCTCTGTCTCTGTCTCTGTCTCTGTCTCTGTCTCTGTCTCTGTCTCTGTCTGTGTCTCTGCCTCTGTCGCAGTCTCTGTCTCTGTCTCTGTCTCCGTCTCTGTCTCTGTCTCTGTCTCTGTCTCTGTCTCTGCCTCTGTCTCTGTCTCTGTTTCTGCCTCTGTCTCTGTCTGTGTCTCTGTCTCTGTCACTGTCTCCGTCTCTATCTCTTCCTCTGACTCTGTCGCTGTCCCTGTCTATGTCTCTGTCTCTGTCTCCGTCTGCGTCTCTGTCTCTGTCTCTGTCTCTGTCGCTGTCTCTGTCTCTGTCTCCGTCTCAGTCTCTGTCTCTGTCTCTGTGTCTATCTCTGCCTCTGACTCTGTCACTGTCCCTGTCTCTGTCTCTGTCTGTGTCTCTGACTCTGTCTCGGTCTTTGTCTCCGTCTCTGTCTCTGTCTGTGTCTCTGTCTCTGTCTCTGTCTCCGTCTCTATCCCTGCCTCTGACTCTGTCGCTGTCCCTGTCTATGTCTCTGTCTCTGTCTCCGTCTGCGTCTCTGTCTCTGTCTCTGTCTCTGTCTCTGTCTCTGTTTCTGTCTCTGACTCTGTCTCTGTTTCTGTCTCTGTCTCCGTCTCTGTCTGTGTCTCTGCCTCTGTCTCGGTCTTTGTCTCCGTCTCTGCCTCTGTCTCTGCCGCTGTCTCTGTCTCTGTCTCTGTCTCTGCCTCTGTCTCCGTCTCTGTCTCTGTCTCTGTCTCTGTCTCTGTCTCTGTCTCTGTCTCTGTCTCTGTCTCTGTCTCTGTCTCTGTCTCTGTCTCTGCCTCTGTCTCTGTCTCTGTTTCTGTCTCTGCCTCTGTCTCTGTCTCTGCCTCTGTCTCAGTCTCTGCCTCTGTCTCTGGCCCTGTCGCTGTCTCTGTCTCTGTCTCTGTATATGCATCTGTCTCTGTCTCTGTCTCTGTCTCTGTCTCTGTCTCTGTCGCTGTCTCTCCCCCTGTCTCTATCTCTGTCTCTGTCTCTGTCTCTGTCTGTGTCTCTGTCTCTGTCTCTGTCTCTGTTTCTGTCTCTGTCTCTGTCTCTGTCTCTGTCTCTGTCTCTGTCTGTGTCTCTGCCTCTGTCTCAGTCCCTGTCTCTGTCCCTGTATCCGTCTCTGTCTCTGTCACTGTCTCTGCCTCTGTCTCTGTCTCTGTTTTTGCCTCTGTCTCTGTCTGTGTCTCTGTCTCTGTCTCTGTCTCCGTCTCTATCTCTGCCTCTGACTCTGTCGCTGTCCCTGTCTATGTCTCTGTCTCTGTCTCCGTCTGCGTCTCTGTCTCTGTCTCTGTCTCTGTTTCTGTCTCTGTCTCTGTCTCTGTTTCTGTCTCTGTCTCTGTCTCTGTCTGTGTCTCTGCCTCTGTCTCTGTCTTTGTCTCCGTCTCTGTCTCTGTCTCTGTCTCTGTCTCTGTCTCTGTCTCTGTCTCTGTCTCTGTCTCTGCATCCGTCTGCGTCTCTGTCTCTGTCTCTGTCTCTGTCTCTGTCTCTGTCTCTGTCTCTGTTTCTGTCTGCGTCTCTGTCTCTGTCTCTGCCTCTGCCTCTGACTCTGTCGCTGTCCCTGTCTATGTCTCTGTCTCTGTCTCCGTCTGCGTCTCTGTCTCTGTCTCTGTCTCTGTCTCTGTCTCTGTTTCTGTCTCTGACTCTGTCTCTGTTTCTGTCTCTGTCTCCGTCTCTGTCTGTGTCTCTGCCTCTGTCTCGGTCTTTGTCTCCGTCTCTGTCTCTGTCTCTGTCTCTGTCTCTGTCTCTGTCTCTGTCTCTGTCTCTGTCTCTGCCTCCGTCTGCGTCTCTGTCTCTGTCTCTGTCTCTGTCTCTGTCTCTGTCTCTGTTTCTGTCTCCGTCTCTGTCTCTGTCTCTGCCTCCGCCTCTGTCTCTGTCTCTGTCTCTGTCGCTGAATCTCCCTCTGTCCCTGTCTCCGTCTCTGTCGCTGGCTCTGTCTCTGCCTCTGTCTCCGTCTCTGACTCTGTTTCTGTCTCTATCTCCGTCTCTGTCCCTGTCTCTGCCTCTGTCTTTGCCTCTGCCTCTGTCTCTGTCCCTGTCCGTCTCCCTGGCCCTGTCGCTGTCTCTGTCTCTGTCCCTGTCTCTGTCTCTGTCTCTGTCTGTGTCTCTGTCTCTGTCTCCGTCTCTGTCTCTGCCGCTGTCTCTGCCTCTGTCTCTGCCGCTGTCTCTGTCTCTGTCTCTGTCTCTGTCTCCGTCTCCGTCTCTGTCTCTGTCTCTGTCTCTGTCTCTGTCTCTGTCTCTGTCTCTGTCTCTGTCTCTGTCTCTGCCTCTGTCTCTGTCCCCGTATCTGTCTCTGTCTCTGTTTCTGTCTCTGCCTCTGTCTCTGTCTCTGCCTCTGTCTCAGTCTCTGCCTCTGTCTCTGGCCCTGCCGCTGTCTCTGTCTCTGTCGCTGTCTCTCCCCCTGTCTCTGTCTCTGTCTCTGTCTCTGTCTCTGTCTCTGTCTCTGTCGCTGTCTCTCCCCCTGTCTCTGTCTCTGTCTCTGTCTCTGTCTCTGTCTGTGTCTCTGTCTCTGTCTCTGTCTCTGTTTCTGTCTCTGTCTCTGTCTCTGTCTCTGTCTCTGTCTGTGTCTCTGCCTCTGTCTCAGTCCCTGTCTCTGTCTCTGTATCCGTCTCTGTCTCTGTCTCTGTTTCTGCCTCTGTCTCTGTCTGTGTCTCTGTCTCTGTCACTGTCTCCGTCTCTATCTCTTCCTCTGACTCTGTCGCTGTCCCTGTCTATGTCTATGTCTCTGTCTCCGTCTGCGTCTCTGTCTCTGTCTCTGTCTCTGTCGCTGTCTCTGTCTCTGTCTCCGTCTCAGTCTCTGTCTCTGTCTCTGTGTCTATCTCTGCCTCTGACTCTGTCACTGTCCCTGTCTCTGTCTCTGTCTGTGTCTCTGACTCTGTCTCGGTCTTTGTCTCCGTCTCTGTCTCTGTCTGTGTCTCTGTCTCTGTCTCTGTCTCCGTCTCTATCCCTGCCTCTGACTCTGTCGCTGTCCCTGTCTATGTCTCTGTCTCTGTCTCCGTCTGCGTCTCTGTCTCTGTCTCTGTCTCTGTCTCTTTCTCTGTTTCTGTCTCTGACTCTGTCTCTGTTTCTGTCTGTGTCTCCGTCTCTGTCTGTGTCTCTGCCTCTGCTCGGTCTTTGTCTCCGTCTCTGCCTCTGTCTCTGCCGCTGTCTCTGTCTCTGTCTCTGTCTCTGCCTCTGTCTCCGTCTCTGTCTCTGTCTCTGTCTCTGTCTCTGTCTCTGTCTCTGTCTCTGTCTCTGTCTCTGTCTCTGTCTCTGTTTCTGTCTCTGTCTCTGTCTCTGTCTCTGTCTCTGTCTGTGTCTCTGCCTCTGTCTCAGTCCCTGTCTCTGTCTCTGTATCCGTCTCTGTCTCTGTCACTGTCTCTGCCTCTGTCTCTGTCTCTGTTTCTGCCTCTGTCTCTGTCTGTGTCTCTGTCTCTGTCTCTGTCTCCGTCCCTATCTCTGCCTCTGACTCTGTCGCTGTCCCTGTCTATGTCTCTGTCTCTGTCTCCGTCTGCGTCTCTGTCTCTGTCTCTGTCTCTGTTTCTGTCTCTGTCTCTGTCTCTGTTTCTGTCTCTGTCTCTGTCTCTGTCTGTGTCTCTGCCTCTGTCTCTGTCTTTGTCTCCGTCTCTGTCTCTGTCTCTGTCTCTGTCTCTGTCTCTGTCTCTGCATCCGTCTGCGTCTCTGTCTCTGTCTCTGTCTCTGTCTCTGTCTCTGTCTCTGTCTCTGTTTCTGTCTGTGTCTCTGTCTCTGTCTCTGTCTCCGTCTCTATCTCTGCCTCTGACTCTGTCGCTGTCCCTGTCTATGTCTCTGTCTCTGTCTCCGTCTGCGTCTCTGTCTCTGTCTCTGTCTCTGTTTCTGTCCCTGTCTCCGTCTCTGTCCCTGGCTCTGTCTCTGCCTCTGTCTCCGTCTCTGACTCTGTTTCTGTCTCTATCTACGTCTCTGTCCCTGTCCCTGCCTCTGTCTTTGCCTCTGCCTCTGTCTCTGTCCTTGACCGTCTCTCTGGCCCTGCCGCTGTCTCTGTCTCTGTCCCTGTCTCTGTCTCTGTCTGTGTCTCTGTCTGTGTCTCCGTCTCTGTCTCTGCCGCTGTCTCTGCCTCTGTCTCTGCCGCTGTCTCTGTCTCTGTCTCTGTCTCTGTCTCTGTCTCTGTCTCTGTCTCTGTCTCCGTCTCTGTCCCAGTCTCTGTCTCTGTCTCTGTCTCCGTCTCTGTCCCGGGCTCTGTCTCTGCCTCTGTCTCCGTCTCTGACTCTGTTTCTGTCTCTATCTCCGTCTCTGTCCCTGTCTCTGCCTCTGTCTCTGTCTCTGCCTCTGTCTCTGTCCCTGTCCCTCTCCCTGGCCCTGTCGCTGTCTCTGTCTCTGTCTCTGTATATGCATCTGTCTCTGTCTCTGTCTCTGTCTCTGGCTCTGTCTCTGCCTCTGTCTCTGTCTCTGTCGCTGTCTCTGTCTCTGTCTCCGTCTCAGTCTCTGTCTCTGTCTCTGTGTCTATCTGTGCCTCTGACTCTGTCACTGTCCATGTCTCTGTCTCTGTCTGTGTCTCTGACTCTGTCTCGGTCTTTGTCTCCGTCTCTGTCTCTGTCTGTGTCTCTGTCTCTGTCTCTGTCTCCGTCTCTATCCCTGCCTCTGACTCTGTCGCTGTCCCTGTCTATGTCTCTGTCTCTGTCTCTGTCGCTGTCTCTGTCTCTGTCTCCGTCTCAGTCTCTGTCTCTGTCTCTGCCTCTGTCTGTGTCTCTGCCTCTGTCTCGGTCTTTGACTCCGTCTCTGTCTCTGTCCCTGCCTCTGCCTCTGTCTCTGTCTCTGTCTCTGTCTCTGCCTCCGTCTGCGTCTCTGTCTCTGTCTCTGTCTCTGTCTCTCTCTCTGTTTCTGTCTCCGTCTCTGTCCCAGTCTCTGTCTCTGTCTCTGTCTCCGTCTCTGTCCCGGGCTCTGTCTCTGCCTCTGTCTCCGTCTCTGACTCTGTTTCTGTCTCTATCTCCGTCTCTGTCCCTGTCTCTGCCTCTGTCTCTGTCTCTGCCTCTGTCTCTGTCCCTGTCCCTCTCCCTGGCCCTGTCGCTGTCTCTGTCTCTGTCTCTGTATATGCATCTGTCTCTGTCTCTGTCTCTGTCTCTGGCTCTGTCTCTGCCTCTGTCTCTGTCTCTGTCGCTGTCTCTGTCTCTGTCTCCGTCTCAGTCTCTGTCTCTGTCTCTGTGTCTATCTGTGCCTCTGACTCTGTCACTGTCCATGTCTCTGTCTCTGTCTGTGTCTCTGACTCTGTCTCGGTCTTTGTCTCCGTCTCTGTCTCTGTCTGTGTCTCTGTCTCTGTCTCTGTCTCCGTCTCTATCCCTGCCTCTGACTCTGTCGCTGTCCCTGTCTATGTCTCTGTCTCTGTCTCTGTCGCTGTCTCTGTCTCTGTCTCCGTCTCAGTCTCTGTCTCTGTCTCTGTGTCTATCTCTGCCTCTGACTCTGTCACTGTCCCTGTCTCTGTCTCTGTCTGTGTCTCTGACTCTGTCTCGGTCTTTGTCTCCGTCTCTGTCTCTGTCTGTGTCTCTGTCTCTGTCTCTGTCTCCGTCTCTATCCCTGCCTCTGACTCTGTCGCTGTCCCTGTCTATGTCTCTGTCTCTGTCTCCGTCTGCGTCTCTGTCTCTGTCTCTGTCTCTGTCTCTGTTTCTGTCTCTGACTCTGTCTCTGTTTCTGTCTCTGTCTCCGTCTCTGTCTGTGTCTCTGCCTCTGTCTCGGTCTTTGTCTCCGTCTCTGCCTCTGTCTCTGCCGCTGTCTCTGTCTCTGTCTCTGTCTCTGCCTCTGTCTCCGTCTCTGTCTCTGTCTCTGTCTCTGTCTCTGTCTCTGTCTCTGTCTCTGTCTCTGTCTCTGTCTCTGTCTCTGTCTCTGCCTCTGTCTCTGTCTCTGTTTCTGTCTCTGCCTCTGTCTCTGTCTCTGCCTCTGTCTCAGTCTCTGCCTCTGTCTCTGGCCCTGTCGCTGTCTCTGTCTCTGTCTCTGTATATGCATCTGTCTCTGTCTCTGTCTCTGTCTCTGTCTCTGTCTCTGTCGCTGTCTCTCCCCCTGTCTCTGTCTCTGTCTCTGTCTCTGTCTCTGTCTCTGTCTGTGTCTCTGTCTCTGTCTCTGTTTCTGTCTCTGTCTCTGTCTCTGTCTCTGTCTGTGTCTCTGCCTCTGTCTCAGTCCCTGTCTCTGTCTCTGTAACCGTCTCTGTCTCTGTCACTGTCTCTGCCTCTGTCTCTGTCTCTGTTTCTGCCTCTGTCTCTGTCTGTGTCTCTGTCTCTGTCTCTGTCTCCGTCTCTATCTCTGCCTCTGACTCTGTCGCTGTCCCTGTCTATGTCTCTGTCTCTGTCTCCGTCTGCGTCTCTGTCTCTGTCTCTGTCTCTGTTTCTGTCTCTGTCTCTGTCTCTGTTTCTGTCTCTGTCTCTGTCTCTGTCTCTGTCTCTGCATCCGTCTGTGTCTCTGTCTCTGTCTCTGTCTCTGTCTCTGTCTCTGTCTCTGTTTCTGTCTGCGTCTCTGTCTCTGCCTCTGCCTCTGCCTCTGTCTCTGTCTCTGTCTCTGTCGCTGACTCTCCCTCTGTCCCTGCCTCCGTCTCTGTCCCTGGCTCTGTCTCCGCCTCTGTCTCCGTCTCTGACTCTGTTTCTGTCTCTATCTACGTCTCTGTCCCTGTCCCTGCCTCTGTCTTTGCCTCTGCCTCTGTCTCTGTCCTTGTCCGTCTCCCTGGCCCTGCCGCTGTCTCTGTCTCTGTCCCTGTCTCTGTCTCTGTCTGTGTCTTTGTCTGTGTCTCCGTCTCTGTCTCTGCCGCTGTCTCTGCCTCTGTCTCTGCCGCTGTCTCTGTCTCTGTCTCTGTCTCTGTCTCTGTCTCTGTCTCTGTCTCTGTCGCTGTCTCTGTCTCTGTCTCTGTCTCTGTCTCTGTCTCTGCCTCTGTCTCTGTCTCTGTCTCTGTCTCTGTCTCAGTCTCTGTCCCTGTCTCTGTGTCTATCTCTGCCTCTGACTCTGTCGCTGTCCCTGTCTATGTCTCTGTCTCTGCCTCCGTCTGCGTCTCTGGCTCTGTCTCTGTCTCTGTCTCTGTCTCTGTCTCTGTCTCTGTCTCTGTCTCTGTCTCTGTCTCTGTCTCAGTCTCTGTCCCTGTCTCTGTGTCTATCTCTGCCTCTGACTCTGTCGCTGTACCTATCTATGTCTCTGTCTCTGCCTCCGTCTGCGTCTCTGTCTCTGTCTCTGTCTCTGTCTCTGTCTCTGTCTCTGTCTCTGTCTCTGTTTCTGTCTCTGTCTCTGTCTCTGTCTCTGTCTCTGTCTCTGTCTCTGTCTGTGTCTCTGCCTCCGTCTCTGTCTCTGTCTCTGTCTCTGTCTCTGTCTGTGTCTCTGCCTCTGCCTCAGTCTCTGTCTCTGTCTCTGTCTCCGTCTCTGTCTCTGTCTCTGTCTCTGCCTCTGTCTCTGTCTCTGTTTCTGCCTCTGTCTCTGTCTGTGTCTCTGTCTCTGTCTCTGTCTCCGTCTCTATCTCTGCCTCTGACTCTGTCGCTGTCCCTGTCTATGTCTCTGTCTCTGTCTCCGTCTGTGTCTCTGTCTCTGTCTCTGTCTCTGTCTCTGTCTCTGTCTCTGTCTCTGTCTCTGTTTCTGTCTCTGTCTCTGTCTCTGTCTCTGCCTCTGCCTCTGTCTCTGTCTCTGTCTCTGTCGCTGACTCTCCCTCTGTCCCTGTCTCTGTCTCTGTCTCCGTCTCTGTCTCTGTCTCTGTCTCTGTCTCTGTCTCTGTCTCTGTCTCAGTCTCTGTCTCCGTCTCTGTCTCTGTCTCTGTCTCTGTCTCTGTCTCTGTCTCTGTCTCTGTCTCTGTTTCTGTCTCTGTCTCTGTCTCTGTCTCTGTCTCTGCCTCTGTCTCTGTCTCTGTTTCTGCCTCTGTCTCTGTCTGTGTCTCTGTCTCTGTCACTGTCTCCGTCTCTATCTCTTCCTCTGACTCTGTCGCTGTCCCTGTCTATGTCTCTGTCTCTGTCTCCGTCTGCGTCTCTGTCTCTGTCTCTGTCTCTGTCGCTGTCTCTGTCTCTGTCTCCGTCTCAGTCTCTGTCTCTGTCTCTGTGTCTATCTCTGCCTCTGACTCTGTCACTGTCCCTGTCTCTGTCTCTGTCTGTGTCTCTGACTCTGTCTCGGTCTTTGTCTCCGTCTCTGTCTCTGTCTGTGTCTCTGTCTCTGTCTCTGTCTCCGTCTCTATCCCTGCCTCTGACTCTGTCGCTGTCCCTGTCTATGTCTCTGTCTCTGTCTCCGTCTGCGTCTCTGTCTCTGTCTCTGTCTCTGTCTCTGTTTCTGTCTCTGACTCTGTCTCTGTTTCTGTCTCTGTCTCCGTCTCTGTCTGTGTCTCTGCCTCTGTCTCGGTCTTTGTCTCCGTCTCTGCCTCTGTCTCTGCCGCTGTCTCTGTCTCTGTCTCTGTCTCTGCCTCTGTCTCCGTCTCTGTCTCTGTCTCTGTCTCTGTCTCTGTCTCTGTCTCTGTCTCTGTCTCTGTCTCTGTCTCTGTCTCTGCCTCTGTCTCTGTCTCTGTTTCTGTCTCTGCCTCTGTCTCTGTCTCTGCCTCTGTCTCAGTCTCTGCCTCTGTCTCTGGCCCTGTCGCTGTCTCTGTCTCTGTCTCTGTATATGCATCTGTCTCTGTCTCTGTCTCTGTCTCTGTCTCTGTCTCTGTCGCTGTCTCTCCCCCTGTCTCTGTCTCTGTCTCTGTCTCTGTCTCTGTCTCTGTCTGTGTCTCTGTCTCTGTCTCTGTCTCTGTTTCTGTCTCTGTCTCTGTCTCTGTCTCTGTCTGTGTCTCTGCCTCTGTCTCAGTCCCTGTCTCTGTCTCTGTAACCGTCTCTGTCTCTGTCACTGTCTCTGCCTCTGTCTCTGTCTCTGTTTCTGCCTCTGTCTCTGTCTGTGTCTCTGTCTCTGTCTCTGTCTCCGTCTCTATCTCTGCCTCTGACTCTGTCGCTGTCCCTGTCTATGTCTCTGTCTCTGTCTCCGTCTGCGTCTCTGTCTCTGTCTCTGTCTCTGTTTCTGTCTCTGTCTCTGTCTCTGTTTCTGTCTCTGTCTCTGTCTCTGTCTCTGTCTCTGCATCCGTCTGTGTCTCTGTCTCTGTCTCTGTCTCTGTCTCTGTCTCTGTCTCTGTTTCTGTCTGCGTCTCTGTCTCTGCCTCTGCCTCTGCCTCTGTCTCTGTCTCTGTCTCTGTCGCTGACTCTCCCTCTGTCCCTGCCTCCGTCTCTGTCCCTGGCTCTGTCTCCGCCTCTGTCTCCGTCTCTGACTCTGTTTCTGTCTCTATCTACGTCTCTGTCCCTGTCCCTGCCTCTGTCTTTGCCTCTGCCTCTGTCTCTGTCCTTGTCCGTCTCCCTGGCCCTGCCGCTGTCTCTGTCTCTGTCCCTGTCTCTGTCTCTGTCTGTGTCTCTGTCTGTGTCTCCGTCTCTGTCTCTGCCGCTGTCTCTGCCTCTGTCTCTGCCGCTGTCTCTGTCTCTGTCTCTGTCTCTGTCTCTGTCTCTGTCTCTGTCTCTGTCGCTGTCTCTGTCTCTGTCTCTGTCTCTGTCTCTGTCTCTGCCTCTGTCTCTGTCTCTGTCTCTGTCTCTGTCTCAGTCTCTGTCCCTGTCTCTGTGTCTATCTCTGCCTCTGACTCTGTCGCTGTCCCTGTCTATGTCTCTGTCTCTGCCTCCGTCTGCGTCTCTGGCTCTGTCTCTGTCTCTGTCTCTGTCTCTGTCTCTGTCTCTGTCTCTGTCTCTGTCTCTGTCTCTGTCTCTGTCTCAGTCTCTGTCCCTGTCTCTGTGTCTATCTCTGCCTCTGACTCTGTCGCTGTACCTATCTATGTCTCTGTCTCTGCCTCCGTCTGCGTCTCTGTCTCTGTCTCTGTCTCTGTCTCTGTCTCTGTCTCTGTCTCTGTCTCTGTTTCTGTCTCTGTCTCTGTCTCTGTCTCTGTCTCTGTCTCTGTCTCTGTCTGTGTCTCTGCCTCCGTCTCTGTCTCTGTCTCTGTCTCTGTCTCTGTCTCTGTCTGTGTCTCTGCCTCTGCCTCAGTCTCTGTCTCTGTCTCTGTCTCCGTCTCTGTCTCTGTCTCTGTCTCTGCCTCTGTCTCTGTCTCTGTTTCTGCCTCTGTCTCTGTCTGTGTCTCTGTCTCTGTCTCTGTCTCCGTCTCTATCTCTGCCTCTGACTCTGTCGCTGTCCCTGTCTATGTCTCTGCCTCTGTCTCCGTCTGTGTCTCTGTCTCTGTCTCTGTCTCTGTCTCTGTCTCTGTCTCTGTCTCTGTCTCTGTTTCTGTCTCTGTCTCTGTCTCTGTCTCTGCCTCTGCCTCTGTCTCTGTCTCTGTCTCTGTCGCTGACTCTCCCTCTGTCCCTGTCTCTGTCTCTGTCTCCGTCTCTGTCTCTGTCTCTGTCTCTGTCTCTGTCTCTGTCTCTGTCTCAGTCTCTGTCTCCGTCTCTGTCTCTGTCTCTGTCTCTGTCTCTGTCTCTGTCTCTGTCTCTGTCTCAGTCTCTGTCCCTGTCTCTGTGTCTATCTCTGCCTCTGAGTGTGTCGCTGTCCCTGTCTATGTCTCTGTCTCTGCCTCCGTCTGCGTCTCTGTCTCTCTCTCTGTCTCTGTCTCTGTCTCTGTCTCTGTCTCTGTTTCTGTCTCTGTCTCTGTCTCTGTCTCTGTCTCTGTCTCTGTCTCTGTCTGTGTCTCTGCCTCTGTCGCAGTCTCTGTCTCTGTCTCTGTCTCCGTCTCTGTCTCTGTCTCTGTCTCTGTCTCTGCCTCTGTCTCTGTCTCTGTTTCTGCCTCTGTCTCTGTCCGTGTCTCTGTCTCTGTCTCTGTCTCCGTCTCTATCCCTGCCTCTGACTCTGTCGCTGTCCCTGTCTATGTCTCTGTCTCTGTCTCCGTCTGCGTCTCTGTCTCCGTCTCTGTCTCTGTCTCTGTCTCTGTTTCTGTCTCTGACTCTGTCTCTGTTTCTGTCTCTGTCTCCGTCTCTGTCTGTGTCTCTGCCTCTGTCTCGGTCTTTGTCTCCGTCTCTGCCTCTGTCTCTGCCGCTGTCTCTGTCTCTGTCTCTGTCTCTGCCTCTGTCTCCGTCTCTGTCTCTGTCTCTGTCTCTGTCTCTGTCTCTGTCTCTGTCTCTGTCTCTGTCTCTGTCTCTGTCTCTGTCTCTGCCTCTGTCTCTGTCTCTGTTTCCGTCTCTGCCTCTGTCTCTGTCTCTGCCTCTGTCTCAGTCTCTGCCTCTGTCTCTGGCCCTGTCGCTGTCTCTGTCTCTGTCTCTGTATATGCATCTGTCTCTGTCTCTGTCTCTGTCTCTGTCTCTGTCTCTGTCGCTGTCTCTCCCCCTGTCTCTGTCTCTGTCTCTGTCTCTGTCTCTGTCTGTGTCTCTGTCTCTGTCTCTGTCTCTGCTTCTGTCTCTGTCTCTGTCTCTGTCTCTGTCTCTGTCTCTGTCTCTGTCTGTGTCTCTGCCTCTGTCTCAGTCCCTGTCTCTGTCTCTGTATCCGTCTCTGTCTCTGTCACTGTCTCTGCCTCTGTCTCTGTCTCTGTTTCTGCCTCTGTCTCTGTCTGTGTCTCTGTCTCTGTCTCTGTCTCCGTCTCTATCTCTGCCTCTGACTCTGTCGCTGTCCCTGTCTATGTCTCTGTCTCTGTCTCCGTCTGCGTCTCTGTCTCTGTCTCTGTCTCTGTTTCTGTCTCTGTCTCTGTCTCTGTTTCTGTCTCTGTCTCTGTCTCTGTCTGTGTCTCTGCCTCTGTCTCTGTCTTTGTCTCCGTCTCTGTCTCTGTCTCTGTCTCTGTCTCTGTCTCTGTCTCTGTCTCTGTCTCTGTCTCTGTCTCTGCATCCGTCTGCGTCTCTGTCTCTGTCTCTGTCTCTGTCTCTGTCTCTGTCTCTGTTTCTGTCTGCGTCTCTGTCTCTGTCCCTGTCCCTGCCTCTGTCTTTGCCTCTGCCTCTGTCTCTGTCCTTGTCCGTCTCCCTGGCCCTGCCGCTGTCTCTGTCTCTGTCCCTGTCTCTGTCTCTGTCTGTGTCTCTGTCTGTGTCTCCGTCTCTGTCTCTGCCGCTGTCTCTGCCTCTGTCTCTGCCGCTGTCTCTGTCTCTGTCTCTGTCTCTGTCTCTGTCTCTATCTCTGTCTCTGTCTCTGTCTCTGTCTCTGTCTCTGTCTCTGTCTCTGTCTCTGTCTCTGTCTCTGTCTCAGTCTCTGTCTCTGTCTCTGTGTCTATCTCTGCCTCTGACTCTGTCGCTGTCCCTGTCTATGTCTCTGTCTCTGCCTATGTCTGCGTCTCTGTCTCTGTCTCTGTCTCTGTCTCTGTCTCTGTTTCTGTCTCTGTCTCTGTCTCTGTCTCTGTTTCTGTCTCTGTCTCTGTCTCTGTCTCTGTCTGTGTCTCTGTCTCTGTCTCTGTCTCTGTCTCCGTCTCTATCTCTGCCGCTGACTCTGTCGCTGTCCCTGTCTATGTCTCTGTCTCTGTCTCCGTCTGCGTCTCTGTCTCTGTCTCTGTCTCTGTCTCTGTCTCTGTCTCTGTCTCTGTCTCTGTCTCTGTCTCTGTCTCTGTCTCTGTCTCTGTCTCAGTCTCTGTCCCTGTCTCTGTGTCTCTCTCTGTCTCTGTCTCTGTCTCTGTCTCTGTCTCTGTCTCTGTCTCTGTCTCTGTCTCTGTCTCTGTCTCTGTCTCTGTTTCTGTCTCGGTCTCTGTCTCTGTCTCTGTCTCTGTCTCTGTCTCTGTCTCTGTCTCTGTCTCTGTCTGTGTCTCTGCCTCTGTCTCAGTCCCTGTCTCTGTCTCTGTCTCCGTCTCTGTCTCTATCACTGTCTCTGCCTCTGTCTCTGTCTCTGTTTCTGCCTCTGTCTCTGTCTGTGTCTCTGTCTCTGTCTCTGTCTCCGTCTCTATCTCTGCCTCTGTCTCTGTTTCTGTCTCTGTCTCTGTCTCTGTCTGTGTCTCTGCCTCTGTCTCGGTCTTTGTCTCCGTCTCGGTCTCTGTCTCTGTCTCTGTCTCTGTCTCTGTCTCTGTCTCTGTCTATGTCTCTGTCTCTGTCTCTGCCTCCGTCTGCGTCTCTGTCTGTGTCTCTGTCTCTGTCTCTGTTTCTGTCTCCGTCTCTGTCTCTGTCTCTGCCTCTGCCTCTGTCTCTGTCTCTGTCTCTGTCGCTGACTCTCCCTCTGTCCCTGTCTCCGTCTCTGTCCCTGACTCTGTCTCTGCCTCTGTCTCCGTCTCTGCCTCTGTTTCTGTCTCTATCTCCGTCTCTGTCCCAGTCTCTGCCTCTGTCTTTGCCTCTGCCTCTGTCTCTGTCCCTGTCCGTCTCCCTGGCCCTGTCGCTGTCTCTGTCTCTGTCCCTGTCTCTGTCTCTGTCTGTGTCTCTGTCTCTGTCTCCGTCTCTGTCTCTGCCGCTGTCTCTGCCTCTGTCTCTGCCGCTGTCTCTGTCTCTGTCTCTGTCTCTGCCTCTGTCTCCGTCTCTGTCTCTGTCTCTGTCTCTGTCTCTGTCTCTGTCTCTGTCTCTGTCTCTGTCTCTGTCTCTGCCTCTGTCTCTGTCCCCGTATCTGTCTCTGTCTCTGTTTCTGTCTCTGCCTCTGTCTCTGTCTCTGCCTCTGTCTCAGTCTCTGCCTCTGTCTCTGGCCCTGTCGCTGTCTCTGTCTCTGTCTCTGTATATGCATCTGTCTCTGTCTCTGTCTCTGTCTCTGTCTCTGTCTCTGTCGCTGTCTCTCCCCCTGTCTCTGTCTCTGTCTCTGTCTCTGTCTCTGTCTCTGGCTCTGTCTCTGCCTCTGTCCCCGTCTCTGTCTCTGTCTCTGTCTCTATCTCCGTCTCTGCCTCTGCCTCTGTCTCTGTCTGTGTCTCTGTCTCTGTCTCCGTCTCTGTCTCTGCCGCGGTCTCTGCCTCTGTCTCCGTCTCTGTCTCTGTCTCATTCTTTGTCTCCGTCTCTGTCTCTGTCTCTGTCTCTGTCTCTGTCTCTGTATCTGTCTATGTCTGTGTCTCTGTCCCCGTATCTGTCTCTGTATCTGACGCAGTCTCTGTCTCTGTCTCTGTCTCTGTTTCTGTCTCTGTCTCTGTCTCTGTCTCTGTCTCTGTCTCTGTCTCTGTCTCTGTCTGTGTCTCTGCCTCTGTCTCGGTCTTTGTATCCGTCTCTGTCTCTCTCTCTGTCTCTGTCTCTGTCTCTGTCTCTGTCTCTGTCTCTGTCTCTGTCTCTGTCTCTGTCTCTGTCTCTGTCTCTGTCTCAGTCTCTGTCCCTGTCTCTGTGTCTATCTCTGCCTCTGACTCTGTCGCTGTCCCTGTCTATGTCTCTGCCTCTGCCTCCGTCTGCGTCTCTGTCTCTGTCTCTGTCTCTGTCTCTGTCTCTGTCTCTGTCTCTGTCTCTGTCTCTGTCTCTGTCTCTGTCTCTGTCTCTGTCTCTGTCTCTGTCTCTGTCTCTGTTTCTGTCTCTGTTTCTGTCTCTGTCTCTGTCTCTGTCTCTGTCTCTGTCTCTGTCTGTGTCTCTGCCTCTGTCGCAGTCTCTGTCTCTGTCTCTGTCTCCGTCTCTGTCTCTGTCTCTGTCTCTGCCTCTGTCTCTGTTTCTGCCTCTGTCTCTGTCTGTGTCTCTGTCTCTGTCTCTGTCTCCGTCTCTATCTCTTCCTCTGACTCTGTCGCTGTCCCTGTCTATGTCTCTGTCTCTGTCTCCGTCTGCGTCTCTGTCTCTGTCTCTGTCTCTGTCTCTGTTTCTGTCTCTGTCTCTGTTTCTGTCTCTGTCTCTGCCTCTGTCTGTGTCTCTGCCTCTGTCTCGGTCTTTGACTCCGTCTCCGTCTCTGTCCCTGTCTCTGCCGCTGTCTCTGTCTCTGCCTCTGTCTCTGTCCCTGTCCCTCTCCCTGGCCCTGTCACTGTCTCTGTCTCTGTCTCTGTATATGCATCTGTCTCTGTCTCTGTCTCTGTCTCTGGCTCTGTCTCTGCGTCTGTCTCTGTCTCTGTCGCTGTCTCTGTCTCTGCCTCCGTCTCAGTCTCTGTCTCTGTCTCTGTGTCTATCTCTGCCTCTGACTCTGTCACTGTCCCTGTCTCTGTCTCTGTCTGTGTCTCTGACTCTGTCTCGGTCTTTGTCTCCGTCTCTGTCTCTGTCTGTGTCTCTGTCTCTGTCTCTGTCTCCGTCTCTATCCCTGCCTCTGACTCTGTCGCTGTCCCTGTCTATGTCTCTGTCTCTGTCTCCGTCTGCGTCTCTGTCTCTGTCTCTGTCTCTGTCTCTGTCTCTGTCTCTGTTTCTGTCTCTGACTCTGTCTCTGTTTCTGTCTTTGTCTCCGTCTCTGTCTGTGTCTCTGCCTCTGTCTCGGTCTTTGTCTCCGTCTCTGTCTCTGTCTCTGTCTCTGTTTCTGTCTCTGTCTCTGCCTCTGTCTGTGTCTCTGCCTCTGTCTCGGTCTTTGACTCCGTCTCTGTCTCTGTCCCTGTCTCTGTCTCTGTCTCTGTCTCTGTCTCTGTCTCTGCCTCCGTCTGCGTCTCTGTCTCTGTCTCTGTCTCTGTCTCTCTCTCTGTTTCTGTCTCCGTCTCTGTCCCAGTCTCTGTCTCTGTCTCTGTCTCCGTCTCTGTCCCGGGCTCTGTCTCTGCCTCTGTCTCCGTCTCTGACTCTGTTTCTGTCTCTATCTCCGTCTCTGTCCCTGTCTCTGCCGCTGTCTCTGTCTCTGCCTCTGTCTCTGTCCCTGTCCCTCTCCCTGGCCCTGTCGCTGTCTCTGTCTCTGTCTCTGTATATGCATCTGTCTCTGTCTCTGTCTCTGTCTCTGGCTCTGTCTCTGCCTCTGTCTCTGTCTCTGTCGCTGTCTCTGTCTCTGTCTCCGTCTCAGTCTCTGTCTCTGTCTCTGTGTCTATCTCCGCCTCTGACTCTGTCACTGTCCCTGTCTCTGTCTCTGTCTGTGTCTCTGACTCTGTCTCTGCCTCTGTCTCCGTCTCTGTCTCTGTCTCTGTCTCTGTCTCTGTCTCTGTTCTGTCTCTGTCTCTGTCTCTGTCTCTGTCTCTGTCTCTGTCTCTGTCTCTGTCTCTGTCTCTGTCTGTGTCTCTGTCTCTGTCTCTGTCTCTGTCTCTGTCTCTGTCTCTGTCTCTGTCTCTGTCTCTGTCCCTGTCTCTGTCTCTGTCTCTGTCTCTGTCTCTGTCTCTGTCTCTGTCTCTGTCTCTGTCTCTGTCTCTGTCTCTGTCTCTGTCTCTGTCTCTGTCTCTGTCTCTGTCTCTGTCTCTGTCTCTGTCTCTGTCTCTGTCTCTGTCTCTGTCTCTGTCTCTGTCTCTGTCTCTGTCTCTGTCTCTGTCTCTGTCTCTGTCTCTGTCTCTGTCTCAGTCTCTGTCTCTGTCTCTGTGTCTACCTCTGCCTCTGACTCTGTCGCTGTCCCTGTCTATGTCTCTGTCTCTGCCTCCGTCTGCGTCTCTGTCTCTGTCTCTGTCTCTGTCTCTGTCTCTGTTTCTGTCTCTGTCTCTGTCTCTGTCTCTGTCTCTGTTTCTGTCTCTGTCTCTGTCTCTGTCTCTGTCTCTGTCTCTGTCTGTGTCTCTGCCTCTGTCTCGGTCTTTGTATCCGTCTCTGTCCCTGTCTCTGTCTCTGTCTCTGTCTCTGTCTCTGTCTCTGTCTCTGTCTCTGTCTCTGTCTCTGTCTCTGTCTCTGTCTCTGTCTCTGTCTCTGTCTCTGTCTCTGTCTCTGTCTCTGTCTCTGTCTCTGTCTCAGTCTCTGTCCCTGTCTCTGTGTCTATCTCTGCCTCTGACTCTGTCGCTGTCCCTGTCTATGTCTCTGCCTCTGCCTCCGTCTGCGTCTCTGTCTCTGTCTCTGTCTCTGTCTCTGTCTCTGTCTCTGTTTCTGTCTCTGTCTCTGTCTCTGTCTCTGTCTCTGTCTCTGTCTCTGTCTCTGTCTCTGTCTGTGTCTCTGCCTCTGCCTCAGTCTCTGTCTCTGTGTCTGTCTCCGTCTCTGTCTCTGTCTCTGTCTCTGCATCTGTCTCTGTCTCTGTTTCTGCCTCTGTCTCTGTCTGTGTCTCTGTCTCTGTCTCTGTCTCCGTCTCTATCTCTGCCTCTGACTCTGTCGCTGTCCCTGTCTATGTCTCTGTCTCTGTCTCCGTCTGTGTCTCTGTCTCTGTCTCTGTCTCTGTCTCTGTCTCTGTCTCTGTCTCTGTCTCTGTCTCTGTCTCTGTCTCTCTCTCTGTCTCTGTCTCTGTCTCTGTCTCTGTCTCTGTCTCTGTCTCTGTCTCTGCCTCTGTCTCTGTCCCCGTATCTGTCTCTGTCTCTGTTTCTGTCTCTGCCTCTGTCTCTGTCTCTGCCTCTGTCTCAGTCTCTGTCTCTGTCTCTGGCCCTGTCGCTGTCTCTGTCTCTGTCTCTGTATATGCATCTCTCTCTATCTCTGTCTCTGTCTCTGTCTCTGTCTCTGTTTCTGTCTCTGTCTCTGTCTCTGTTTCTGTCTCTGTCTCTGTCTCTGTCTCTGTTTCTGTCTGTGTTTCTGTCTCTGTCTCTGTCTCTGTCTGTGTCTCTGCCTCCGTCTCGGTCTTTGTATCCGTCTCTGTCTCTGTTTCTGTCTCTGTCTCTGTCTCTGTCTCTGTCTCTGTCTCTGTCTCTGTCTCTGTCTCTGTCTCTGTCTCTGTCTCTGTCTCTGTCTCTGTCTCTGTCTGTGTCTCTGCCTCTGTCTCGGTCTTTGTATCCGTCTCTGTCTCTGCCTCTGTCTCCGTCTCTGCCTCTGTCTCTGTCTCTGTCTGTGTCTCTGTCGCTGTCTCTCCCCCTGTCTCTGTCTCTGTCTCTGTCTCTGTCTCTGGCCCTGTCGCTGTCTCTGTCTCTGTCTCTGTATATGCATCTGTCCCTGTCTCTGTCTCTGTCTCTGTCTCTGTCTCTGTCGCTGTCTCTCCCCCTGTCTCTGTCTCTGTCTCTGTCTCTGTCTCTGGCTCTGTCTCTGCCTCTGTCCCCGTCTCTGTCTCTGTCTCTGTCTCTATCTCCGTCTCTGCCTCTGTCTCTGTCTCTGTCTGTGTCTCTGTCTCTGTCTCCGTCTCTGTCTCTGCCGCTGTCTCTGCCTCTGTCTCCGTCTCTGTCTCTGTCTCATTCTTTGTCTCCGTCTCTGTCTCTGTCTCTGTCTCTGTCTCTGTCTCTGTATCTGTCTATGTCTGTGTCTCTGTCCCCGTATCTGTCTCTGTATCTGCCGCAGTCTCTGTCTCTGTCTCTGTCTCTGCCTCTGTCTCCGTCTCTGTCTCTGTCTCTGTCTCTGTCTCTGTCTCTGTCTCTGTCTCTGTCTCTGTCTCTGTCTCTGTCTCTGTCTCTGTCTCTGTCTCTGTCTCTGTCTCTGTCTCTGTCTGTGTCTCTGTCTCTGTCTCTGTCTCTGTCTCTGTCTCTGTCTCTGTCTCTGTCTCTGTCTCTGTCTCTGTCCCTGTCTCTGTCTCTGTCTCTGTCTCTGTCTCTGTCTCTGTCTCTGTCTCTGTCTCTGTCTCTGTCTCTGTCTCTGTCTCTGTCTCTGTCTCTGTCTCTGTCTCTGTCTCTGTCTCTGTCTCTGTCTCTGTCTCTGTCTCAGTCTCTGTCTCTGTCTCTGTGTCTACCTCTGCCTCTGACTCTGTCGCTGTCCCTGTCTATGTCTCTGTCTCTGCCTCCGTCTGCGTCTCTGTCTCTGTCTCTGTCTCTGTCTCTGTCTCTGTCTCTGTTTCTGTCTCTGTCTCTGTCTCTGTCTCTGTCTCTGTTTCTGTCTCTGTCTCTGTCTCTGTCTCTGTCTCTGTCTGTGTCTCTGCCTCTGTCTCGGTCTTTGTATCCGTCTCTGTCCCTGTCTCTGTCTCTGTCTCTGTCTCTGTCTCTGTCTCTGTCTCTGTCTCTGTCTCTGTCTCTGTCTCTGTCTCTGTCTCTGTCTCTGTCTCAGTCTCTGTCCCTGTCTCTGTGTCTATCTCTGCCTCTGACTCTGTCGCTGTCCCTGTCTATGTCTCTGCCTCTGCCTCCGTCTGCGTCTCTGTCTCTGTCTCTGTCTCTGTCTCTGTCTCTGTTTCTGTCTCTGTCTCTGTCTCTGTCTCTGTCTCTGTCTCTGTCTCTGTCTCTGTCTCTGTCTGTGTCTCTGCCTCTGCCTCAGTCTCTGTCTCTGTCTCTGTCTCCGTCTCTGTCTCTGTCTCTGTCTCTGCATCTGTCTCTGTTTCTGTCTCTGTCTCTGTCTCTGTCTCTGTCTCTGTCTCTGTCTGTGTCTCTGCCTCTGTCGCAGTCTCTGTCTCTGTCTCTGTCTCCGTCTCTGTCTCTGTCTCTGTCTCTGCCTCTGTCTCTGTTTCTGCCTCTGTCTCTGTCTGTGTCTCTGTCTCTGTCTCTGTCTCCGTCTCTATCTCTTCCTCTGACTCTGTCGCTGTCCCTGTCTATGTCTCTGTCTCTGTCTCCGTCTGCGTCTCTGTCTCTGTCTCTGTCTCTGTCTCTGTTTCTGTCTCTGTCTCTGTTTCTGTCTCTGTCTCTGCCTCTGTCTGTGTCTCTGCCTCTGTCTCGGTCTTTGACTCCGTCTCTGTCTCTGTCCCTGTCTCTGTCTCTGTCTCTGTCTCTGTCTCTGCCTCCGTCTGCGTCTCTGTCTCTGTCTCTGTCTCTGTCTCTCTCTCTCTGTTTCTGTCTCCGTCTCTGTCCCAGTCTCTGTCTCTGTCTCTGTCTCCGTCTCTGTCCCGGGCTCTGTCTCTGCCTCTGTCTCCGTCTCTGACTCTGTTCCTGTCTCTATCTCCGTCTCTGTCCCTGTCTCTGCCTCTGTCTCTGTGTCTGCCTCTGTCTCTGTCCCTGTCCCTCCCCCTGGCCCTGTCACTGTCTCTGTCTCTGTCTCTGTGTATGCATCTGTCTCTGTCTCTGTCTCTGTCTCTGTCTCTGGCTCTGTCTCTGCGTCTGTCTCTGTCTCTGTCGCTGTCTCTGTCTCTGTCTCCGTCTCAGTCTCTGTCTCTGTCTCTGTGTCTATCTCTGCCTCTGACTCTGTCACTGTCCCTGTCTCTGTCTCTGTCTGTGTCTCTGACTCTGTCTCGGTCTTTGTCTCCGTCTCTGTCTCTGTCTGTGTCTCTGTCTCTGTCTCTGTCTCCGTCTCTATCCCTGCCTCTGACTCTGTCGCTGTCCCTGTCTATGTCTCTGTCTCTGTCTCCGTCTGCGTCTCTGTCTCTGTCTCTGTCTGTGTCTCTGTCTCTGTTTCTGTCTCTGACTCTGTCTCTGTTTCTGTCTTTGTCTCCGTCTCTGTCTGTGTATCTGCCTCTGTCTCGGTCTTTGTCTCCGTCTCTGTCTCTGTCTCTGTCTCTGTTTCTGTCTCTGTCTCTGCCTCTGTCTGTGTCTCTGCCTCTGTCTCGGTCTTTGACTCCGTCTCTGTCTCTGTCCCTGTCTCTGTCTCTGTCTCTGTCTCTGTCTCTGTCTCTGTCTCTGCCTCCGTCTGCGTCTCTGTCTCTGTCTCTGTCTCTGTCTCTCTCTCTGTTTCTGTCTCCGTCTCTGTCCCAGTCTCTGTCTCTGTCTCTGTCTCCGTCTCTGTCCCGGGCTCTGTCTCTGCCTCTGTCTCCGTCTCTGACTCTGTTTCTGTCTCTATCTCCGTCTCTGTCCCTGTCTCTGCCGCTGTCTCTGTCTCTGCCTCTGTCTCTGTCCCTGTCCCTCTCCCTGGCCCTGTCGCTGTCTCTGTCTCTGTCTCTGTATATGCATCTGTCTCTGTCTCTGTCTCTGTCTCTGGCTCTGTCTCTGCCTCTGTCTCTGTCTCTGTCGCTGTCTCTGTCTCTGTCTCCGTCTCAGTCTCTGTCTCTGTCTCTGTGTCTATCTCCGCCTCTGACTCTGTCACTGTCCCTGTCTCTGTCTCTGTCTGTGTCTCTGACTCTGTCTCGGTCTTTGTATCCGTCTCTGTCTCTGCCTCTGTCTCCGTCTCCGTCTCTGTCTCTGTCTCTGTCTCTGTCTCTGTCTCTGTCTCTGTCTCTGTCTCTGTCTCTGTCTCTGTCTCTGTCTCTGTCTCTGTGCCTGTCTCTGTCTCTGTCTCTGTCTCTGGCTCTGTCTCTGCCTCTGTCCCCGTCTGTGTCTCTGTCTCTGTCTCTATCTCCGTTTCTGCCTCTGTCTCTGTCTCTGTCTGTGTCTCTGTCTCTGTCTCCGTCTCTGTCTCTGCCGCTGTCTCTGCCTCTGTCTCCGTCTCTGTCTCTGTCTCATTCTTTGTCTCCGTCTCTGTCTCTGTCTCTGTCTCTGTCTCTGTCTCTGTCTCTGTATCTGTCTATGTCTGTGTCTCTGTCCCCGTATCTGTCTCTGTATCTGCCGCAGTCTCTGTCTCTGTCTCTGTCTCTGCCTCTGTCTCCGTCTCTGTCTCTGTCTCTGTCTCTGTCTCTGTCTCTGTCTCTGTTCTGTCTCTGTCTCTGTCTCTGTCTCTGTCTCTGTCTCTGTCTCTGTCTCTGTCTCTGTCTCTGTCTGTGTCTCTGTCTCTGTCTCTGTCTCTGTCTCTGTCTCTGTCTCTGTCTCTGTCTCTGTCCCTGTCTCTGTCTCTGTCTCTGTCTCTGTCTCTGTCTCTGTCTCTGTCTCTGTCTCTGTCTCTGTCTCTGTCTCTGTCTCTGTCTCTGTCTCTGTCTCTGTCTCTGTCTCTGTCTCTGTCTCTGTCTCTGTCTCTGTCTCTGTCTCTGTCTCTGTCTCTGTCTCTGTCTCTGTCTCTGTCTCAGTCTCTGTCTCTGTCTCTGTGTCTACCTCTGCCTCTGACTCTGTCGCTGTCCCTGTCTATGTCTCTGTCTCTGCCTCCGTCTGCGTCTCTGTCTCTGTCTCTGTCTCTGTCTCTGTCTCTGTTTCTGTCTCTGTCTCTGTCTCTGTCTCTGTCTCTGTCTCTGTTTCTGTCTCTGTCTCTGTCTCTGTCTCTGTCTCTGTCTCTGTCTCTGTCTGTGTCTCTGCCTCTGTCTCGGTCTTTGTATCCGTCTCTGTCCCTGTCTCTGTCTCTGTCTCTGTCTCTGTCTCTGTCTCTGTCTCTGTCTCTGTCTCTGTCTCTGTCTCTGTCTCTGTCTCTGTCTCTGTCTCTGTCTCTGTCTCTGTCTCTGTCTCTGCCTCTGTCCCCGTCTCTGTCGCTGTCTCTGTCTCTATCTCCGTCTCTGCCTCTGTCTCTGTCTCTGTCTGTGTCTCTGTCTCTGTCTCCGTCTCTGTCTCTGCCGCTGTCTCTGCCTCTGTCTCCGTCTCTGTCTCTGTCTCATTCTTTGTCTCCGTCTCTGTCTCTGTCTCTGTCTCTGTCTCTGTATCTGTCTATGTCTGTGTCTCTGTCCCCGTATCTGTCTCTGTATCTGCCGCAGTCTCTGTCTCTGTCTCTGTCTCTGCCTCTGCCTCTGACTCTGCCGCTGTCCCTGTCTATGTCTCTGTCTCTGCCTCCGTCTCTGTCTCTGTCTCTGTCTCTGTCTCTGTCTCTGTCTCTGTCTCTGTCTCTGTCTCTGTCTCTGTCTGTGTCTCTGTCTCTGTCTCTGTCTCTGTCTCTGTCTCTGTCTCTGTCTCTGTCTCTGTCTCTGTCTGTGTCTCTGCCTCTGTCTCGGTCTTTGTATCCGTCTCTGTCCCTGTCTCTGTCTCTGTCTCTGTCTCTGTCTCTGTCTCTGTCTCTGTCTCTGTCTCTGTCTCTGTCTCTGTCTCTGTCTCTGTCTCTGTCTCTGTCTCTGTCTCTGTCTCTGTCTCTGTCTCAGTCTCTGTCCCTGTCTCTGTGTCTATCTCTGCCTCTGACTCTGTCGCTGTCCCTGTCTATGTCTCTGCCTCTGCCTCCGTCTGCGTCTCTGTCTCTGTCTCTGTCTCTGTCTCTGTCTCTGTCTCTGTTTCTGTCTCTGTCTCTGTCTCTGTCTCTGTCTCTGTCTCTGTCTCTGTCTCTGTCTGTGTCTCTGCCTCTGCCTCAGTCTCTGTCTCTGTCTCTGTCTCCGTCTCTGTCTCTGTCTCTGTCTCTGCATCTGTCTCTGTCTCTGTTTCTGCCTCTGTCTCTGTCTGTGTCTCTGTCTCTGTCTCTGTCTCCGTCTCTATCTCTGTCTCTGTCTCTGTCTCTGTCTCTGTCTCTGTCTCTGTCTCTGTCTCTGTCTCTGTCTCTGTCTCTGTCTCTCTCTGTCTCTGTCTCTGTCTCTGCCTCTGTCTCTGTCCCCGTATCTGTCTCTGTCTCTGTTTCTGTCTCTGCCTCTGTCTCTGTCTCTGCCTCTGTCTCAGTCTCTGTCTCTGTCTCTGGCCCTGTCGCTGTCTCTGTCTCTGTCTCTGTATATGCATCTGTCTCTGTCTCTGTCTCTGTCTCTGTCTCTGTCTCTGTCTCTGTCTCTGTTTCTGTCTCTGTCTCTGTCTCTGTTTCTGTCTCTGTCTCTGTCTCTGTCTCTGTTTCTGTCTGTGTTTCTGTGTCTGTCTCTGTCTCTGTCTGTGTCTCTGCCTCCGTCTCGGTCTTTGTATCCGTCTCTGTCTCTGTTTCTGTCTCTGTCTCTGTCTCTGTCTCTGTCTCTGTCTCTGTCTCTGTCTCTGTCTCTGTCTCTGTCTCTGTCTCTGTCTCTGTCTCTGTCTCTGTCTCTGTCTCTGTCTGTGTCTCTGCCTCTGTCTCGGTCTTTGTATCCGTCTCTGTCTCTGCCTCTGTCTCCGTCTCTGCCTCTGTCTCTGTCTCTGTCTGTGTCTCTGTCGCTGTCTCTCCCCCTGTCTCTGTCTCTGTCTCTGTCTCTGGCCCTGTCGCTGTCTCTGTCTCTGTCTCTGTATATGCATCTGTCCCTGTCTCTGTCTCTGTCTCTGTCTCTGTCTCTGTCGCTGTCTCTCCCCCTGTCTCTGTCTCTGTCTCTGTCTCTGTCTCTGGCTCTGTCTCTGCCTCTGTCCCCGTCTCTGTCGCTGTCTCTGTCTCTATCTCCGTCTCTGCCTCTGTCTCTGTCTCTGTCTGTGTCTCTGTCTCTGTCTCCGTCTCTGTCTCTGCCGCTGTCTCTGCCTCTGTCTCCGTCTCTGTCTCTGTCTCATTCTTTGTCTCCGTCTCTGTCTCTGTCTCTGTCTCTGTCTCTGTCTCTGTATCTGTCTATGTCTGTGTCTCTGTCCCCGTATCTGTCTCTGTATCTGCCGCAGTCTCTGTCTCTGTCTCTGTCTCTGCCTCTGTCTCCGTCTCTGTCTCTGTCTCTGTCTCTGTCTCTGTCTCTGTCTCTGTCTCTGTCTCTGTCTCTGTCTCTGTCTCTGTCTCTGTCTCTGTCTCTGTCTCTGTCTCTGTCTCTGTCTGTGTCTCTGTCTCTGTCTCTGTCTCTGTCTCTGTCTCTGTCTCTGTCTCTGTCTCTGTCTCTGTCTCTGTCTCTGTCTCTGTCCCTGTCTCTGTCTCTGTCTCTGTCTCTGTCTCTGTCTCTGTCTCTGTCTCTGTCTCTGTCTCTGTCTCTGTCTC
Organism: Megachile willughbiella; assembly: GCA_945859595.2. Lineage (NCBI taxonomy): Eukaryota > Metazoa > Arthropoda > Insecta > Hymenoptera > Megachilidae > Megachile > Megachile willughbiella. The sequence continues at coordinate 72,836 of CAMAOD020000182.1, read as the reverse complement.
TGTCTCTGTCTCAGTCTCTGTCTCTGTCTCTGTGTCTACCTCTGCCTCTGACTCTGTCGCTGTCCCTGTCTATGTCTCTGTCTCTGCCTCCGTCTGCGTCTCTGTCTCTGTCTCTGTCTCTGTCTCTGTCTCTGTCTCTGTTTCTGTCTCTGTCTCTGTCTCTGTCTCTGTCTCTGTTTCTGTCTCTGTCTCTGTCTCTGCCTCTGTCTCTGTCTCTGTCTCTGTCTGTGTCTCTGCCTCTGTCTCGGTCTTTGTATCCGTCTCTGTCCCTGTCTCTGTCTCTGTCTCTGTCTCTGTCTCTGTCTCTGTCTCTGTCTCTGTCTCTGTCTCTGTCTCTGTCTCTGTCTCTGTCTCTGTCTCTGTCTCAGTCTCTGTCCCTGTCTCTGTGTCTATCTCTGCCTCTGACTCTGTCGCTGTCCCTGTCTATGTCTCTGCCTCTGCCTCCGTCTGCGTCTCTGTCTCTGTCTCTGTCTCTGTCTCTGTCTCTGTCTCTGTCTCTGTCTCTGTTTCTGTCTCTGTCTCTGTCTCTGTCTCTGTCTCTGTCTCTGTCTCTGTCTCTGTCTCTGTCTCTGTCTGTGTCTCTGCCTCTGCCTCAGTCTCTGTCTCTGTCTCTGTCTCCGTCTCTGTCTCTGTCTCTGTCTCTGCATCTGTCTCTGTCTCTGTTTCTGCCTCTGTCTCTGTCTGTGTCTCTGTCTCTGTCTCTGTCTCCGTCTCTATCTCTGCCTCTGACTCTGTCGCTGTCCCTGTCTATGTCTCTGTCTCTGTCTCCGTCTGTGTCTCTGTCTCTGTCTCTGTCTCTGTCTCTGTCTCTGTCTCTGTCTCTGTCTCTGTCTCTGTCTCTGTCTCTGTCTCTGTCTCTGTCTCTGTCTCTGTTTCTGTCTCTGTCTCTGTCTCTGTCTCTGTCTGTGTCTCTGCCTCTGTCTCGGTCTTTGTCTCCGTCTCTGTCTCTGTCTCTGTCTCTGTCTCTGTCTCTGTCTCTGCCTCCGTCTGCGTCTCTGTCTCTGTCTCTGTCTCTGTCCCTGTCTCTGTCTCTGTCTCTGTTTCTGTCTCCGTCTCTGTCCCAGTCTCTGTCTCTGTCTCTGTCTCTGTCTCTGTCTCAGTCTCTGTCCCTGTCTCTGTGTCTATCTCTGTCTCTGTCTCTGTCTCTGTCTCTGTCTCTGTCTCCGTCTCTGTCTCTGTCTCTGTTTCTGTCTCTGTCTCTGTCTCTGTCTCTGTCTCTGTCTCTGTCTCTGTCTCTGTCTGTGTCTCTGCCTCTGTCTCAGTCCCTGTCTCTGTCTCTGTCTCCGTCTCTGTCTCTGTCACTGTCTCTGCCTCTGTCTCTGTCTCTGTTTCTGCCTCTGTCTCTGTCTGTGTTTCTGTCTCTGTCTCTGTCTCCGTCTCTATCTCTGCCTCTGACTCTGTCGCTGTCCCTGTCTATGTCTCTGTCTCTGTCTCCGTCTGCGTCTCTGTCTCTGTCTCTGTCTCTGTTTCTGTCTCTGTCTCTGTCTCTGTTTCTGTCTCTGTCTCTGTCTCTGTCTCTGTCTGTGTCTCTGCCTCTGTCTCGGTCTTTGTCTCCGTCTCTGTCTCTGTCTCTGTCTCTGTCTCTGTCCCTGTCTCTGTCTCTGTCTCTGTCTCTGCATCCGTCTGCGTCTCTGTCTCTGTCTCTGTCTCTGTCTCTGTCTCTGTCTCTGTCTCTGCCTCTGTCTCTGTCCCCGTATCTGTTTCTGTCTCTGTTTCTGTCTCTGCCTCTGTCTCTGTCTCTGCCTCTGTCTCAGTCTCTGTCTCTGTCTCTGGCCCTGTCGCTGTCTCTGTCTCTGTCTCTGTATATGCATCTGTCTCTGTCTCTGTCTCCATCTCTGTCTCTGTCTCTGTCTCTGTCTCTGTCTCTGTCTCTGTCTCTGTCTCTGTCTCTGCCTCTGTCTCTGTCCCCGTATCTGTCTCTGTCTCTGTTTTCTGTCTCTGCCTCTGTCTCTGTCTCTGCCTCTGTCTCAGTCTCTGTCTCTGTCTCTGGCCCTCTCGCTGTCTCTGTCTCTGTCTCTGTATATGCATCTCTCTCTGTCTCTGTCTCCGTCTCTGTCTCTGTCTCTGTCTCTGTCTCTGTCTCTGTCTCTGTCTCTGTCTCTGTCTCTGTCTCTGTCTCTGTCTCTGTCTCTGTCTCTGTCTCTGTCTCTGTCTCTGTCTCTGTCTCTGTCTCTGTCTCTGTCTCTGTCTCTGTCTCTGTCTCTGTCTCTGTCTCAGTCTCTGTCCCTGTCTCTGTGTCTATCTCTGCCTCTGAGTGTGTCGCTGTCCCTGTCTATGTCTCTGTCTCTGCCTCCGTCTGCGTCTCTGTCTCTCTCTCTGTCTCTGTCTCTGTCTCTGTCTCTGTCTCTGTTTCTGTCTCTGTCTCTGTCTCTGTCTCTGTCTCTGTCTCTGTCTCTGTCTCTGTCTCTGTCTCTGTCTCTGTCTCTGTCTGTGTCTCTGCCTCTGTCGCAGTCTCTGTCTCTGTCTCTGTCTCCGTCTCTGTCTCTGTCTCTGTCTCTGCCTCTGTCTCTGTTTCTGCTTCTGTCTCTGTCTGTGTCTCTGTCTCTGTCTCTGTCTCCGTCTCTATCTCTTCCTCTGACTCTGTCGCTGTCCCTGTCTATGTCTCTGTCTCTGTCTCCGTCTGCGTCTGCGTCTCTGTCTCTGTCTCTGTCTCTGTCTCTGTTTCTGTCTCTGTCTCTGTTTCTGTCTCTGTCTCTGCCTCTGTCTGTGTCTCTGCCTCTGTCTCGGTCTTTGACTCCGTCTCTGTCTCTGTCCCTGTCTCTGTCTCTGTCTCTGTCTCTGTCTCTGTCTCTGTCTCCGTCTGCGTCTCTGTCTCTGTCTCTGTCTCTGTCTCTCTCTCTGTTTCTGTCTCCGTCTCTGTCCCAGTCTCTGTCTCTGTCTCTGTCTCCGTCTCTGTCCCGGGCTCTGTCTCTGCCTCTGTCTCCGTCTCTGACTCTGTTTCTGTCTCTATCTCCGTCTCTGTCCCTGCCTCTGCCTCTGTCTCTGTCTCTGCCTCTGTCTCTGTCCCTGTCCCTCTCCCTGGCCCTGTCGCTGTCTCTGTCTCTGTCTCTGTATATGCATCTGTCTCTGTCTCTGTCTCTGTCTCTGGCTCTGTCTCTGCCTCTGTCTCTGTCTCTGTCGCTGTCTCTGTCTCTGTCTCCGTCTCAGTCTCTGTCTCTGTCTCTGTGTCTATCTCTGCCTCTGACTCTGTCACTGTCCCTGTCTCTGTCTCTGTCTGTGTCTCTGACTCTGTCTCGGTCTTTGTCTCCATCTCTGTCTCTGTCTGTGTCTCTGTCTGTGTCTCTGTCTCTGTCTCTGTCTCCGTCTCTATCCCTGCCTCTGACTCTGTCGCTGTCCCTGTCTATGTCTCTGTCTCTGTCTCCGTCTGCGTCTCTGTCTCTGTCTCTGTCTCTGTCTCTGTCTCTGTTTCTGTCGCTGACTCTGTCTCTGTTTCTGTCTCTGTCTCCGTCTCTGACTGTGTCTCTGCCTCTGTCTCGGTCTTTGTCTCCGTCTCTGTCTCTGTCTCTGTCTCTGTCTCTGTCTCTGTCTCTGTCTCTGTCTCTGCCTCCGTCTGCGTCTCTGTCTCTGTCTCTGTCTCTGTCTCTGTCTCTGTCTCTGTTTCTGTCTCCGTCTCTGTCTCTGTCTCTGCCTCCGCCTCTGTCTCTGTCTCTGTCTCTGTCGCTGAATCTCCCTCTGTCCCTGGCTCTGTCTCTGCCTCTGTCTCCGTCTCTGACTCTGTTTCTGTCTCTATCTCCGTCTCTGTCCCTGTCTCTGCCTCTGTCTTTGCCTCTGCCTCTGTCTCTGTCCCTGTCCGTCTCCCTGGCCCTGTCGCTGTCTCTGTCTCTGTCCCTGTCTCTGTCTCTGTCTGTGTCTCTGTCTCTGTCTCCGTCTCTGTCTCTGCCGCTGTCTCTGCCTCTGTCTCTGCCGCTGTCTCTGTCTCTGTCTCTGTCTCTGCCTCTGTCTCCGTCTCTGTGTCTGTCTCTGCCTCTGTCTCTGTCTCTGTCTCTGTCTCTGTCTCTGCCTCTGTCTCTGTTCCCGTATCTGTCTCTGTCTCTGTTTCTGTCTCTGCCTCTGTCTCTGTCTCTGCCTCTGTCTCAGTCTCTGCCTCTGTCTCTGGCCCTGTCGCTGTCTCTGTCTCTGTCTCTGTATATGCATCTGTCTCTGTCTCTGTATATGCATCTGTCTCTGTCTCTGTCTCTGTCTCTGTCTCTGTCTCTGTCGCTGTCTCTCCCCCTGTCTCTGTCTCTGTCTCTGTCTCTGTCTCTGTCTGTGTCTCTGTCTCTGTCTCTGTCTCTGTTTCTGTCTCTGTCTCTGTCTCTGTCTCTGTCTCTGTCTGTGTCTCTGCCTCTGTCTCAGTCCCTGTCTCTGTCTCTGTATCCGTCTCTGTCTCTGTCACTGTCTCTGCCTCTGTCTCTGTCTCTGTTTCTGCCTCTGTCTCTGTCTGTGTCTCTGTCTCTGTCTCTGTCTCCGTCTCTATCTCTGCCTCTGACTCTGTCGCTGTCCCTGTCTATGTCCCTGTCTCTGTCTCCGTCCGCGTCTCTCTCTCTGTCTCTGTCTCTGTTTCTGTCTCTGTCTCTGTCTCTGTTTCTGTCTCTGTCTCTGTCTCTGTCTGTGTCTCTGCCTCTGTCTCTGTCTTTGTCTCCGTCTCTGTCTCTGTCTCTGTCTCTGTCTCTGTCTCTGTCTCTGTCTCTGTCTCTGCATCCGTCTGCGTCTCTGTCTCTGTCTCTGTCTCTGTCTCTGTCTCTGTCTCTGTCTCTGTTTCTGTCTCCGTCTCTGTCTCTGTCTCTGCCTCTGCCTCTGTCTCTGTCTCTGTCTCTGTCGCTGACTCTCCCTCTGTCCCTGTCTCCGTCTCTGTCCCTGGCTCTGTCTCTGCCTCTGTCTCCGTCTCTGACTCTGTTTCTGTCTCTATCTACGTCTCTGTCCCTGTCCCTGCCTCTGTCTTTGCCTCTGCCTCTGTCTCTGTCCTTGTCCGTCTCCCTGGCCCTGCCGCTGTCTCTGTCTCTTTCCCTGTCTCTGTCTCTGTCTGTGTCTCTGTCTGTGTCTCCGTCTCTGTCTCTGCCGCTGTCTCTGCCTCTGTCTCTGCCGCTGTCTCTATCTCTGTCTCTGTCTCTGTCTCTGTCTCTGTCTCTGTCTCTGTCTCTGTCGCTGTCTCTGTCTCTGTCTCTGTCTCTGTCTCTGTCTCTGCCTCTGTCTCTGTCTCTGTCTCTGTCTCTGTCTCTGTCTCAGTCTCTGTCCCTGTCTCTGTGTCTATCTCTGCCTCTGACTCTGTCGCTGTCCCTGTCTATGTCTCTGTCTCTGCCTCCGTCTGCGTCTCTGCCTCTGTCTCTGTCTCTGTCTCTGTCTCTGTTTCTGTCTCTGTCTCTGTCTCTGTCTCTGTTTCTGTCTCTGTCTCTGTCTCTGTCTCTGTCTCTGTCTCTGTCTCTGTCTCTGTCTCTGTCTCTGTCTCTGTCTCTGTCTCTGCCTCTGTCGCAGTCTCTGTCTCTGTCTCTGTCTCCGTCTCTGTCTCTGTCTCTGTCTCTGCCTCTGTCTCCGTCTCTGTTTCTGCCTCTCTCTCTGTCTGTGTCTCTGTCTCTGTCTCTGTCTCCGTCTCTATCTCTTCCTCTGACTCTGTCGCTGTCCCTGTCTATGTCTCTGTCTCTGTCTCCGTCTGCGTCTCTGTCTCTGTCTCTGTCTCTGTCTCTGTCTCTGTTTCTGTCTCTGTCTCTGTCTCTGTTTCTGTCTCTGTCTCTGCCTCTGTCTGTGTCTCTGCCTCTGTCTCGGTCTTTGACTCCGTCTCTGTCTCTGTCTCTGTCCCTGTCTCTGTCTCTGTCTCTGTCTCTGTCTCTGCCTCCGTCTGCGTCTCTGTCTCTGTCTCTGTCTCTGTCTCTGTCTCTCTCTCTGTTTCTGTCCCAGTCTCTGTCTCTGTCTCTGTCTCCGTCTCTGTCTCTGTCTCTGTCTATGTCTCTGTCTCTGTCTCCGTCTGCGTCTCTGTCTCCGCCACTGTCCCAGTCTCTGTCTCTGTATCTGCCGCTGTCTGTGTCTCTGTCTCTGACTCCGTCTCTGACTCCGTCTCTGTCTCTGCCGCTGTCTCTGTCTCTGTCTCTGTCTCTGTCCATGGCTCTGTCTCTGCCTCTGTCTCCGTCTCTGTCTCTGTCTCTGTCTCTGTCTCTGTCTCTGCCTCTGTCTCAGTTTCTGCGTCTGTCTCGGTCTTTGTCTCCGTCTCTGTCTCTGTCTCTGTCTATGTCTCTGTCACTCTCTCTGCCTCTATCTCCGTCTCTGTCTCTGTCTCTGTCCCTGTCTCTGTCTCTGTCTCTGTCTCTGTCTCTGTCTCTGTCTCTGTCTCTGTCTCTGCCTCTGTCTCTGCCGCTGTCTCTGTCTCGGTCTCTGTCTCTGCCTCTGTCTCCGTCTCTGTCCCTGTCTCTGTCTCTGTCTCTGTCTCTGTCTCTGTCTCTGTCTCTGCCTCTGTCTCTGTCCCCGTATCTGTCTCTGTCTCTGTCTCTGTCTCTGTTTCTGTCTCTGTCTCTGTCTCTGTCTCTGTCTCTGTCTCTGTCTCTGTCTCTGTCTCTATCTCTGTCTGTGTCTCTGCCTCTGTCGCAGTCTCTGTCTCTGTCTCTGTCTCCGTCTCTGTCTCTGTCTCTGTCTCTGCCTCTGTCTCTGTCTCTGTCTCTGTCTCTGTCTCTGTCTCTGTCTCTGTCTCTGTCTCTGTCTCTGTCTCTGTCTCTGTCTCTGTCTCTGTCTCTGTCTCTGTCTCTGTCTCTGTCTCTGTCTCTGTCTCTGTCTCTGTCTATGTCTCTGTCTCTGTCTCTGTCTCTGTCTCTGTCTCTGTCTCTGTCTCTGTCTCTGTCTCTGTCTCTGTCTCTGTCTCTGTCTCTGTCTCTGTCTCTCTCTCTGTCTGTGTCTCTGCCTCTGTCTCAGTCCCTGTCTCTGACTCTGTCTCCGTCTCTGTCTCTGTCTCTGTCTCTGTTTCTGTCTCTGTCTCTGTCTCTGTCTCTGTCTCTCCCTCTGTCTGTGTCTCTGCCTCTGTCTCAGTCCCTGTCTCAGTCTCTGTCTCCGTCTCTGTCTCTGTCACTGTCTCTGCATCTGTCTCTGTCTCTGTCTCTGTCTCTGTCTCCGTCTCTATCTCTGCCTCTGACTCTGTCGCTGTCCCTGTCTATGTCTCTGTCTCTGTCTCGGTCTGCGTCTCTGTCTCTGTCTCTGTCTCTGTCTCTGTTTCTGTCTCTGTCTCTGTCTCTGTTTCTGTCTCTGTCTCTGTCTCTGTCTCTGTCTGTGTCTCTGCCTCTGTCTCGGTCTTTGTCTCCGTCTCTGTCTCTGTCTCTGTCTCTGTCTCTGCATCCGTCTGCGTCTCTGTCTCTGTCTCTGTCTCTGTCTCTGTCTCTGTCTCTGTCTCTGTCTCTGTTTCTGTCTCCGTCTCTGTCTCTGTCTCTGCCTCTGCCTCTGTCTCTGTCTCTGTCTCCGTCTCTGACTCTGTTTCTGTCTCTATCTCCGTCTCTGTCCCTGTCTCTGCCTCTGTCTTTGCCTCTGCCTCTGTCTCTGTCCCTGTCCGTCTCCCTGGCCCTGTCGCTGTCTCTGTCTCTGTCCCTGTCTCTGTCTCTGTCTCTGTCTCTGTCTCTGTCTCTGCCTCTGTCTCCGTCTCTGTCTCTGTCTCTGTCTCGGTCATTGTCTCCGTCTCTGTCTCTGTTTCTGTCTCTGTCTCTGTCTCTGTCTCTGTCTGTGTCTCTGCCTCTGTCACGGTCTTTGTATCCGTCTCTGTCTCTGTCTCTGTCTCTGTCTCTGTCTGTGTCTCTGTCTCTGTCTCTGTCTCTGTCTCTGTCTCTGTCTCTGTCTCTGTTTCTGTCTCTGTCTCTGTCTCTGTCTCTGTCTCTGTCCCTGTCTCTGTCTCTGTCGCTGTCTCCCCCTTGTCTCTGTCTCTGTATCTGCCTCTGTCTCTGCCTCTGTCTCTGCCTCTGTCTCTGTCTCTGTCTATGTCTCTGCCTCTGACTCTGTCTCTGTCTCTGTCTCTGTCTCTGTCTCTGTCTCTGTCTCCGTCTCTGTCTCTGTCTCTGTCTATGTCTCTGTCTCTGTCTCCGTCTGCGTCTCTGTCTCCGTCTCTGTCTCTGTCTCTGTCTCTGTCTCTGTCTCTGCCTCTGTCTCAGTTTCTGCGTCTGTCTCGGTCTTTGTCTCCGTCTCTGTCTCTGTCTCTGTCTCTGTCTCTGTCACTCTCTCTGTCTCTGTCTCTGTCTCTGTATCTGTCTCTGTCCCTGGCTCTGTCTCTGCCTCTATCTCCGTCTCCGTCTCTGTCTCTGTCCCTGTCTCTGTCTCTGTCTCTGTCTCTGTCTCTGTCTCAGTCTCTGTCTCTGTCTCTGTCTCTGTCTCTGCCTCTGTCTCTGTCTCCGTCTCTGTCCCTGGCTCTGTCTCTGCCTCTGTCTCCGTCTCTGACTCTGTTTCTGTCTCTATCTCCGTCTCGGTCCCTGTCTGTCTCTGTCTCTGTCTCTGTCTCTGTCTCTGTCTGTGTCTCTGCCTCTGTCTCGGCCTTTGTCTCCGTCTCTGTCTCTGTCTCTGCCTCTGTCTCTGTCTCTGTCTCTGTCGCTGACTCTCCCTCTGTCCCTGTCTCCGTCTCTGTCCCTGGCTCTGTCTCTGCCTCTGTCTCCGTCTCTGACTCTGTTTCTGTCTCTATCTCCGTCTCTGTCCCTGTCTCTGCCTCTGTCTTTGCCTCTGCCTCTGTCTCTGTCCCTGTCCGTCTCCCTGGCCCTGTCGCTGTCTCTGTCTCTGTCCCTGTCTCTGTCTCTGTCTCTGGCTCTGTCTCTGTCTCTGTCTCTGCCTCTGTCTCCGTCTCTGTCTCTGTCTCTGTCTCGGTCATTGTCTCCGTCTCTGTCTCTGTTTCTGTCTCTGTCTCTGTCTCTGTCTCTGTCTGTGTCTCTGCCTCTGTCTCGGTCTTTGTATCCGTCTCTGTCTCTGTCTCTGTCTCTGTCTCTGTCTCTGTCTCTGTCTCTGTCTCTGTCTCTGTCTCTGTCTCTGTCTCTGTCTCTGTCTCTGTCTCTGTCTCTGTCTCTGTCTCTGTCTCTGTCTCTGTCTCTGTCTCTGTCTCTGTCCCTGTATCTGCCTCTGTCTCAGTCTCTGCGTCTGTCTCGGTCTTTGTCTCCGTCTCTGTCTCTGTCTCTGCCTCTGTCTCTGTCTCTGTCTCTGTCTCTATCTCCGTCTCTGTCTCTGTCTCTGCCTCTGTCTCTGTCTCTGTCTCTGTCTCTGTCTCTGTCTCTGTCTCTGTCTTTGTCTCTGTCTCTGTCTCTGTCTCTGTCTCTGTCTCTGTCTGTGCCTCTGCCTCTGTCTCTGTCTCCGTCTGCGTCTCTGTCTCTGTCTCTGTCTCTGTCCCAGTCTCTGTCGCTGTCTCTGTCTCCGTCTCTGTCCCTGGCTCTGTCTCTGCCTCTGTCTCCGTCTCTGACTCTGTTTCTGTCTCTGTCTCTGTCTCTGTCTCTGTCTCTGTCTCTGTCTCTGTCTCTGTCTCTGTCTCTATCTCTGTCTGTGTCTCTGCCTCTGTCGCAGTCTCTGTCTCTGTCTCTGTCTCCGTCTCTGTCTCTGTCTCTGTCTCTGCCTCTGTCTCTGTCTCTGTTTCTGCCTCTCTCTCTGTCTGTGTCTCTGTCTCTGTCTCTGTCTCCGTCTCTATCTCTTCCTCTGACTCTGTCGCTGTCCCTGTCTATGTCTCTGTCTCTGTCTCCGTCTGCGTCTCTGTCTCTGTCTCTGTCTCTGTCTCTGTCTCTGTTTCTGTCTCTGTCTCTGTCTCTGTTTCTGTCTCTGTCTCTGCCTCTGTCTGTGTCTCTGCCACTGTCTCGGTCTTTGACTCCGTCTCTGTCTCTGTCTCTGTCCCTGTCTCTGTCTCTGTCTCTGTCTCTGTCTCTGTCTCTGCCTCCGTCTGCGTCTCTGTCTCTGACTCTGTCTCTGTCTCTCTCTCTGTTTCTGTCTCCGTCTCTGTCCCAGTCTCTGTCTCTGTCTCTGTCTCCGTCTCTGTCCCGGGCTCTGTCTCTGCCTCTGTCTCCGTCCCTGACTCTGTTTCTGTCTCTATCTCCGTCTCTGTCCCTGTCTCTGCCTCTGTCTCTGTCTCTGCCTCTGTCTCTGTCCCTGTCCCTCTCCCTGGCCCTGTCGCTGTCTCTGTCTCTGTCTCTGTATATGCATCTGTCTCTGTCTCTGTCTCTGTCTCTGTCTCTGGCTCTGTCTCTGCCTCTGTCTCTGTCTCTGCCGGTGTCTCTGTCTCTGTCTCCGTCTCAGTCTCTGTCTCTGTCCCTGTGTCTATCTCTGCCTCTGACTCTGTCACTGTCCCTGGCTCTGTCTCTGTCTGTGTCTCTGACTCTGTCTCGGTCTTTGTCTCCGTCTCTGTCTCTGTCTCTGTCTCTGTCTCTGTCTCTGTCTC